>OY757921.1:77550366-77720366 GCA_963585895.1 Sepioteuthis lessoniana | reverse complement strand
TTCTATTTGTCACAGAGATAAGACCCTATCAGGTGCTACCACTAAAGGTCAGAATGAACCTGGGAGCAATGCCAATGAAGGGGTACTCCACATTCCGCAAAGCCCCGAGGCTAGAGTCTCACCATCATATCGTTTACTGTCATATCCTGGATACTCGTTTGTGGACGATGTGTTACCCCTCTGCAGAGAACCAGTTAATTTATTCTACAGCCCTAGCCCACTAGGCAAAATTATTTTTGATTTCCAACATGAAAAACTTCTATGATCCTAATAAACAAAGGTTCATTAAATGTGAATAATCAATTAGATAATTGTAGCTAGAGTGAACTCTTCTTCAAACAATTAAATTGTGCAAAGTAATAGGCTCTTTGGTCTAGTGGGTAGAGTGTTCGCCAGTGGTCTGAGAGGCCTGGGTTCAATCCTAGGTCGCATCATACCAAATACTTTAAAATGATACTTGATACCTCCTTGCTTAACACTCAGCAATATAAGGTACGTATCTACGGTAAAGTGGAGCAATCCAGGGAAATGAATAGCGCCCTCCCCTACACCTTGGTTTAGTAGCTATTGAAAAGGGAGCCTTCGGGTCACCCTCGACTAAGTTCGCCAACTTTACTTATATGGTTTCAAGTACCATTTCCTTTTTAAAGATAATAATCATTTGTTTGCATACAGTGATATAATTTTATATAACTATTCCTATTCAAAATTAATAATCATTTATATACACATAGTTATATTGTTTCGAGCATTCCTATCAAGTATGAATACTTCTTAAGCAGGTGAGGTGCACGTCGTGTAATGGTTATCGTCGTAGGAAATGAACATGGCGACAGGAGTTCAAATCCTGGACGAGGTTAATTGCATTTCACATAGCACTAATACCCTTGGGAAAGGTATGAATCCAATTATTCTCCCTCCAGCTATGGGTAAATAGTAGGGTAGACTAGGTTCTTCAGCCTTGGTGAGGCAACTAGTCTAGGAGAAGGAAAACTCTAAATTCAAACCTGCTAAACTCCGCTTAAAAATTGACCTTGTGTCATATCCTGCTTGAGCGGAGGGGTTGGACTAGGGGAGGTGCCCGTGGTGTAATGGTTATCGTCGTAGGAAATGGACATGGCGATACCAGTTCAAATCCTGGACGAGACTGACTGCATTTCACATCGCACTAATGCCTTTGGGAAAGGTATGAATCCAATTATTCTCCCTCCAGCTATGGGTAAATAGTAGGGTAGTAGAGTAGTTTTTCAGCCTTGGTGAGGCAACTAGTCTTGGAGAAGGAAAACTCTGAATTCAAACCTGTTAAACTCCGCTTCAATAAAATTGACCTTCGGTCATATCCTGCTTATGCGGAGGGGTTAGGTAAATATGAATACTTCTTAAGAAGATATCTTTGATCTTCTAAAAAATCTAGTTTAAATTTATTGTTATAATTAAGTCATCTTCAACTGAAAGGTCTCTGCTTAAATTAATTGATCGATTTTAAAGGCATATCAATGCTTATAGGGTTATTTTATGCTTACAAGTTTGGGAATCACGTTTATTGCAATTTTATATATACAGTTTTTGTGTTGCTGTTTCCTAAGGGATTTTTGGCACACGGACCTATCGAATACGAATAGATTTTCAACAGAACTATTTGACCTACTGCAGGTCAAACGGGTACTCCACACTACCTAGATTAATTGGAAGTACCTCTTCATGAATACTAAGAGCAGTTTTCATATGTGAATGATTATTTTAGTAAGACAGATAGATCATTATTTTTCTTTTGGGTTTCGGAAATGTAATTTCTGTAGATAATCACATGATATGACTTCTAGCTAATTATTTTCTGTGTTTTGATACGCTGGTGACATTTCTTGCGCTAAAACACTTTTTTTGATTCCAGTATGATTGCATACCATATTTTGTAGTACGACATTAACCCGTTTGACTATTCATAGAAAAATGACGTACGAACTCTTCCCAATTATCAACAGTGGTACAATATATCATCGTCGATTTTATAAGTCAACTAATTTAACAAACGCTATTATGCTAAACTGAATTGTTAGAAGTAGAACTGTTTGATCATTTAACTGTTTTTAAACAAATGCTATTTGTTAGATCGCGTTGCTAAAGTAAAAACTTACATTTCTAAAATTCACTATCATTTTCTTTTCTAATTTTCAAATATGTCGAAGAATTACAGTTTATTCCCAACTAGATTTGGCAAATAATGTATTATAGGAAATCTGAAAATTTATATTGTATATAAGCAAGAACATATATATATATATATATATATATATATGTGTGTGTGTGTGTGTGTGTGTGTGTGTGTGTGTGTGTGAGTGAGTGTGTGTGTGTGTATTGGTGACAAAGGTCTAAATGACTGAATAAAAAATCGATCTAAATAATTAATGAATTTTCTTTCTTTAAACCGAGGGAAAAGTTTGTTAAAAACAGAAGTTGCAAAGTTTTTTCTTCTAAGAAAAGATAATATTAGTTTGAGCGTAAATAATTCAAGAAGGAAAAATTTAATGTAGCAGATTGTCTCAATCTAATGGCTATATTTTACGTTTGTAAAAGATCTTTGTGTGAGTATATCACTATATAAGATAAAGAATATATCAATGCATTAAACGTATGCAGCTGCAATTTTCATTACATGAAGAAAGATTAAATGGTGGATTGAATATTTTAGGTTTGGTTCGGTTTCTTTCTTTAATGGCATATCACCCTTTGCAGGTTATTTAATGCCATAGCTATTCTCCCAGAAGAACAGTATTGGTACTATTTAACCCATAGTTGGGAGGATAAGGACGTTCATACCTTTCCCAAGGGTATTTACCCGAAAGTGAACGTAATAGCGCGACTGGAGTTCGAACTCGCTTACTACGATTCCGCAGTCCATCGCTTTAACGAGGACACCCACTTCTTGCGAATGGGACTCCGTCATTAAATAATCTGACATTTAACATAAAGAAACGATCAAAATATGTAGGAATCTAAAGCAACTAAAAAAAAAAAATTAGAATCAACAAGATCCTGTCAATATACTAAACGGTATATGTTGACATATATTTTCTAATAAAACTTAACTATATTTGTAACGTTGTCTCACCGATATGGCACCATATCGAACGTCAATAGGAGTTATACTTCTCAAATACCTGACAGATTCGTTGTTTCTTTAGATACGATAAGTTTCATGGCAGTTATATTTCATACAGTGGTGGCCATAATGTTCAGAACGGCATAGTTTTGTAAGAAAAAGTAGATATAACTTTTTATCGAAGTGGTTTTAGATTCTATAATTTCCACAGAGAATAAATACGATATTAATTGTTATTCTGTCAAATTTTGATCTAATTTGAGATAATAATAAAAAAGGTATTGAATGATTTAGTGATTAACTGCAAAACCCAGGGCGGCTAAATGATCAGAACGATTGAAAAACTGAACCAAATACTCAAATATTACAGAAAATACAGAAATTATTAGGCTTCGAATGAAGGATCATCTAAGTATTGGGGCTATTGCAGAGATTGTAAACAAGTCAAAAAGTGTTGTTCACGGTATTCTTAAGGTCTACAAAGATTACATTCGTCTGAAGTAAGAAAGTCTACAGGTTGGCCAAGAATAACGACCAAGAGAAGATCGTGCTATGGTAAAGTTGGTTAAAAAGGACCGATTTAAAACTGCTGCTGCTGTTTCTCGGGAAATGAGCTTTCAACTGGGAAAACCTTTATCTAGGAAGACTGTGTCTTGTCGTTTAGTTGAACAACAACTTTTAGCTAGAGCACCTGTAGTGAAGCCACTGATGTCCCCCAAGAATAAAAAGTGTCGTCTTTCTTTTGCAAACGAACAAGTGTTATGGTCACAAGAAAAATGGCAAACGGTGCATTTCAGTGATGAATCTAAGTTTTTGTTAATTGGCTGAGATGGGAAAACGTACGTTCGTCGAAAAGTAGGTGAAGAATTGTCGCCTATGTGCCTTAAGGCTATTGTTCAATTCGGTGGAGGAAATGTCATGGTTTTAGGGATAATATCTGGAGATGGTGTGGGCCTTTTGGTGCAATTACAAGGAAAGGTAAATGCAGGAGTTTATAAAGAAATTGTAAAAGATCATGCCTTTCTGTGCTGAAAATTCAACTAAGCAACCTTCCATATTCATGCAGGACAATGCCCCATGTCATAAGGCTTATGTTGGTCATGAACTTCCTCGAGGCAGAAAATATTACTGTTATGGATTGGCCTCCTCAAAGCCAAGATCTTAATCCTATTGAGAATGTGTGGAAGACTCTAGGAGAACGTTCTAAAGCCAGAAATCCAAAAATAAGAGATCAATCATCGAATGCCCTTCAGGAAGAATGGAATAAGATCACTCGGCCAGATATCAAGAAATTAATTTCTTCATGCAGCCGAAGATGTCAGAATGTGAGTGAAGCTAAAGCGCTTCACAAATATTAAATAATTTCTGTATTTTCTGTAATATTTGAGTATTTTTTTCATTTTTTCAATCGTTCTGATCATTTTGAGCGCCCTGTGTTTTGCAGTAAATCACTAAATCATTTAATACTTTTTTTTTTATTATCAGCTCAAATAACAGCAAAATTTCACAGGATAACAATTAATATCGTATTTATTGTCTGTGAAAATTATAGAATCTAAAACAACTTAAATAAAAAGTTATATCTACTTTTTATAACGAAACTATGCCGTTCTGAACATTATGGCCGCCACTGTATAGCAGTCGGCCATCCAAATACGTAAGAAAGAGAGTATGAAAGATATTAGTTCTTACCTTGAAACGCTATAAGATTCGTGGGTGGTAGACGCACAAAAATACCCGACTTCTCCCCTCCCATCCCTTGGTCCCCAGTGGGCTCGAACCCCTGAATTCCATCGTCAGTCTTCGACTCTCAACTTTGAACTGGACTGCCCAATTCACTCACTTCTAAAAATCTCTTGCTTATATATCTCTTTATTATTCCCTTCACGAATGATATAAGAAAACCCGTCTTCAACTTTCAAGTGTGACGTCACTTTCTTAAGTCCGGCGATAGAATGTTTACTTTTTGATATCGGGCTTAAAACACCGATTTCAAAACAAATCTATGATATGTCATCCTAGGTGATTTTCTGACAACCTATTAACTTGATATCCTGCGACACGTGCCAGTATATGACCTTCGCAATTTACACTTTCATTCAAAATTTTTTAGCTAACTTCCAATTTATCAGTATATGTTAAATAATTAACTAATATAATTGATTATCATCCTTAATTATTTTATCTTTTTCAAGTACATTTCTTGCTCTCTTATTTCGCAAAATCTTAAATGTATTGTTAAAAATATTCTCACCATAAGTTAAACTTACTCTTATTAAAATGTCCTCAATTTGCATTATACCGTGAACGAAACAGCTTATATCAATTTCATTGTTTTTAACGGCATATCAAGCTGTATAGGATTATTCTATGCCTAGAAGTTAGCCAATTTTGTTTATTGTACTTTCAAAATTACATTTTTTGTATGGCTCTTTATGTACACGGTCTTCTTTATGACGAACTGCACTTAAACAGATCTATTTGACCCATAGACGAGGCCGTTACCCGTACAAACACTCTGATTGAAGTGAACCTGGGAATAGTGGCCATGAAGGGGTACTCCACTCTTCATATCTCCAGAATTGAGGCATTCACCTCAGTTGCAGTTTTGTGTCATACCTGAGATACCATTCGTGGGCGTCTTTTTTCTCTACAGGTAATGAAATTAGCATACCTTAAGGTACGATAAGTGTGATGGATATGGTCCGTTTTTTTTTTTTGTTTTGTTTTTTTGCTTAATGGTATATCAATTTTCATGGGTAATTTTAACGCTAAAGCCATCCCTTAGAACAGCAGTGGTACTATTTTACCCATAGCTGGTGGCGATGGGAGTATCCACTAATATTTTCTGGATAATATGATAAAACATATTCTTACTGATTTTTTCTTCCTCATACAAAGTGTGAAAGCACGTGCAAGACCCTGCCCTCATAAACCGCCAACCAGAGGTGATAACACATTTTCGGTAGCTCAAGGCGGTACTGCCACTCCTGGCGCAACCAAGGAGCTTTTGCCACCGGAGAGGGTGTTTAAAAGAATTATATATATATATATATATAATTCTTTTAAATTCCCTCTTTGGCGTATATATATATATATATACGCCAAATCAACTAAAAGCAGAGATTTCACTGTACGTTCATCTTCATTTTTAGTGCCGTTTGTGATTTTCAAAAACGCGTTGATGTCGTTATGCGCTTACAGTAACCGTTTCTTGATGTTACGTAATCACCCGGGAATGATGGTTCCGCGTGAATTTCATGGATGCTGAGGACTTTTTGACCAAATCCAACTTTATTCATATTGCACCGTGGTCAAACGGCACTTTAGCATTCTCAGTACCGATGTTAACTTTCCCTTCTCTAACTGTTGTCTATTCGGTCTTTTTTTTTTCGGTTTTATCTTTTTTATGCGTTACCGCACTAAACCACTCCATAAACGTCATATATAATTCTGCAGAAAGATATTATTTTTTCGGTTAATGGGACCCTTAAGACCGGTGGTGAGTAAAAAAGAAAGCTCCTGGTCTAAGTTTGTCCATGTAGCTATCTTGGGTCACTGAATACTTGGCTTGCTATGAATATCTCCAGGACGCTGTCGCTCATCAACGTGTCCTTGGACACTGTGGGGGTGTTCCTGATTCGTAAGCCCATCATTCGATTTACATTTTCCGTTAGGAGAATTACGTCGTTTGCACCAGTGTGCCTTGTGGATTCGTAACCCTTGCAAGCGGTTAAATTCTCTGCCGCAATCACACGTTGTAGCCGGGTACATATCCAAGTCATTTCCGTTTGAGCAAGTATGATGGGTGATATATTCTCCCTCCCCGCTACAGACACCCAGAGGGCATTATTATTTTGTTGTACTGTTAATATTTTTACGTTCCTGGCTTTTAAGGATATCACTCCAACTTCCTGGAAAGACACTTTGTTTTTCCAAAGAGACATCTTGATATATTTTGAAATTGAATTATCTTGTGAACTAAACCATTTAAGTTAAGGCAGCTGAAAGTATTTTACTTCTCTCATACAAAAAAAGTAATGAGAAATGTCAGCTAACTAACAACTGATTCATATAAATCCTTTTTATTGTAAGAGTATTAATAATAATAAAGACAGAAAAGCTTATATACGTAATGCTTTCAATAAGTTTCCACACTTTTTTGTACAGGCATTTAAAATTGTCGTAGACTCTTGAAAATTCACTATGTTATTGCTATACATCTTTTGAGATGACTGACCTATTTTTATCATTTCAGCTTCAAATGAACAGCTATTGCAGGAATTGGAATACACCCTACTAAAACCTGATTGTCACAGCTAGTGAATTTCAAAAATGCAATCTGGACGTGAGGACACTTTAAAAGAACGATATGCAATAAAATTCTGTTTTAAACTTACAAAAAATGCTGCCACAGAAACGTATGGAATGCTTCAGACTGCTTTTGGAGCATCTTGCATGAATAGAGCATCAATGTTTGAGTGGCATAAGAGATTCCAGGAAGGCAGGGAGTCTGTGAGGGTTGATGAGAGGTGTGGGGGGAGTAAGGAAGTCAATACACCACAGTTGATTGGCCAAAGGGTAGGGGTAAGGTTACTATGTTGAGGTTTTAAGGGAGTTCAGGTTGAGATTCCGTCGGAAGAGGCCAGCACTCTTCAAATCGGGTCAGTGGCATTTCCAGCAGGACAATGCACCAGTCCACAACTCCATCCTTGTCACAGACTATTTGACCAAGATGGGAATCAAGACAGTTTCTCAGCCTCCCTATAGTCCAGACCTTGCTCCCTGTGACTTTTGGTTATTCCCTAAGCTCAAAGGCTGTCGTTATGAGACAATTGAGGAGATAAAAGAGGCTGTGACGAAGGTCATTGACATTCTCACACAAGAGGACTTCCATGGTGCCTTCCAGAAGTTGTTGGAACTGTACAACAAGTGTATTGCAATTGGAGGAGATTACTTCGAAGGGGACTAGAGTTTCATGTGTGTACTATCAATAAAAGTGCCCGTCTTGTGTCTTTATAATTCTAAATTATCACCATCATCAAGGCGAACTTAACGGCATGCATTCCTTTGACTCTCTCTCTCTCTCTCTCTCTCTCTCTCTCTCTCTCTCTCACCATCCGTTCCTGTTGGTCATGGCTTTCGGCAAGTCTTCTAGACGACACTCAGTGTCTGCACAGATCCGATGAATGTAAGTTTTGGGGTTCGGTGTGTCCACAGGGGAACGTCGCTTATGTATTTCGTCTTATTTTCGTATCAGTGTCTTGCATGCCTTGTTCGTCTTCCTCGCAAGATAGGAGGTAAGTGACCATGCAACTGGCGTTTTGTGAAATGCTGCTTCCAGGATTTGTTCAAAACAGTCGGCAGCATTCTTGTGTAGTTGTCATTTAGATTTTTCTCCAAGCGCTTCGTTAGAGTTCGAGGGGTGCAACTATACAGTACTACTGATACAGCTTGGAAGAACTCCCGTTTTATTTTATCAGAGAGATCAGATTTCCTTATGGTCAATAACCTAGCACTTCCAGCAAATACACTTTCTCAAGCTGAATCTCAGCAGCTAGCCTGGAACAGACAGCAAGCAGCATTGTCTATTCGTGAACTCAGATAAAGCAGAGTTCTTGTGTTTTGATCAAGATTACCCGATATCCTTGTTAAAAGGCAGGCTCGTGAAATTAGTAGACACGTTCATATACCTCTGTAGCAATATCTCATCGACTGAAAATTTGGATTCGTATTGGTTGGTAATTTTCAATATGCGTTTATAGATATTTTTAGATATTAACCAATGTATGGTTAGAGATTGAAAGAAATAGATTAGTTTCTTTGTTTAATGGCATATGAACCTAGATGGGTTATTTAATGCTAAAGGTTATCCTTGTAGAAGAAAAGTTGTGGAAGTACTTAACTCATAGCTTGGGGGTGGATAAGGGGATTTTAAACTCTCCTAATGTTTTCAGTCAAAATTTGAGTGTGATAGTTTGAGAGGGGTTTGAACTCACTTAGTGCTATGTTGCAGTCGGGTATGTAAGCAGCTATATCACAGAGACTCCCACGAGAGAAATAAGACCTGTTTAAAAAAGCTACTACCTCAATCTGTTCAACGCATCCAAATCGGCTGCCTATTTAATTAAACAACAGGGATTACTTGTGACGGGTCATCAATCATTTTCTCGGAAGTGTTTACCAGGAGGTCGATAGTGGCATGACAATATTAAAGGAATTAATCCGATTTTTCACGGAAGCGGAAAGATGCAATGGTCTGTTTGTATGAATTCAGACAATTCGATATCCACATCCAAAATTAGAAAAAAAGAATTTGATTTTACTCACGGGATCATTTTATCACCATTATGACATAAAAAAAGTTAGCAATTGCGGTGATGAAAGAACGAATAAGAGAAAAAAAATCTCAATTATAATTTGTAATTTCAACCAACGAAGATATTTTATTAATTTAGAATGCGTAAGGTTAATTTCAAATTGATATTTTGTGACTTAATTGTATTCACTTCAATTTTATATTCATGCAAATACACCTGCTCCAGTAGGCATTAAGAGGTATCGGTCTCTACGTCAATCAGATAAAATAGAGTTCATGTGTTTTAATCAAAATGGTTCCATCACTTTATGAAAAACCCAGCCTCTGACATTATATACCTCGGTAGTAATATTTCATCTACTGAAAGTGATATCAGCATACGCATAGTTAAATCATGGACTGCTATCAACAAGTTATCGACCAGACGGAAATCTGATTTCGCTGATAAAATAAAACGGTAATTCTTCCATACTGTAGCTGTGTCAGTACTATTGAATGGTTGCACAACCGGGACCCCGGAAGAAAATCTAGCTGGGAACTACTCAAAGATGCTTAGTGCTCTTTTGAACAAATCTTGAAAGTAGCTCTCTACAAAACACTGGGTGGGCAAGCACTTTCCTCCCATCTCAGAAACCATCCAAGTAAGACGAGCAAGCCATTTTGCTGGAGAAGAAAGGACGAATTCATAAGCGATGTTCTCATAGGGATTACTACACATAGACGCACCAGAGTTCACTGACCAATAAAAGCTTATTAATCAGCTTTGTTGGTGCACTTGTGCCATCTAAAAGACTTCCCAAGAGCGATGGCCAAGAGGGACGATGATGAGTGTGTGTGTGTGTGTGTGTGTGTGAGAGAGAGAGAGAGAGAGAGAGAGAGAGAGAATCTATGCATACGAAGATAATTATCATAGAAATTAATTTCAAATTGATTGACTGTGTCTTCATGGCATTTAATTCCTTTTTTTTGTTCTTATGTGAATATTTATAGTTAGCGCAACATACGCAAATGTGAAGTTCGCCATCATAGAGAGAATAAAAAAAAAACAACAAAAAAAGCGAAAAATCAACCAACCAACCAACCGACCGAAAAAACCAAACCAAAAAAAAAAACAAACAAACACACCAAAAAAACAGATAACACTTCAACAGTTATAGAAACGCAAAGATAAATGGATAAAACACCACACAAACACTGATTCCGAATGGATTTAACATCAAATTTATATCACAGTTTTGAAATAGGATTAACACATTGGGGTGACATATATGTAACACTATGTAGGTGGTCCGCCAAGCAGACGGTCCCTTTGTCTGTTTTGGCGCGAAACCAAACAAAGGCCTGAGCCCGCGATCTTGACGCGACTAGAAGTAGGAAGGGAACGCCAGAGAGAGTTGGACAAAGGAACTCTTAGAAGGCAGTTGGCGAAGGGTGACGCGAGTGGCCAGTCGACACCGGACAGCAGAAGTGACCAGTCGGCATGAGAGAGAGTCCAGAGCAGTGAGGGAAGACCGGTCAAGATGAGTCAGCACTCCTCGAGGCTTGTAGAATTTTCGCTAAAAATCCACGCTAGCGTTCGTCTACATATGGGAATGTAAGGTTAAATAACTCCTCTTCTTGCACTTTGAGTTAACCTAAGCTCATATTGTTTGTTTTCTCCCATGCCCTTGATTGTATTTCTTGTTGCCATGAAGAAATGTGCGATGCCCCTATCGGAACCATTAGTTGATTACCGGCTAAGAAGTGAAATGGTTTAAAGAAGTTGATGTAACGGGGGCATAGAGGGTATTGTCACATATATACACATAAATAAACGAATAAGCAAATCAATCAGTCATGGTTAATTAGAAAATCCTCTTTCCTCGTCTTAACACACACACACACACACACACACACACACACACACACATATATATATATATATATATATATATATATATACACCAATCCCTCAGTATGAGCAAGATACTACACATTTTAAAGGGGATTTTAACACGTTTGAATTCCGAAATTTCCTTCAAGGCCAGTAGCCAAGCAATGGTAAAAGAGTCAGTTTGCCCTACTATTTACCCATAACTGAAACGAGAATAGTTGGGTTCATATCTTTCCTTAGGGTATTAGCGCTCTGTGAACTGCAAAAGTGGCAGTTGAAGATATTGTGAAAGAATTTTCATTCAACAAGTGAATACGCGGTGTCACTAGTGCATTTTTCGTAGCCTTTCTGAAAGTAAATCTGCTTTTCGTCCAGGATTTGAATTCGAGTCACCGTCTCCATTTCCTACGGCAATAACCATTACACCGCAAACAGCTCCATAAAATCTTAATGTAGCATTGCTCTATCGAAGATATTTTTTGACCCCGTTGTGACCTGGAGGAGGTACGAAGCTAACGAACTCGAAAACTCTGTTAAACTGCTCAAAGGTTTATTGACTACTTCAACTTGTAGGTAGTCGCCGGGAGAAAGAAAGGGAGTATCGAAACACTAAACCACGTCAACTAGACAATTATAAGCAACAAATCCTAGAGAGAAAAGGTGGAGCAGACACGGACCTTGAATTTTTTTTCTGGTTCTAACATGCTTGTTCACTGGGTCTAACGCTCCCTTTAGAGCGCACCTCCAACTCGGGCTCACAAACTTTCTTTTTCCTTACATCTTCATCGCTGGTGTTCAACTGACGTCTTTTCCTGATCACTTCTCGTCGTCAACTCCTGAAAGGACACTACTCACCCCCTCACTGGTGTCAGCGAGAGACACCCACTTCCACTCGCTTCTGCGCATGAGTACAAGAATTTCGGACCTCTAGTTTTCCCTTGTCATTTTTAATTACCACGATTGCATCGGCCTGGCTCTTCGGAGACAGTCAACTTTATTTATTTATTTGTTTATTCATTTTCTATAAGCCGTTCAATTAAATTACATTAAAATTTACCTCCAAAAATGAAGAGCTTATTTACCAAGTGTCCTGATAACTGATA
The DNA here is from genome assembly GCA_963585895.1 of Sepioteuthis lessoniana. Taxonomy (NCBI): domain Eukaryota; kingdom Metazoa; phylum Mollusca; class Cephalopoda; order Myopsida; family Loliginidae; genus Sepioteuthis; species Sepioteuthis lessoniana. Next base: position 77,707,971 of record OY757921.1, on the reverse strand, counting down.
TATAAAGGTCAGTTGAAGATACATCGATACCACAAAAATGTTTATTCACCATGGGGGACAGGTATGTCACTTGTGTATTTTTCGTGGCCTTATAGCAAATCAACTCATTTAAAAACTTTACACTTTTGGTGTGACTTTTTAGACCGTTGTCTTTATTTTTATAATTGTTAGTTGAAACACAATATTTCAGCCACTGTATCCTCCCGCTTTCCTAATGTGCCCCCTGTTTATTTGCGTAGAGAAATTCAAACTGGGAAATGGTTTTGAAATTCAGACCGGTGAAACTTGAAACGTTAAAAATTTACTGCCGCAAAGTGATTAGTTCTTTGTCCATGCATGAAAAAGATTTAATTCTTGACGTTATAGAAAATGTGACGGATTAATTGACTTTAACAGCATATTGACCCGTCCAGGATCATTTTATGCCTACAGTTTTGGGAACTGTATTCATTGTACGTTTATATTTATATTATTGTGTCTTTGTTTCAAAAGGACTTTTTTTTTACACATAAACATATATATTTGACCCATCAATCGGACCTTAATAGGTTTTACCACTCAGAGTGAACCCGGGAGTTAAGGTAAATGAAGGTCTACTCTAGTAACCACAGATCTCCAAATTTACAATCTTATCATCAGATGCAATTTTGCGTCAAAACCAAGAGAGGGGTCTTCGCCTCTACAGGGGAGAGAGCCAATCTATTCTAAGCTCCGCTGGCAGGACGAATACTTTTTAGAGTTAGCATGATTTTCAGCTATGTTTAATTGAAATCATATGACTTTTAGTGTTGTAGACGTCTGAAATTGTCTGCTATCATTTGATTGATGATTCGAAAAATTACCTTGTCTCTCTGTCTGTGTGTCTCCCTATCTCATTAAGAGCAAGTTTGGAAAGGATTCAACTAATAAATAGGTTTTTGAGGTTCCAACTTAGAGTATAAATAAGTTAGTTGACGACCGTAGCCGAGGGTGACCCAAAGACTCACTTTTCAGTAGCTATTACACCAAAGAGTAGGAGAGGGCGCTGCTCCTTTCCCTGGATTTCTCAACTTTACCCTTGATCCTTACCTTATGATGCTGAGAGTTAAGGAAGGCCGCATCAAGTTACATTTTTAAGTCTTTGGTATGACTCGACCTGGGATTGAACCGCGGTCTTCCGGACCACTGGCAAACACTCTACTCATTAGGCTAGCTATTAATCGTTTAATTTTCTATTTACAATCTCTTTGGGTTGTTATTTGTTTGTTATTTTATGGCATATCAATCTTCTCGGGTTATTTAATGCCAAATTCATCCTTTTTTTTTAGAAGGACAGTATTGGTACTATTTAACCCATAAACGGTTGGATAAGGGGTTTCAAACCTTTCCCAAGGGAATTTGTCCGAAAGGGAACATATTAGCGCGACTGGAGTTCGGAATCGCGTACTACGGTTCCGCAGTCCAATGCTTTAACCATTACATCATGGAAACATCTCCTTGTATTTCTAATTTAGCATTATATAAACTACAGTGGTTGATATGCAATAAAGTCTAAAAACAAACAAACAAACCAAATATATGTATAAAAAAGACTGGGCATTAAATAACATATAATGTCAGGAATCCATCCAAACCAAATCGTATATATTTACTAAATATGTATAAAGAGGATTTGGCATTAAATAATTCACAATTGTTGATATCCCATAAAATTCCGGGGTGTGTCCTCGCGGTGTAATGGTTAAAGCGATGGACTGGGGAATCGTAGTACGCGAGTTCGTACTCCAGTAGCGCTATTACGTTCACTTTCAAGCAAATACCCTTGTATTTCAAGCAACTACCCCCTTTCAAGCAAATACCCCCTTATCCTCCCAGATATGGGTTAAATAGTACTACAACTGTTCTTCTAGGAGAATGGCATTGGCATTAAATGACCTACAAAGGTTGATATGCCATTAAACAAAGAAACCAAACCCTAAAATTCCATCAAACCAAACTAAATATATGTATAAAGATGATTTAGCGTTAAATAGACTATAATAGTAAATATGCCATAAAATTTATCCAAACAAAATCATATATATTTACTGTGTATGTATAAAGATAATTTGGCATTAAATAACCTACGATAGTTGATATGCCATAAAGCCAAACAGAACCAATATATGTACATTTGGCATTAAATAACCTATAATGGTTGATATGCCATAAAGACAAATCAAACTAAATATGTATATAAAGATTATTTGGCATTATATAATCTACAATGGCTGATGTGCCATAAAAGGCAAGCAAACCATATATATTTAATATATATATATAAAGAGTATTTCGCATTAAATGACCCACAATGGTTGACATGCCATAAAACCCAACCAAACCAAATCATATATTTTTGATATATATACGTATAAAGATAATTTGGCATTATATAATCTACAATGGTTGATGTGCCATAAAACTCAACCAAATCATATATATTTAATATATATGTATAAAATAAATTTGTCATTAAATAACCTATAATGGTTGATGTTGTGAGACTGAAACTTACCTGCATCATGGACTCTTCCAGCACTATAATACTAGTGTAGTAGTATCCTAAAATGGGAGTAGTAGTAGCAGTAGTACTAGAAGTACGACTACCAATATTGAACTCTATCCTTTGTAACTTTTGTCAATATATCTTTCTTACCTCTTAACCATGTTCCGTGTTTTCCTTCTGTGTACCGACTTTGGGTCCACATCAGTTGATATGCCATAAAGCCAAACCCAACCAACTATATGTATAAAGAGAATTTGGCATTATATAATCTACAATAGTTGATGTGCCATAAAAGGCAACCAAATCATATATATTTAATCTATATGTATGAAACGAATTTGTCATTAAATAACCTATAATGGTTGCTGCTCCATAAAACCCAACGAAATCAAACCAGAACGAAAGCAGGTATTATCACAAAATGTTTCTATCTTTTTAGCTGAAATCTGTTCAAGATGGCCGTTAGATACTGTCCAGATCTTGTAAAAATATTTATTTACAACTAGTTTTGTTTTCTTTTCAACATTTCATGTTTGCTGGCGTACATTTCCAGTCTTAATATATCAGCAGTTTTTTTTTTTATCTTTCTCATGTATAACATCTGTATCATTTGAAATAATATGATCAAGAAAAAAATGTTTTTTTTTTTTTTTATCTTGCAGCATAATAACTGATATATGAGTAGCATTAATCTAACTTTCTTTGATAACGAAATCATACATGATTATTGATTTGGTTTGGCTTCTTTCTTTAATAGTATATCAGCCTTTGAGAATTATTTAATTCCAAAGTCTTTCTTATAGAAATACACTGTTGGTGTTATCAAACCCATTGCTGGCGATGGAATAAGTGGTCTCATACCTTTCCGAAGGCTTTTAATCCGAAAGTGGAACTAACGATTTCAGTTTCTTTGCTTTATGGGATATCAACCTTTGTGGGTTATTGAATGTCAAAGCCATCTTTGAAGAAGAACAGAGGTGATAGTAAATAATGTTAAATATTGATATTTGAAAAATCTGTCGGTTAGAGATTTCATAAGCTGGATGTGCACTTGTGTAAACAAAGTGGATATCGGAAATAATCGCAAACTGGAAGGAAAACGCTTGGGCATTATGAAAATTACATAAGCACACAGATTCAACCCAAATCGGACAGACGGTGAGTCAGGAAAAGCAGGCACTCGGAGGCCAGTCGGCAAGTGCCTAGAGAAGGGGACAGTCATCCCCCCACCCGACCGAGAAGCAGAAAAAAGTACTAAGTGGAGCTGTGAATATAGAAACAACGTGGGTTAATATATTACGTAAAAAATATAGTAGTCCTTTGTCCGAGTTTTCCGTCTCCGTTTCTGTCTGTCTGTTTCTCTCTCTCTCTCTCTCTCACACACACACACACACACACACACACACTTGCAGCATTTCGACCCTTTTGTAAAAAACACAAAGCATATAGTTTTAAAAACAAGTATTTTCGTTCATTCTTTTTGGTATACAACATTAATCCATTGCCAGGGTATAGTGGGGTTCATGCCATTCCCAAAGGTGTAAGTCTGAAAGTGATCGGGACAGCCTGACCTGAGTTAGAACTCACTTAATACGATGTTATAGTTCAATACGTTAGCCACTACGCCATGAAAACCTTACATAATTATAGCATTAACAATCTTTGCAAATGCTTAAAGAACGAGTTTTTTTTTCAATATTTTCTTTAGAGTCCAAGAGGTGGTACCATACTTATAGTGCAGAAACTTCCTGTTTTAGCTAATAAGAGATCAGATTTTCATCTGGTCGATAACCTGTTTATAGAGATCCATGCTTTAATTAACAAATTTAAAAACTGAGTTTGTAATATGATTGATGGGTGAAATCAGATATTGACGTAAAATTTGTTCTTTTTTTTTAAACAGCTTGTATTTTTTTTTGGTGTAGCTAAGAGTAACTCCCTGCTTCTGATAACTCCCTTAGATGTGTTCAGTTTTTCATATGGATAGACTTTGCTTTTCAAATTATGGAAGGTTTTCCTTTCAATTTGGTTTTAAGTATGTTTTTATCTACTTCAACAATTAAACTGCTGGTTCAAATGTTTATACAGTTTGAGAGTTAGTTCTGCTGGAGATTATTTTTTCTATCAAAAAGGTGAGTTTGGCTGAAGAAGATTCTTCAAGTGATTCATTGAGAATAAGTCCTTGAATTCTAAATTGGATTCAGAAAGTTTTTTTTTTGCTTGTATTTAGTATGTATTGTTCAATGGCCCTGTGCTCTTCCATCCACTACGGAGTCAGATTTTTGTTGGGAATTTACCAAGGTGGGTATTTACAAATTTTGGTTGAGATGGAGATACATCAGCCAGTGAACTTGTGCCATGAGGGGTATTTCGAACCCCTACTAATTTCAGGCTTTCAGTACTCAAAACCTAGTACCTTAAAGTAAAAAGAAATTTCTCTGAATGAGTTAGCCTTTCAGCCATCGCCTTCTAGTACCTTAAAGATAAATAGATGTAACATATTGGCCCTCGACCGAGCTGTCAATTAAGAGATGCACCTGTGTAAATAACAGGTGCAGCCGGTCGAAGATATCGGGGTATCACCTTGACCTGCGGACATGGTTGAATTCGGTGCAGAGGCCCACAGGAAGCAGGTGGATGTCAAACAATCATATAAACAGGTGCCACAGACGGCTTGAGTCAGTTGGGGTTCGAGGCAGGCAGAGTTCAGTTCGAGTTGCAGTTACAGTTCGAGTTCCAGTCGCAGTTGGGGACAAGATTCCGTAATGAGAGTCAGCGCCAGACAGAGGGCTTGGGCCCTCACGACCCCGATTGAGCAGCCCAGCAGAATGAGGAAGAAGAGCTGCTATAATACAGAGGAACTTGGGGTCAATATGTGGCAGTCTGTTCTGTCTCCAACTCACCTCTCCCACATAACCAACATCAACCGTTTCGCAACCGTTTCGCAACCCTTTCGAGAATCAAGTGTGAGAGGTATATTTTTCTAAAGAAGTGTGTTCGTTCGTCATTATTGTTGCTTATGTTTCCGCATGTATATGTATACGTATAGTTGTATCATGGCAATACAACATAATACGATTTGGTGTCTAAGGCCAGGCATGCCCACCATGGTATGGTTTCGAACCTGAGAATAGACAATTAAAGAAACGGCCGAAGAGAAAATGAGAAACAGAATGCAACACTCAAGAGCGAATGAGACACGAAAAGAACAAAGGAAAAAATGCAACAGGCTGGAAGAAAGAAGAACAGACCAACAACGAAAAACAGAAAAATAAAAGAAAGACGAACACTTAAAAGACTGTAAGTAAATTGCTCATTCGAATATTTTCTCTCTGTCGTTATATTAGGGTTCGTGAAAAAAATTCAAAATGATTATGAAAATGAAAAAAAAAAATTGAGTAATACTGAAAAGTGGGAAGTAAAATGAGTCTTGTTGGCTTATATATTAATGTTATTTGGCCTTTCTAAAAGATAAAATTGAAAATAATTTTAGAAAAAAAAACTGAGTGAGCCATACATATTAAGCAGAGGAAAATGACGAAAACTACTATATGTAATTTTGAATCGTAGTGAGGGAGAGAGAAAGAAAGAGAGTATTAGGGAAACATACAAGCAGGTTGCTGTGAAAAGAAAAGAAAGAAAGATGTCTCCTGTGGACAGAGACTCTCCCTGTATTAAAATGATTGACGGGTCATAAGTAAACTTCGACTTGGGTTTTGAGTTTTAAATTTTATGAATGAATTTGATAGTAAACACATTTTTTATGAATGAAATTTTGTTGTAACTTGTGAATGCTGTTCTAGCGCATGGTAATTTGAAAGTAGGATTTTAGTCCGAGATCTGGAAGGGTTTAGGAGCATCAATGATGTTGTCTGAAGAGTACTCATATACCTTTGAGTTAAGGCTGTGGGACGGGGTCGAGCTTAGAAAAGTTGTGGAAATTGGAAGTGTTTAGTGTAGCCTCCCTAAAATGGCATCGATATTTTGGGTACTGGTAGAGACATACTAGGTTTTGTGGAGGTCTCCCCCAGAGAGGAGTCGAGAAAATTTTAGAAAATTTATCGTACCGGATTTTTGTGAATTCCCCTAAGAATGGATTTGAGAATCTTGTGGTATTGAAGTACTGACTGGTTAGAGGAATTCCCCCTGGAATGGGGTTTGATTTTGTTTTTGAAAGGGTTATTTTTGAAATTTGAAACAGGGGTTTGGAGATTAGAGAATTAAATGTATGTGCAAAATCTTGACGATCTCGTTGTATGAACCGGAAAATTTGTGGACTCGGTTTTGAATTGTTCTTGAGGGGGAAATGTTGTTGGCCGAATGGATAAAAGTTTGGGTTGTTTCGGAAAGACCCCCTGGGATATTTTAACTCATCTTTGGAAGTAAGCAAGAAACTAGTATTGTATTGTCGTTTTCGGAACAAGTAAAAATGAAGAAATGATGGCTGGACACGAGCCATGCTTTGGTAGGGATAGTTGCTGAAAGAAGAAAGAATATTACTGAAAAAGTTTGAGTAATAAACCATGCTTGTTTTATGGAAATATTTGTTAGAAATTGAATAAACGGGGAGGCACGAATCAATAGTTATTATATTAAGATAAAGACAGAGAGAAGCAGATATAAGTAAAAGTAAAGTTGGCGACCATAGTCGAGGGTAACCCGAAGGCTCCCTTTTCGATAGCTACTACACCAATGTGTAGGGGAGGGCGCTACTCCTTGTGCAATTTATTATAAAAAAAAGAAAAAAAAAAGAAAAAAAGAGAGATAGGACAATGGAAAAAGACAGAAAAAAAAGAAAAGAAGAAAAAAAACTCGAACACTGTTGAACCCAGCATAAGTTAAAAAAAAGAAAGAAAAAGCGAACATATCTAGGAAAAATAGACAGTGCATAAATTGTAATAAAAGAAAAACTGAACATTTATTTGAACTTTGTGAACTTTAAGTGTGAACATATTGTTAATATTGTTTTGACTTGTTCAGAATAGTTGGAAAATTTGTTTGTTTGAGTTTAAAGGCGACATTAGAAATTTTTTTTTTCTGTTTCATATTAAGAAATTTGACGAAAACTATTAACAGGGGATTTAATATTAGGTTTATGAAGATTTTACAATTATTTTGATTCTAAATTTTTTTTTTTTTTAATATTGGGTTTTCGTGGAATAGGAAATATTTTTTTTGGTTTATGTTTTGAGCGAGTCGTGGGCTGACGCGAGAATAGGACAGAGATTCATTCAAGTTGTGTTACAGGTTGTTTTGGATATACGGTAAGAAGTAATTCTATAGAAGAATTCACCGTCCCAAGGATTTGTTGAAGGCTTGTGGTGCCCAGTATTTTCAGATTGGAGTTCCAAGTTGATGGAATAAAGGAAAGAAAGGCGTGGCCTACTCCAATATTTTGTGGATGATGTCTGCGTCTTTCAGTCATGATGATGTTTTGGATTCGTGCGTGGTTTGGCAAAGTGAAACGAATCTGGAAAAGGTGAGGTGCCTATATCTTGGTAGCCACGAGGGTTGCTGATTAAATTGAAAAGGAACCAGGCGCGGGTGTGATCAGGTAAAGCATGTTCCTCAAGGGTTTACAGACCGATAGGGATGGTAACAGAAACTTAATAATAAAAAAATGAGTAACATATTGCTAATAGATATTTTTCGTGGTCTATTTAAGGTGGTTTACTGCATACGTGTCAGATTGTGATACATTTGGATGTATTTTTATCTTTTAGAATTGTGATGCATTGTTTTGGGCCATAGTTTTTATGGATTTATGAGGAATATTTTTGGCCATGATTTTTGTGGATTTATTTGGAATGTTTTGGGCCTTGAAGATATTGTGTTTTCGTTTGTGGAATTCTCTACTTACTCCAGGTAGGAACCTGTTGAGCGAAGAACTGGAGCATGGTCACAAGGAATCCAGGCGAAATGTGTTGCTGGATTGACCAAGGTCTCTAGGTTTGTGACCAGGATCTGGGACCAGAGTATGGTCCTTTTATGGTTTTAAGATTCTTCAAGGAATTGCCGAGGGCCCAGTTGTGTTTGAGAGGATGAAAGATGCATCCGTATTGCTCTTTGATGCACGCATGTCAAGATAGGTTAAAGTTTGGGCTTAATGGAGACCATAAAGAAAGTCCAATTATTTTGGAAATATTTTGGCTTGGTTTTTAAAAATTATTCCATATTTTGCTCCCGCATTCTTTACATCTGTGTGCGAACCAATGATTGCGGAAGTGCCATAGAACATTGAAAACATAATTATAATTTGAATCGAATGGATCAACTTTTGGCATTTAATAGCCCATAAGATGTTGATATGCCGTTAAAACCTATCCTTACTGGAATTTTTATTCTTATTTTTTCCATATAACTGTTTGCAAAAAACTCCTGAGAAGCAAGTATACAAAAAGCACAATGAACGCGATTCTCAGACTTCTGAAAATAACCCTTGACAGGTTGATATGTCTTTAAAATAAATCAACTAGTGAATCAAGAACATTTTCTCTTATCTATGAATGAAAAGAAGACTCGAAAATATAAGTTAATATTCGTGTATATCTATTAGCTTCTATTCCCACGTAGAATATTGCATGCTTTGCTTTCTTTATTTAATGGCATATCAACCTTTGCGAGTTATTTAATTCGAAAGCTATCCACGTAGAAGAACAGCAAGGATATTGTTTACCCTGTAGCTGGCCGGTAAGGAGATTCACACCTTTCCAAAAAATATTTATCTGAAATTTATGTCAAAACTGATGTTCGAACTCACCTACTTGGTAGCTGTAATCTAACACTTTAAACATCATGCAACCCTTACTCCACTTGAATATTACAGAAACGACCATTAACGCCTATTGTTTTCAGGTCTTGAAGTGTTGATGATGACTGGTGATTTATAGAACCCCCAGCCATATTTTATGTCAATTGATAGCAGTGGTTTTCAGGTTTGGAATAAATTTCTTTAAATCCGTATTTATTTTGTGATTTGTCATAATGGGTTGTCTTCCAATTTTATTTCTTCGACCAATTACGTTTTAGCCTATTTCTTCCTTTTAGCTACAAGAAACCTTCATTCCTTTATCCCATTGCAGAATATTTCCAAGTAATTCTTCGCAACACAGTTATCTTCACCATCTTTTTCTTTCATTTTGTTAAGTACACTGAAATATCTACTGATATTTCTTTTCGACGGTAGAATAATTTTCTTGTGGGATTTTATCCTTTTTTGTCCTTTTCTTTTTACATTTCCCAAGCTTGCTTATATTTAAAGAACCTTTCTTAACGCTTTCTTATCGTGAAAACCGTTTTTTTTTTTTCGAATGGCAATATATATATATAAAAAATATTTCTGACATAGATTGATTCGTGTATTCGTATTTCCTTATCCTTCATATGTCCAGGGTTGAAAAGAATGTCCATGTTTCAAATCTTTCCCTTTCCTTCCGTTTTATCTCCAGTAGTTTTCTGTTATCTTAGATCTGCAATTTTCTTCACTCTGTTTCGTACTTCAAACTCAACTAGCCTAAATACAAATTCTTCGATCCATGTACGTTTATGCTGTCCGCTGTATTAGAACCTATAAAAGATTACCTGTTAAAAAATGCCAATTTCAGCGAAATTGACTTTCTCCTTTCAAGAAGGTTAACGATTGGTTGGTTGATGGATTGATTTTAACGAAATGTCGACCCGTCTGGTGTTATTTTAAGTCTAAAAGTCAGGGAATCGGGATCATATTTACATTTTTTGCCCAAAATCCTATCGATTACGAATAATTCTAAACTGACCTACTTGACCCATAAAGGTATTTTAACTTTGGGTCAGAGTTGATCTGGGAGTAATTGCAATGAAAAAGTACTCCACACTCATCAGATTTTCAGAACTGAAGCCTCACCATCAGATACAATTTAGTGTCACGCCCAAGACACGAAGAAAGTTAAGTTTCATCCCATCAGAAACATGTAAAAAACATTGACGATATTCTAAATTATTTTGTCTCAACAGATTCTCCAAGAAAAAATGTTTCTAACGATAGGTTAATATATGACGAGGACCAATCGATCGAAAAGGTGATTTTTTTCTTCGGGGGCACTGTTTACAGCAGCATGTTTTTCAAGCAAATAAATAGTGATTGGTTCGGTTTCGGTTTGTTGGGTTCTATGGCATATCAACCTTTGTAGGTTATTTAACGCCAAATCCATTTTTATGTAAATTATCTGTTCTATTTAAAACAATTCAGTTTAGCATAAGTGCACAGTTTAATTGTCAAAAACATTTCCATTTCAAACTATTCAAGCAGTTATATGTAACAATTCAGTTAAATGTAAATACAATTTTAGTGTCGAAAAACAGTTCTATTTCAAATAATTCAGTTAAGCATAAGCATGCTGTTTAAATGTAAGTACGGTTTGATTGTCAAAAACATTTCTATTTCAAGCTATTCAGTTTACTCAAGACAATTCATTTTAGCATAAGTATGCTGTTAGTCCTTTCAACCCATAGATAGGGCCCTATCAGGTGCTATCACTCCGGGCCAGAGTGGACCTAGGAGCAATGGCAGTGAAGGGGTACTCCGCATTCCCCAAAGCTCCAGCACTGCTGGAACCTCACCATCGTATTGTTTAGTGTCATATCCAGGACACTCAGTGGGGGGGGGATCTTACCCCTCTGCAGAGGTGCAGTCAGTGTATTCTACAGCCCCAGCTGACTGGGCAAAATAAATAGTGAGAGGTCTTTACATGTCCAAGTACACAGTCAGTATGACCCTTTTTTTTACAGACCGATGTGCCCAGAACTTCTTTACCAGAGAGTCAGTCTGTTAACTTTCCATGTTTTGTCCTTTTAGCTCAGGTTTGCTGTTGAAAAAAAAACATGTTTTGTTTACTTTTCAAAAACTAAAACATTGTTTTTCCGTACGCATCATATATCATTCCGTAAATTTCACATGTTTTGCACTTCTCAGCCACCAAGAATTCGATGACAGACATCTGTTCAAGCTAAGAGCACTGTATTTGATTTGCCGCCATTTTGAATTATCTTAAAATAAAATATTCTGAGAGTAGAAACAAACTAAAAACAATTTAAAATTTACATTTATGGGGAAAAAAATCTGAAAAACAAATATTTAGCTTTTATTTAAAAGATCCCTTTATTTCTTGAATGATCCTCATGTATAGATTCCACTTATTAACCTAATGAACCTCGTATTTTTCAAACTATTGATTCCTTCGATTCAGCCATATTTACCCAACCCCTCCGCTCGGGCAGGATATGACACGAGGTCAATTTTTAAGCGGAGTTTATCAGGTTTGAATTCACAGTTTTCCTTCTCCTAGACTAGTTACCTCACCAAGGCTGAAGAACCTAGTCTGCCCTACTATTTACCCATAGCTGGTGGGAGAATAATAGGATTTATACCTTTCTTAAGGGAATTAGTGCTATGTGAAATGCAATCAGCCTTGTCTAGGATTTGAACTCGTGACGCCGTGTCCAATTCCTACGACGATAACCATTACACCACGATAACCATTACACCATTTAGCTGAAAAAGAAAATTAGGGTTCTTTTCTCAAACAGCTAACAAGTATAATACTTACTACGAATAGTTAATCCTGGCACAATGATACAATAGTGAGGTTTCTTGGGATGAGTGAACAGTGATACATTTGTTGTGAGAGCCCTTGGAACGCCCCACCCTCTAAAAAAGCAGGAAAAGAGACTTGAAATTAAAGGAAGAATCGAAACCATCCAAACAATAGGACTGTGGAAATTATCCAGAATACTTAGAGGAGTCCTGCAGACCTGAGACTTGCTGTCACGCAGATTCTAATGGGGGTGTCCTCGTGGTATAATGGTTAAAGCGCTGGACTACGGAATCGTAGTAAGCGAGTTCGAACTCCAGTCGCGCTATTACTTTCGCTTTCAGACAATTACCCTTGGAAAACGTATGAACCTCTTTGTCCTTCTAGGTATAGGTGAAATAGTACCACTACTTCTAGAAGAATATATTTTGCTTTAAATAACATAGGAAGGTTTATATGCCGTTAAACAAAAACAAAACAAACATATTCCAGTTAAAAAAAAAACAGGGAAAAAACCATTCGTCGAAAAAAAATAATGATAATTATAATAATTTCTTTTCCAACCATTTTTTACGAATCCAGTCTTTTGTTTTTTATAAAGAAAGTTGCGGTATTTAATTGTGTACTCTTCAAGTTACCTGATGGTTGGGAGGATAAGAGGGTTCATGCCTTTGCAAAGGGTATTAGTTCGAAAGTTAACGTAATAGCGCGACTGGAGTTCGAACTCGTTTACTACGATTCCACAGTCCATTACGTTAACCGCTACACTACTGAGCCTTTTTCCCATATTTTTATCATAATTCAGAAAAATACGAGCGCCACTTATTATATTTGAAGATTCAGCTATTTAATAATTTTTGGGAATGGCATATAAACCAACCCAATTTACTTTACGGAATAAAAAAGATGGCAACATATTACATGAAAAAAAAGTGATATTCCTGTATAACCCTTTCTTTACGATCGGTCAGCTCCCATCTCCACTCTTGACTTTGTTTCGTTCTTCAGTCGTCTTATCTGCCACCTTATGTCACTCTGGCATCTCTTTCATGTCTCCATCTTTGTTTGGTTCGTTGTCTTCTGATTTCATTTGTTGTTCTAAGTTTTTCTCTGCTGGGAGGAAGAACAACAAAAATATTCACCGTCTTTAGAAAATAGATATAAAGTTAGAAGTGACCTAGCCAATTAATAAAACAACAATCTCTACAAAAATTGTATTCACAACAAATTGTATATTTTAGCTGATATTCTTTTTTATTCTCAGTACTATATATATATATATATATATATAGAGAGAGAGAGAGAGGGGGGGGCAAAGTGACAGAGACAGAGGGAGACTTAGAGTGAGAGAAAATTTGGATGATATACCTTTCCGTAGGGTATATGTGAAATGCAAATGGCCTCGTCAAGGATTTGAACTCGGGTAGACATGTCCATTACACCACGAATGCCTCCGTTGGTCATATGATCTATTTCGCTTGAGTACGACGTGGATATGTTTGTTTACTGCTGTGAAATTTGTCTGATAGTTTTACTGATTGATTTTAACGGCATGTCAGCCTGTGCAGAATTATTTAATGCCAAGAGTTTTAAATATTCACGATCGAATTTATATTTGTGTATTTGTTTCTAATGAGTTTGTTTTTTGCACACTGTCGAATATTTCATAAATAGATCTTTTGGCTCATAGATGGGACACTAACAGGTACTACCTCTCCCAGTCAGAATGGACCTGGTGGTAATGACAATGAAATGTGTTTTCCACACCCGGCAGATCTCCGAAACTGAAGCTTCATTATTAGATACATTTCAGTGTCATACCCAAGGCACCCACTTTTTATGGGTGGGGTCTTACTCCTCGGCAAAGTGTACAGTGTATTTTATGCCTTAACGATAAAGACGTATGGATTATACAAATCGATATTTATTGATTTTGTTCCGCCTATTTAGTGTAGACTGTCCAATGGTTCTTAAACTCAGCCATAAAGATTTGATAAATTTTACACCATGAAAATAGATTCAAAATTATATCTTTTGTTAATCCTAAAACAAAAATGATTTATGCACTCTGAAAAAAATATTGTTTCTAGTAGCCTAACAATTGAATGTAGTAGTATTCACTGTTTAATGCTTCTTTAATTCAGCCATAAAGATTTGAAAAAATTTACACCATGAAAATAGATTAAAAATTATAGTTTTTGTTAATCCCAAACCAAAAATGATTAATGCCCCCCTGAAAAAAAATTGTTTCAAGTAGCCCAAAAATTGAATAATAACATGTTGTAAGGTCAGCAATTATTCTCTAATTTTTAGACCAATCAGCTGGGGTTGAAGAATGCACCGACTGCATAGGGTTATGGCCTCTACTCACCCAACGAGGATCCAGGATATGACACGAAACAATCTGATGGTGAAGCTCCTATCGTGAAGCTCTGAGGAATACAGTGTACCTCTTTATTCCAATTGCTTTAGGTCCACTCAGACCCGGAGTAATAGTGTCAGCTAGGGTCCTATCTATGGGTCAAATAAAATTGCTTGATATTTAAAACTGTGAAACTGTTAGAAATAGAATTGTTTGAACATTTAACAGTGTGACTGACGTATTGATTTGCTAGTGATACATAGTAATCCTTGGAATCATTTAAATGTATGCAAATAGAATTATTACTTTGGAATACTTGGAATTCTTTAACTGTATGCGCAATAAATTTATTAGTATTACATAGAAATACTTGGAATTATTTGACTGTATGCAAATGATTGAGAAGTGTTGACTAGAATAATTAGTGTTATATAGCAATGCTTGAAACCACTTCATTGTCTAGAAACAAATGATTGATATTACATAAGAATGTTTGTGTCAAATCATAATAATTGAAACCATTTAACTGTGTAGAAACAATAGCAGTACTTAATTGCAAACAAATTTATTCTAACTGATTTAAAAATGAAATTACCAAAAAACCATTCATTTGCAAATGATATATGTATAACAATTTAACGGGGTCCAAACAAAATGCCTGATCCTAAATTAAATTATCAGTGTTACATAACAATACTTGAAATTTAACGAGGTCTAAAATATTTTATTAGAAATATAGTTATTCGTGTTAGAAATACTTGAAACTATTTAACCTCGGCTAAAGATTTAGCTTTAGCTCGTTTAAAAATGTTATCAACAAAATTCGTTTACAAATCATATATATATTTAACATATATGTATAAAGAGGATTTGGCATTAAATAATCTGCAAGGGGGGATATGACACAAAACCATACAAAACGAAATAATTTATATTTAATATATATGTATGAAGAGAATTCGGCATTAAATAATCTACAACATTTGATATGCCATAAAACCAAACCAAATTAAATCATATATATTTAATTTATACGTATGAAGAGGATTTGGCTTTAAATAGTCGACAAGGGATGATATGCCATAAAACCAAACTAAACCAAATCATATATATTTAATAAAGAGGGTTTGGCATTAAATAATCTACAATAGTTGATATACTATAAAACCAAACCGAACAAAATCATATATATTTAATATATAAGTATGAAGAAAACGTGGCATTAAATAATCTACAAGGGCTGATATGCCATAACACCAAACTAAACCAAATCATATATATTTAATGGATGTGTATCAAGAGTGTTTGGCATTAAATAGTCTACAATAGTTAATATGTCATAAAACCAAACCAAACCAAACCAAACGGAATCATATATGCATATATGTATGAGGAGAGTTAAGCATTAAATAATCTACAATGGTTGATATGCCAAAAAAACAAACCAAAAGAAATCGTATATATTTCATATATATGTAGAAAAAGGATTTGGCATTAAATGACTTAAGATGGCTGATATGCTATAAAACCCAACCAGACCAAATACCATATATTTAATACATATGTATAAAGAGGATTTGGGATTTAATAGTCTACAAGTATTGATATGCCATAAAACCAAGCCAAACCAAGCAATTCCCAAATTTTATATGGACAAAAAGAAGTCTACTTTTGAAAATGGAGTCTTCATCCTCTTCTTTTACTTTACTTGAAATTTACTCATTCATCTGAGTGTCTCTTCAATCTTTCTTCTCTCTGTTGGCGAGACATAGAATATGCTGACTGTGTCCTCTGCAGAATGTTAAGACCATCGTGCCCTCAAAATAAAGGTATCCTAGGCATGACACTGTACTAGATCTGATGGTGAGGACCTAATTTTGGAGATGTAGGAAGTGTGGAATACCTCTAGATTGCTATCACTCCCAGATCAACTGCTAATTTATTTTGTATGTGTTTTGTACGTCTTCAACATTTGCAAGTAAGCTGAATAAATCCTTGTGTATTAGCATGGAATCCTCTCGAACATCAAGAGATGTTATACTTCTTCAAATACAAGGCGTTTCAGTTATTTCAGATACGAAGGTGTTTTATTCGGATACAACATTTTCTTGAAGTCAACGCAAACACGACGGAGAGAGATATCGTAAGAAATCTATTGTTGTGTTATTAGAAACTGTAAGAGTTTTAAGCATGCATGACAACGAACAAACATTCAACCTCACCTCTTCTGTCTCTTGCTGTTCCGAAGGGCTCTGAATCTGACTACCACTTCCGGCCTAATTTCATACCCAACACAAAAATGATGCTGACTCTACCGACTCCCTCGAAGACTTATATATATATATATATATAATCTTAATTAACTATTGCATCATCTGAACCCTCGGCGGGACGTCATTTCAATTCATTGCATCATATTTTCAAAAATCATCACATATGTCATAAGTTCCCATAAGTGTTAATTTATATATTATACATATCCTCTCGTAATTTTATGTGAGTCGTTAAACCTAGTCACCACCTGTGCACGCATATGACCTTTGTTAGTAATTACATTTACATTCAGTGTCCTAAACTAAACCTTCAATTTTATCAAATAAATAAAAAGACTAATATTTAGCAAAATAGAATGATTAATATAACTAATTATTACCCTAATTATTTTACACTAAAGTATTGGTCATTTTATAGCCGATTTCTTTCTAAGTGTAAAACGTCGTAGAGCCTCGTCACCATTTATCTTATCTTGGCCTATTTTTTATTGAAGAGTTACCGAGGACGAATGTCCAAATATCAATCAAAACTTTATGGATATTCGTCATGAATGCGGTAATCACATGAAACAAAACTTCATTCAATATCATTTTGTTTTTGCTTTGACTTTAAGTTGCATTGGATGGTGAGGCTCCAGTTCTGGAGCTCTGGGGAAGTGTGGATAACTCCTTAATTGCAATTAATTCTTGGTCATCTCTGACCAGAAGTGGTTGTAAGTGTTAGGATCCGAATT
Source organism: Sepioteuthis lessoniana (assembly GCA_963585895.1). Taxonomy (NCBI): domain Eukaryota; kingdom Metazoa; phylum Mollusca; class Cephalopoda; order Myopsida; family Loliginidae; genus Sepioteuthis; species Sepioteuthis lessoniana. The sequence continues at coordinate 77,690,509 of OY757921.1, read as the reverse complement.
ATGTGTCAAATAGATGTGTTTTATATAATTATTTGTATTCAATTAGAGTTGGTGCAATCCCACAACCCCACACCTAAAACAGCAAAACAAAAATCTTAAGAAATAACTGCACAGAAATGTAAATATGAACGTGACAATCTACCTGCTATGCTTAAAATAATACTTGATAGGTTGACATGCCGTTAAAATCAATCAATCAACCAAGCATCGTTAACTTTCTTGAACCTTTGTTAGGACCCTGGGCAAAAGAATGAACCATTAAAAAAACATCTTGACAAAAACAAGTGTAAATATGAACGTACAATAAAGGTTACACAATAGCCATAGGCGGGTTGACGTGCCGTTAAAATCAATCAATCAATCAATCAGTGTCCTTCGACTGAGTAAACCCTCGTCTTGTGGCGTTCTAATTAGCAAATAAAGATCCATTAAACCCGTGCAACAGATTTTCCATAAATTCAAAATGGCTGGAAAATTCCAAAGAATATATGTTTACCTCTGTCACGTGATGGCTCACGGAGACGAGGAGGTGGGAATGATACTCCCCCCCGTTGAACTAACATTATCTAGCAGTCAAAAAGTGACCGTTAGGAAAGAATGTGGGTCACGCAGATGTTCGCACTTAAGTGACCTTGGGTCGCCGGACATCGGAAGGGGAAAGAAAATGAAGCCAACTGATTGGCGGGGACTCCAAACGGAAGTGGGGTTCCCTTCCCCTCAGCGGAAGTAAACACAAAAAGGTAGTTTTTGAGCAACGCTCGTGGCAGACGGACGATAGCCATTTTACTCCGGGCTAAAGACAAAAAGACTGAGACACGAGGGACTCCAAAATCCTTCAAGCCAGCATTAAAAGCAATACGAAGTCTATTAGCCCGTGAAAGAAGAGAAATTCTCCAGTGGAACCCCGTCAAAAAAAATAAGATAAGTAACTTTGGGACATTTTTCCGTTACACCCAAATTTTGTTACCACTCTCTCTCTCAATTTGAAAAAGGATAAAAGCCAAGAAAAGACATTTATATTCATGGACTATCCTATTATATATTTTTGACACTTTGAACATATATATGTATATAACCGTAGTAAAGAACCTATGTATTTTCATTTTACCATGTGGTCTATGTTATTATTTCATGCTTTCCTTTCAGCTTCTATTCGCCTTAAATTTTCTTGCTTAGAACTGTCCTATTAATTCCTAAAGTATCACACGGGAAACCGGAGTTGCCGACTACTACAACAACATTAATATTATTACAACTAAGACCTATAGGCCCGTATTCTTCTATTATCTAAGGGAAAGAAGTTTAGCGGCTTGGTGGGTGTGTGATAGTGTGAAACTTTGGACCCCTTTGCCAGCGGTGGCCAGTCTGGCCCTAAATTATTCCCTCACGTAATATGCCAGTTCTTATCTGCCTGAGAAAAGAACTCTGAACAGGACTTATTTCTGTAGGGGATCAAGTGCCAACCTGCCCCGTCTCCACACGTGCGAAAATAAAGTCCCGCTTGGAGATTTTAGTTAATTTCGCGTCAGCAGACCTAAAATGGTGTCTCGTCCGGGGATATTTTAATCTTTAATTCCCGACCTCATGCAGACCTAAAATGGGGGCTCGTTTCCGGAATCTACCCTGGGAGACCGTGAAAGGAAAAAAAGGAATATTGTTGAAACAGTCAAATTACTTGTTGATATAACTGTTTGGAAAAATTAAAGAAAAATGGACAAAATAGAAAACTTTTTAAAAGAACCCTCCATGGAAAAGTTGGAGAAGCTGAGAAAAAGCGAGATAATAAAAATTGGCGAGAAGCTTGAGTTAAATGTTGAAAATTCTATGAGGAAACATGAACTCGTTATAAAAATAGCAAGACACATGGTCGACGAAAATGTTTTCGAGGAAGCAGTATTAGAAGAGCTACCAACGGAAATGATAAGAATGACTCCAGAAGAAATTGAACTGGAGAAAATTAAAATACAGGCACAAATGGAACTACAGAGAAATAAAATGGAACTGGAGAAAATAAAAATTCAGCAAGAAACAAGGCTGCGAGAAGTCGACTTGGCAATAAGAGGACGCAAAGGAAGCCATGACAGTTTCGAAGTAACGAAGCAAGCGAGGCTAGTCCCAAAATTTGAAGAAGCCAACGTGGACGGATACTTCGCACATTTTGAGCGAACTGCGCTAAATCTTGGATGGCCGAAAGAATGCTGGTCGATGCTACTCCAAACTGTGCTGACAGGAAAAGCACAGAGAGCATATGCAACTCTGCCGACAGAAAATTGCGCCGACTACGATTTGGTGAAGGCAGCGGTTCTTAAAAGCTTCGAATTGGTTCCAGAAGCTTATAGACAGAAATTCCGAACACAAAGAAAAACTGAAAACCAGTCTTATGTGGAATTTCTGCGGGAAAAGGAGAACGCGCTGGATAAGTGGTGTGACTCTAAGAGGATAGACGGAGACGCTGAGAAACTCCGGCAGCTAATATTAGCTGAAGAATTTTTAAACTGTGTGCCAGAAGAAGTCAGGGTTCACCTAAGTGAAAGAAAAACTGACGTGACCTATGAAATGGCCGCACTAGCAGACGAATACATCCTCACACACCGAAAAACAAAGGAAAAACCGTACACGGGAAGTAAAGTGAAGTTTAAAGCTGAGTTAAGACCTAAGGAAGAAAATAGAAGGACCTTCCAAAGTAGCAGCAGAACAGTGGTCTGCTACAAATGTGGAAAGGCTGGTCACATAGCCATAAGGTGTCAGCTTGGAAAAGGTCCTGAAAGAAACCAGACCCAGCCGAGAAAACCTCAAGGAGCTGTAACAACACCTAGAGGGAACCAATCCTATCGACCCTGGACGAAAAAAGGGATGATAAAAGGCCCACACGGAGGACCAGTGGAAGTCTCAATTTTACGAGATACCGGAGCATCTCAGTCGTTACTTCTACGAAATAAATTACCTAAAAGGGTAATAGAAGCAACACGTGAGACTGTGATGATAGAGGGTATCGGCGGAAAGAGGGTAAAAATACCGCTGTGTAAAATAACACTAAAGTCCCAGTGGAAAGATGGACCAATTAAAGTTGGTGTGGTAGACAAACTACCTATGAGAGGAATCTCCCTCATACTGGGAAATGAAGTAAGAACAAAAAAGTGTAACCCGTGTAAGATGGCCAAAATAAGCGCCAAAAATGAAGAAAAAAAGATGGCGAGAATGAACGCCAAACATGAAGACAAGATGGCGGCTGAGCCACGTGGGCGGCACAAACGGTATTGTCGCTCGCAGAGTGAGAAAGTGGAAAGGAAAGAAGTGAACCTTCCACACCTCAGTAAACAGAAAGAGAAAAGGACCAGTCGTCAGAAAAAGGATGAAGGTCCAACGAATATTAGGAATAAATTCCCTAATACTTATCGAGAGGATAAGAGGAAAATAAGAGGACCCTCACAAGTGGCTAAGAAGGAAGAATTTGAAAAGGGCGACGAAGTCCTGCTACTGTCATCAAATAAAGGACCCCACTGTGGTGGACGATATATAGGTCCCTACGTAATATCACAGAGAATAGACAAGAGGACATATAGAATTGATACCAACGAGGGAAAGAAGAAGACACAAGTGTGTCACACAAACAAATTGAAGAGATATGTCCGTCGAGAAGGCCAACCTCGAAAAATTGAGAACTCGGCAATGCCGAATAAATTCGAGGAAAAATTAGGCCAGTTGTCTGTTTCAGAGAGAGAGGGCTTAGGAAAATTAATAAAAAGTACCCAAGTTTATTTCTCTAACGCCCCACGAAAATGTAGTAGCAGAATATTCTTTCATAGTTGTTGAGAGAAAGAAAGAGAGAGAGAGAGAGAAACTAAAGAAAATGAGGAATTCTCGTCCCCAATGTTGAAATATGAGATGGACGAGAAAGCTGTGCGTCAACAAGTGACGGAGAGGGGAAAGAGAGAAAAGAAAAGGAAGTCTCTTCCCCCAGAGCTTGACAATTAAAATTATAAAGTCGTCAAAAATGACGAAGAAAGAAAGAAGGACTTACCTCCTCAAGGTTTGAAATATGATACGGCCAAAAGCCGAGAGAGGAAAAGAAAGAAAGGAAAACAAGATTAAAAGAAAAAGAAAAGAGAGAGAGAGAGAAAGAAAGAGAAGAGAAATTGTTTTCCCCTATAGTGAAAAAAAAAAGGAAGGACGAAAAAAAGGAAAAGGAAAGAATTCGTCAAAGCGTGAAGAAGAAACGGGATGAAAGAAAAGTAAAGTGAGAAAAAAAAAAGTGAAAGAAAAGGAGAAAGAACAGTGAATTGAATTGCCTTTTTTTTTCTATGGTATTTCTATTCATCCCCCTTTCTTCTCTTCAGGGAGGAGGTGTCACGTGATGGCTCACGGAGACGAGGAGGTGGGAATTATACTCCCCCCCGTTGAACTAACATTATCTAGCAGTCAAAAAGTGACCGTTAGGAAAGAATGTGGGTCACGCAGATGTTCGCACTTAAGTGACCTTGGGTCGCCGGACATCGGAAGAGGAAAGAAAATGAAGCCAACTGATTGGCGGGGACTCCAAACGGAAGTGGGGTTCCCTTCCCCTCAGCGGAAGTAAACACAAAAAAGGTAGTTTTTTAGCAACGCTCGTGGCAGACGGACGATAGCCATTTTACTCCGGGCTAAAGACAAAAAGACTGAGACACGAGGGACTCCAAAATCCTTCAAGCCAGCATTAAAAACAGTACAAAGTCTATTAGCCCGTGAAAGAAGAGAAATTCTCCAGTGGAACCCCGTCAAAAAAATAAGATAAGTAACTTTGGGACATTTTTCCGTTACACCCAAATTTTGTTACCACTCTCTCTCTCAATTTGAAAAAGGATAAAAGCCAAGAAAAGACATTTATATTCATGGACTATCCTATTATATATTTTTGACACTTTGAACATATATATGTATATAACCGTAGTAAAGAACCTATGTATTTTCATTTTACCATGTGGTCTATGTTATTATTTCATGCTTTCCTTTCAGCTTCTATTCGCCTTACATTATCTTGCTTAGAACTGTCCTATTAATTCCTAAAGTATCACACGGGAAACCGGAGTTGCCGACTACTACAACAACATTAATATTATTACAACTAAGACCTATAGGCCCGTATTCTTCTATTATCTAAGGGAAAGAAGTTTAGCGGCCTGGTGGGTGTGTGATAGTGTGAAACTTTGGACCCCTTTGCCAGTGGTGGTCAGTCTGGCCCTAAATTATTCCCTCACGTAATATGCCAGTTCTTATCTGCCTGAGAAAAGAACTCTGAACAGGACTTATTTCTGTAGGGGATCAAGTGCCAACCTGCCCCGTCTTCACACGTGCGAAAATAAAGTCCCGTTTAGGGATTTTAGTCAATTTCGCGTCACACCTCAATCAGATATGGTCAACATTTTTTCGAGCATGGCCACGTGAGATATTGCTTATCATGAGGAAGGCCTCACTATTAAAAAAATCAAGGTGAGGTTTCGTTGAAGATAGCTCAACAATTGTAACTGCAAAAGTCTATAAGCGTCTGCCTGAGAAATAGGGAAAAGTTTTGTTTTTTTCCGCATGACAACACTACGCGATTAGCACGTAGTATAATAGTCACTGAATAACCACGAGTCGTTATTAGCTGTGGAATAAGTAGTTGAACTTTAAATCAATCATTTTCTTTTATTGACGTAGTGTTCTAAGTTAAGATGCCAATTTGAGGCTCTTGAATGTTTGCATTGTTGTAAATTGACTCAGAGGCACTTTGGAAATTACAGATTTTCTTTTTCTGACTGAGGCACCCATAAGGCAAAAGGCATTAATAAGTAATTGAGGTTAGTCTAGTATGTAATTGTTATTCCCCAAATCTTCCTCGAGTCTTTTTGAGAGAGAGAGAGAGAAAGAGAGAGAAAGAGGGTGGGAGAAAGAGAAGGAAAGAAAGAAAAAAGAAAGAAAGAGAGAGAAAAAGAGGGAAATAGATAGATAGATAGATAGATAGATAGAGAAAGATTGTCTGTGTGTATGAGAGAGAGGAAGGGAAGAAATAAAGAAAGAAAGAAAGAAAAATGAGAATAAGACAGATGAGAATAAGAAAGAGAGAGAGTGAAGGAGAAAGAGAGAAGGAGGAAGAGAATGAATGAGAGAAAGAAAGAGAAAGCGACTGAGAAAGAAAGGGAGAAAAAGAGAAAGACAAAGATGCGAATGGGAGAAATAGAGAGATAGATAGAAAGAGAGAGGTAAAATTTAAGAATGACAGAAAAAAAAAGAAAAAAATAAAGAACTGAGAATGAGGGAAACATGTAGAGAGAGAGAGAGAGAGAGAAAGAGAGAGAGATAGAGAGAGAGAGAGAGAGAGAGTGTGTTTCTCTCTCTCTCTGTACACCAGTGAGAACAGAACGAGACAACCAAAATTTTAATAAACGTTATTTTCCCCTTGAAATTGGGCAGGTCATACAGAAAACACTGCAGGCCGCAGTTTGCCCATGACTGATTTAAATCATAATAACAAAATTAGGCACACGTGCTTTCTCTGAAATATTCATGATTGACAATCATATATTTCAGAGTTATACTCATCAAGCAAAGCTAAAATATAACCACAAAAGGGTTCAGGGTAGGAAAAGTATAAAAGATTTTAAAATCTAGACGGAAGTAAATTTTATAAAAAAAATTAAAAAAAAAGAAAAAAAAAGGGAAATCACAGGCTCGCAAAATACAACGATAGGAGGATCATTACCTCATGTTTAGTTTGTTTTCTTTGTTTAATGGTATATCAACCTTCAGGGGTCATGTAATGCCAAAACCATCCTCGTAGAAGAACTGCAGCGATACTATTTAACCAATTGTTGGAGGAGGGGATAAGAGGCTCCATACCTTTCCCAAAGGTATTGGGTTCAAATGTGAACTTTATCATATTTAAACAACCCCTCTATTCGGGCAGGATATGACACAAGGTCAATTTTTTAAGCGGAATTTAACAGGTTTCAATTCAGAGTTTTCCTTCTCTTAGACGAGTTGCCTCACCAAGGCTGAAGAAAATCAGTCTGCCCTACTATTTACCCATAGCTGGAGGGAGAATAATTGGATTCATACCTTTCTCAAGGGTATTAGTGCTATGTTAAATGCAATTGGTCTCGTCCAGGATTTGAACTCGGGTCGTCGTGTCCATTTCCTACGACGATAACCATTACGCCACGGTAGCTCCAAGAGTACGACTGAAATTCGAACTAGCGTATTACAATGCCGCAGTCCAACACATTAGACATTACGCAACGAGGATTTGTCCTCAGTCTCTTATAATGTCTCTCTAAGGGTGAAAACAGAAAGAAATTGTAATCAAATAGGAATCATCATCAACAGCGTGTAGACAGCTCGAATTTCTTTGATTTTCCTCTTGTCATCTGTCTCTATCAGCCATCGTTCTTAGTGCGTGGTACCTTCAATAAGTCTCCAGTCAAATAGAACTAAACTGTTTATTTGTGCTAAGCTTAATTGTTTGAACTAGAACTGTTTGACATTTAATTGAATGCAAACAAAAACTATTCTTATACTAGAGTGTTCGCCAATGGCCTGGGAGACCTGGGTTCAATCCCAGGTCGAGTCATACCAAAGACTCAAAAAATGGTACTTGATGCTTCCTTGCTTAGCACTCAGCATTATAAGGTACGGATCAAAGGTAAAGTAGATCAATCCAGGAAAGGAGTAGCGCCCTCCCCTACACATTGGTGTAGTAGCTATCGAAAAGGGAGCCTTCGGGTTACCCTCGACTATGGTCGCCAACTAATATATATACAAGGTGCCTTCATTAAGTTTCCGCACTTTTTTAATACAGGCATTTAAAATTGGCGTAGGCTCTTGCAAATTTACTATGTTATTGCTATACATCTTATAAGATGACTGTCCAATTTTTATGATTTCAGGTTCAACTGAACAGCTACAGCAGCAATTGGAAAACACCCTACAAAAACCTGATTGTCACAGCTGGTGAATTTCAAAAATGCAATCTGGAAGTGAGGACACTTTAGAAGAACTATATGCAAAAGAATTATGTTGTAAACTTGAAAAAAATGCCACAGAAACGTATGGAATGCTTCAGACTGCTTTTCGACCATCTTGCATGAATCGAGCATCAGTTTTTGAGTGGCATAAGAGATCCAAGCAAGACAAGGAGTCTGTGAGGGATGATGAGAGGTGCAGGAGGAGTTAGGAAGTCAATACACCAGAGTTAATAGGCCAAAGGGTTTGGGTTAGGGTTACTATACAGAGGTTTTAAAGGAGTTCTGGAAGAGATTCCGTCGGAAGAGTCCAGCACTCTTCAAATCGGGTCAGTCGCATTTCCAACAGGACAAGCACCAGTCCACAACTCCATCCATGTCACAGACTATTTGACCGAGATGGGTATCAAGACAGTTCCTGATTGTCATTCGTTAAGCTTTGCGTCGTCTGGCGAACAAGTTTACAACACTTACTGTTTTCAAATTACTTATCTTCAGCTATGTCGGTGGGATTTTTTGCATAATTTTTTGCATCATCGCCCACTATCCACCCACAAAGTTGTAATTTACTTAGCTTTTTTGCTTAGATGTGGCACTAGGCCGAATGAATGGAACAACCAAGGAGACTCGAACCCACTCCCGCTAGTTTGCACTCATCAACCCTCGAAATATATCATATTACCTATTTCTATGTCTTGACAGCACCCACTGTCCGTACGGAGCTGATCTGTCAAGAAATAATTATAGTTACTATTATCTTTTGTGGGGATGGTCGGGTGGTCTTATCCCGCTGCTGAGGATGTAATTCTGTGAGGACACTGGATGGCGTCAAGAGGACTTAATATATATAAACAGTTCTATTTCAAACGATTCAGTATTGTATAAGTATAGTTTTTTGTTTGCATTCAATTAAAAGTCAAAGAGTTCTAGTTCAAACAATTAAGCTTAGCATAAATATACAGTTTACTTCTATTTGACCCATAGAGAGGGCCCTATCAGGTGTTACTACTCCGAGTCACAGTGGACCTGGGAGTGATAACATTGAGGAGGTAGTCTGCATTTCCTAAAGCTCCAGCATTAGTGTCATATCCAGGGCACTCGTTGGTTGGGAATCTTACCCGTCTGTAGAAAAAAACAGACAGTGTATTCTACAGCCCCAGCCAACTAGGCAAGACAGAAAGAGAGGTAAAAAACGTTATAATAGGACAACATATTCTTTCTTTCTTTCTTTCTTTCTCTCTCTCTCTATATATATATAACTACGAAAGTCATTCAAAATATTCTCAGCTTCACCCAAATTTTAGATTTGCCGCATACTTCTCACATTTTTATAGGCCTCACCTGCATAAAAATTAAAACAGAAATATTAATTAGTTTTTCTAGTTAAAAAAAGTGTTAGTGTGTTGCCACAGCAAAAATGTTGATCGATGGCTTTTATTTCTAGGTGAGGTTAAAAACTTTTTGAACATTCATTCTTGAATCACTCTCTCTTCCACCACACACACACACACACACTCTCTCTCTCTCTCTCTATATATATATATATATATAGTCATCCACAGACAGACTGTTTCATTCTATTTCATAATATATCGATTTTTATTTGACAGTGTTGATTTTCTTTCTATTTCTGTGTCAATTTAATTTGATTATCTGTTTATCTATCTTTCTAAATATACATAAATGATGAATTATTATATATATATATGCATATATATATATATATATATATATATGCATATATATATATAATAATTCATCATTTATGTATATTTAGAAAGATAGATAAACAGATAATCAAATTAAATTGACACAGAAATAGAAAGAAAATCAACACTGTCAAATAAAAATCGATATATTATGAAATGCTAATAAAACTTAATCGGTTTTGTTTAATGGTATATTAACCGTTGTTGCTTATTTAATGCCTAATCCTATTCATACTATATTTTTTTCATCATACAACGTGTAAAAGCACGTGCGATACCCTAACCTCATCAGCCGCCAACTAGGGTGATGACACAGTTTCGGTAGCTCAAGGCGGTACTGCCACTCCTGGCGCTACCAAGCAGCTTTTGCCACTGGACAGGGTATTTAAAAGAAACATATATCTATATATACACAAGATCAACTAAAAGCAGACATTACATTGGACGTTCGTTCATCTAATGTAATGTCTGCTTTTAGTTGATCTTGTGTATATATATAATCCTGTTAATACTATATATTAAATATATGATCTCTAAATACATTTTGTTAAAAACGTTTTTAAACGAGATTTAGCGCACTGTTTTGCACACAGTTAAATAGTTTCACTCTTTTCTATCAAATACAAATAATTCTATTTACTATTAATCATTTGTTTAGTTACCGTTAAAGGTTTTCGGGTATGGCTATTTAGCACCAACAAATTAAATTAAATATCATTCATTTATTTACACACAGTTAAATGAACATATAGTTCTATTTCAAATCATTCAGTTTAGCTTATGTGAACAAAGTTAAATGGTTCCAAGTATTGCTATGTATCGCTAACCATTCAATTGAACGTCAGTCATTTGTTTACACACTGTTAAATCATCAAAGAATTCTGTTTCTAACAATTCCTTTTAGCACAAGTCATTTGCTTGCACTCAGTTTAAATGTCAAACACTTCAATTTGATACATAGATAGAACCCTATCTCGTGCTACCACTCCAGGCCAAAGGGGTAAGACCCCCCCAATGAGTGTCCTGGATATGACACTAAACAATCCGATGGTGAGGTTCCAGCAGTTCTGGAGCTATGGGGAATGCGGAGTACCCCTTTATTGCCATCGCTCCCAGGTCCACTCTAGCCCGGAGTGGTAGCGCCTGATAAGGGTCTTATCTCTGGGTTAAATAGAACTAACGGCATACTTATGCTAAAATTAATTGAGTACACTGAATAGCTTGAAATAGAAATGTTTTTGACAATTAAACCGTACTTACATTTAAACTGCGTGCTTATGCTTAACTGAACTACTTAAAATGGAACTATTTTTCGACATTAAAACCGTATTTACACTTAACTGAATAGTTACATATAACTGTTTGAATAGTTTCAAATAGAAATATTTTTGACAATTAAACTGTGTACTTATGCTAAACTGAATTGTTTTAAATAGAACAGATTATTTACATAAAAATGGATTTAAATAACCTACAAAGGTTGATATGCCATAAAATCCAACAAACCAAACCAAACTCCTGGCCAATGTGGACCTGGGAGTGATGACAACGAAGGGGCGCCCCGCATTCCCCAAAGCTCCAGCTTTACTGGAGCCTCACCATCAGGTTGTTTAGTGTCATATCCTGCTCACTCGTCGGGTAGAGGTTCCTTACCTTTAGGCATAGATATAGACGGTGTATTCTACTGACTAATTAGACTGGGCCATAATAACAGATAAATATGAACTAAACGATACAAGTATGAATAGATAGATAAATCTTTTCATAACATTTGTTTGTTTGGGTTTTATGGCATATCAACCTTTGGTGGTTATATATTGCCAAACCCTTTTTTACACAAATAAACAATTCTATTTCAAACAATTCAGTTTAGCAAATGTACACAGTTTAATGGTCAGAAACCTTTCTATTTTAAGCTATTCAGTTAGCAAAACAGTTCTATTTCAAACAATTTAGATTAGTATAAGTATAGATTTTGTTTACACACAGTGTTATATAATAGAGGAATGATTTTTTTTTATATTAATCATTTTAGTTAATTATATTTTATCATTTAGTTTGGTAAGGCTTTGAACTATTCGAATCATTTGGTGCAGTTTTACGCTTGCGTGCAAAGGATGTGACAAATATTATTTGTCATAACAAACCCCCAGACAGGAAATGGGGCTTCAGTGTAGATGACGTCATGCTCAGAAGAGATCGTTCTGAGAATTTGGGGATTTTGAAAAAAAGGTTGTTGGGTATTCGACCGCTGAAAGACAGAATTGGGTTTTCTACCGTTGAGGCATGCGATTGAGTTTTTCGGACCTCGACCGGCAAAGAGGAATTGAGATCTTGAATATCAGAAGATGCGCGTTGGAGTGGGGTCAGCATAGTTTGGTTAGCATAGGGTTTTAAGAATTGTGTCTTTCTCCTCGTGTTGCCATAGACAGAAACAAGAGGTTAATAAACCTGTTCATATACGAAACGAAAGAGTCCGCCTGTATGCTGTATTTGAATATTTATTTGTATTACTGTTGTGATACCATGATATCATTATCGTGATTATACAACAACAGTGGAATGTCGAAACAGTTCTATTTCAAACATTTCAGTTTAGTATAAGCACAGTTTCAATGTTAAAAACGCATCATTTTTGTCAATTCAGTTCACGAGTTCAAATTCTGGACGAGACTGATTGCATTTCACATAGCACTAATACCCTTGGGTAAAGAATGAATCCAATTATTCTCCCTCCAGCTATGGGTAAATAGTAGGGCAGACTGAGTTCTTCAGCCTTGGTGAGGTAACTAGTCTAAGAGAAGGAAAAATCTTAATTCAAACCTGTTGAACTCCGCTTCAAAATTGACCTTGTGTCATATCCTGTCCGAGCGGAGGGGGTGGTAAGTATGGTTAAGTATAAATACTTAGATTGGTTCTCTTTGACCCATAGGTAGGACCATATCAGGTGATACCTCTCCAGGCAAATGTAGGCCTGGGTGCGATACAAAAAAGGCGTACTCCGCATTCCCAAAGTTCCAGCAATACTGGAACCTCACCATCAGATTGTTTTGTGTCATATCCAGGACAGTTGTTGGGTGGAACTTACCTCTCTGTAGAGATGCAGTCGGTGTATTCTACAGCCCCAACCAACTGGGCAAGATAAAATTTGGATAGCAAGTTGCATCATACAAATTCGAAATAAGGTGATGGAATTTTTTAAAACGTTTCTCATCGTTTTCGTTTCATTTAATTATTTATTAGCCCTGATGAAGCTCGAAAATCTGAAACGTTAAACGATGGCAAATATTTCAACAAACTACATCATCAACGTTGAATGTTCGCCACTCGCCCGGGAGACCTGGGTTCAATCCCAGGTCGAGTCATACCAAAGACTCAAAAAATGGTACGTGATGCCTCCTTGCTTAACACTCAGCATTATAAGGTACGGATCAAGGGTAAAGTAGAGCAATACAGGGAAGGAGTAGCGCCCTCCCCTACACCTTGGTGTAGTAGCTATCGAAAAGGGAGCCTTCGGGTTACCCTCGACTATGGTCGCCAACTTTACTTTACATCATCTACTGAAGACCTTGTGGTTTTTCATCTCCATACATATTTATAATCTCGGATTTTTTTCCATTTTTTTTTTTTTAGATACTGGAATTAAAACGAATCACAACCATACCGAAGCAACTTTCACGATAAAAATCAGTAAAATATATTGCGCCAAGCATTGTTAGTCTCCTGATGAAGATCATTATGACGGAAGTATGTGTAGCGCAAAGGAGCATAATGATGTGAAATAAAGCCTTAAGTAGTACTTTCAAATTCATTTGCAGGCGTATTCATTTAAAAATATTTACTTATATATATATATATATATATATATATATATATATATATATATATATATATATATGTTGAAAAGATAGATTTGTAGCGAATCTGACAGTATGATACAAATATGTGGAAAGTTACATAAATGTATTTGATTTATCCAACTTTCCACATATTTCTATCATATATATATATATATATATATATATATATATATATGTGTGTGTGTGTGTGTGTGTGTGTGTGTGTGTGTGTGTGTGTGAGCATTAACAAGCGTTAGCTCATTCAATTTGTTATTTCGTCTTGCTTCTCCATAATATGTCTCCCACAGAAAAAAAAAAGTTCAAATCTTTAGATTTATTCTGCCATATTCAACGAGTCTGTTATCCTGCAGTGAATTGTTTTCAATTCTAATCATGTCATCTTGCCAGTGAATAGCATAAATGATTTAAAGTCGAAACTGCTGTGTTTAAATGAGTTGGTGTCAGAAATGGCGGTTGGATATTGTGCCCAGCTACAAATAAAGAAGACAAGCATATATCATATTATATTATATATGATATATTATATGATGTACAAGTGTGTGTCTGTGTGTGCATGTATGTGTGTATGTGTGGGGGGGTGGAATGTGAGTTTTTTTTATCACTTTATATTATTCTATTCAGTATTACATCTTAATAAACAAATTTTTACTTTTTGTCAACTAGGGCTAACGTAAAATAAATCATTTGAAAAATATGTTTTACCATCTGTAAAACTAAAAGAATCAACCAAAAAAGAGTGAAAAATGGAAGCTGAAATTTAATAATAAACAACCCTATCCCTCTCGACGACGTCGAATCTAAGATTTTGAACATAAACCATTATACTATTACTAATACTATTGTGTAACCCGGATATAAGAGACCCGGATATAAGAGAGAGTTTATCTGGTCCCAAATTAGAGCCTGTGTTAATGTATATAAAATAGACCAAACCCGGATATAAGATACTTTTTATCCGGTGTCCGGCAAATCTCTTATATCCGGGTTACACTGTACTACTACTAGCTACACTACTACTACTACTACTACTACTACAGGGAGAGGCTAGCGTATTGGACTGTGGAATCGGAATAACTGGGTTCGAAATCCAGTGGTGCTATTACATTCATTTTTGGATTAATGCCCTTGGTTTGAACCCGAATTTTTTTGGCCCAGTGTGCTCGGACGGCAGAATACACCGACTGCATCTCTGCAGAGGGGTAAAACTCCGTCAACGAGTGTCCTGGATATGACACTAAACAATTTGACAGTGAGGTTCCAGTAATGCTGGAGCCTTGGGGAATGCGGAATACCCCTTCATTGCCATCGCTCCCGGCTCTACTCTGACCCGAAGTGGTAGTACCTGAAAGGATCCTACCAAGGGGTCAAATAGAACTTTTGACATCTAAATTGTGTACTTATGCTAATTTAAATTGCTTTACATGCAATCGTGATGTTTGCTATATAGGCCGCACTAGTCAGCTTTTAGAGATAAGAATAAACCAACATATTCCCTAGAGTATCCAAACACATGCTTCTGACTACCCTGGGACGCCAAGCCGTTATAATTCAGCTTCTGCCATCGGCCGCCATCTATTGGCCAATCAGACCTGCGCAAGCGTATATGGTCCCATCAACAAATGAACTGCCGCAATCCATTCTGGAAGCATTACTTATAAATAAAAAAAATACAAACCGGAATTATGTATCCGAATGCATTTCTATACTCCATTGCTTTTTAATAACCTTCTCGGACCATCAAAAGAAAACATTATTACCAGTACTAACTCTGCTGGCTTACAGTAATATTTTTCAATGTGTTTTTCTTCACCCCTCCTGGATTTTCCTTTGGTTATGATGTCATGCTTACTTCCTCTAGTACAAATTCGATTGTCACAGACAATTCTCTGAAGAAAAGTGACCTAAAGAAAGGGTCCCCTTTTAAAGGATTTTAATTCGTTTTTATGGTTTTGAAACTTTCTTAACACAATGTACTCGCTTTTTAAAGGCAATATTTAGATTTTATCTTTAATAAATCTGGTGAAGAAAATATTTCCTCAAGGTACAGATAATTTAATAGCTAACATCCAAAAGGCCCACAGACATTGTGAAAACCGCAGACTGTCTTCTCAAAATAGTCTCGTACTAGTTTTGATCTCATTCAAGAAATAGAGAATATTATTTCGTAAAAAAAAAAAAAAAATGCACCGATCAAAGTGTAGCTCTTAATTTTTACTGAGCTAGGTTCATCCTTTAACTCATGAATGTGGCTCATATTTCATTTTCCGAATAGGTTAAAAGAAAAGAAAAGCAAATAAAAAAAAAGTTTAGAGTCAAAATTTTAATTTCATTTATGTTTATCCAAAATTGAACGGAATCTTTTGGAGAGCATCTCACGTTGCAACAAAAAACTATTTCCTCATCTAATTGAGTTGCCCGTCAATGAATTCTTACAAA
Organism: Sepioteuthis lessoniana; assembly: GCA_963585895.1. Lineage (NCBI taxonomy): Eukaryota > Metazoa > Mollusca > Cephalopoda > Myopsida > Loliginidae > Sepioteuthis > Sepioteuthis lessoniana. The sequence continues at coordinate 77,674,528 of OY757921.1, read as the reverse complement.
CATAAATATCAACTTTGACTTGAAGATCAGAAATGCAATAAATTACTTTCCCGAATCCCATTAGGGTAAATTACTGTAAATAATCTAATGTTACCATATAAAAATAAAATCAATGAAAAAGAATTGCTCCCCCCCACATATTTATAACTCTTCTAATGCAGTTGTTACAAAGAGAATGTAAATAGTGTTTTCCTTTCAGTGTATAGACAGCTCAACAAAAAAATGAATATTTAAGAGTTTTGCTCAAAGTCTGTGATTAAATGAACAAATATTTCGTGACTAAATATTTGTACATTAAAAATAAGACCTTCATATGACTTTATCTTCATCCACAAGAAAAGCGGGAAACGACACTGAAATCATTTTTTTACAACAATCAATTTTTCTCTATCAGTAAATTAGTCCAAGAGACAGAGAAAAATGTTTCCTTTGAATTAAAAAAAACAAACAAAAAAAAATAATTAATCAATTTCAGCCATAAATAATGAAAATAACTTTGATAAGCAAAATTATTTGCCGCTTATATTTAAGAAACATGATTATTTCTTTAAAAAAAGGCTTTTTGTTGCTTAATCTTTTACAGGTAAGCTCCATCTTTAACCTTTTTAGTAAAAGAGTTTGTTTTGTATATGCAAAATTCTAAGAGTTAAAATGAAATACAATTGAGACACTGGTGTCCTAATGGCAGTGAAAGGTTTAAAGGTCACATTAACATTTATTGTATACTATGGCTACTCTTGGCTACGATTCTGTTTAGGATAATACGCAGTTTAAATGTAAGTACAGTTTAATTGTGAAAAACATTGCTATTTCAAGCTATTCAGTTTAGTCAAGCAGTTTTAATTCTGCAAAGTTTAGTATAAGTAATAAGTCCAGATTTTGTTTACACAATTAAATGTCAAAACAGTTCTATATTAGTGCAAGTACAGTTTCAATATAAAAAACAGTTCCATTTCAAATAATTCAGTTTAGAATAAGTATGCAGTTTAAATATAAGTACGATTTAATTGTCAAAAACATTTCTGTTTTAAACTATTCAGTTTAGTCAAACAATTCAGTTTAGCTTAAGTATGCTGTTAACCTATTTAACCCATAGATAGGGCCCTATTAAGTACTACCACGCCGGGCCAGAGTGAACCTTGGAGCAATGGCAATGAAGAGGTGCTATGCATTCCCACAAAGGTCCAGTATCACTGGAACCTCACCATCAAATTGTTTAGTGTCATAATCAGGACACTCATCGGGGGTGGGGTTTGCCCCTCTGCAGTGGTGCAGTCGGTATATTCTACAGTCCCAGCCGACTGGGAAATTGATGTTTGGAGGAATCCCTACAACATAGTAGTTAATGTGCTTGACTGTAAGATTATAATCAAAAGGAAAAAAATCTGTTCATGAGTATATAAACTGATTGGCTACCTCAAAATGTTATACAACTAGTAACCCTTCGTTTTGTATATCTTGTCTTTGGGTTTAGTTTGTCTGAGAACCTTTCGGCTCATTGCATGGGTTTGTTCGGTGCAAACATGAGCGCAAGTGTTAACGCGCGTGCGCGCGGAGCGGACGTGTCATTTAGAGATGTCACAATAAAAATCCCAGTTAGAGGATGTGACCAGGGTTGTGAGTGACGTCACGCACCGGAAGCGTGGGTTGAGATTTGAAAAAAGTCAGTGAGTTGAGATTGAGACCTGGGTGAGGCCAGACGAATTTGTGCGCTACGGGCGCCGCACGGGATGGGCGGGGAGTGGGGCAGATGGAAAAGTCAGCATAGAAAGATTGTATCTCTCTCCTTATGTCGAAAAACCTCTTAACAAAAAGGTAATAAAAAGTTTCGTACTTGAACTAAGAAGTTGTAAGTGTTTTTGTGTTTCGGGATTCCTATGTTATATATGAACATTTTATGAACATTATATGTACGTTTCAGATATCCGTATCATGGGTATGTTATATACTAGCAACCAATACGAAAATGCCTAACATCAGCTACCTCTAAAGAAAAACGTTACATTGCAGGAGTAACGTTGAGACAAAAAAGTTGCTCAGTTTGCAAAAGGGTTGAATATACCATTTTACTTGTGAAGTAAATATCGTGAAATATTTTTGGAATCAATTATCTGTAAAATTTAGAAATTTTTGCTTGGTTAGTTACAGCTTGCTTATTTATTTGATTTTAAAGGCATGTCAACCCATTTAGAGTTATTTTAAGGCTAGATGTAAAGTAAGTAAAAATAAAGTTGGCGACATTAGTCGAGGGTGACCTGAAGGCTCCCTTTTCAATAGCTACTACACCGCGGTGTATGGGAGGACGTTACTCCTTTCCCTGGATTGCTCCACTTTACCCTTGATACGTATCTTATATTTCTGAGTGTTAAGCAAAGCGGTATCAAGTACTATTTTTTAAAATCTTTGGTATGACGCGACCTGGAATTGAAACAAGGTCTCCCGGACCATTTGGCGAATACTCTGCCCACTAGGCCAATGAGCCGGTCAGATGTAAACTAATCATTTTTATTGTACGTTCATATTTACATTCATTGTGTAGTTGTTTCTTAAGAGATTTTTTGCACACGGTCCTGTTGGATACTACCGCTGGATCTTGACAAACAACACCGAACACGCATATATAAGAACATGATCTTATATCTTAATTATACGACGGTGATGCATGTGTGGAGCAGGAGAGCTATCAAGAGAGTTCGCACACATAAGGAGCAATCAGGAGTCGAGCGGCAAGCGGAAACTGAACATCAGCCAAAATTCTTCACCTTATATAGCCTCAAAGTTCCCACGCGACCCACATAACCACGCCTCGTCCCCCACGCAGTTTTTGTCTCGGGTGTCCCACCCACGCATTATTTGTTTTTCCGGTAGTCACTTTGTTGATTTTATCCACGACCAGATGTATCCGTCAAATTCATCTGCTGGGTTCCCCACCGAACAATGCAATATATTACAGTCTTATCAAATATAAATATTTTTAATCAGGTCTACTTGAACCTTAGATACTGTTACATTATGTCAGGTGGTGGATGTATATGCTTGGTTCAAATAAATAAACTGAACCTCCGGTCGGCCCACATCATCATCATCATGTCGCACCATCAGCACGAATATCCCTGAAACTCTCTCGCTACCCCTCCCAATCGTCTATGACTCCCGGCAGGTCTTCATGGCTACATCCCGTATCAATACAGAGCTGCTGTATATAGGTTCGAGCTGGTCGTCCTGCCTTTGCTCGGCCATAGGGAGGAGTCCATATGAGTACATCACTTATGAACTCGTCCCTACTTCTCCGGCAGTGTCCTGCATGTATAGTTCGTCTAATTTTGACAGTTTTCGTGATGGGTGTTAGGTGGCCGTACAGCTGCTGCTTTGTGGGGTGATGCCTTCAGGACTTGTTCAATATTGCTTGCACCATTCTTGTGTCGTTGCTGTCAAGCTTTTTCTCCATCTGTTTTGTTAGCATCCACGTAGTGCATCCATTTAGCAGTATCGACACGACCGTTGCTTGGAAGAAACAAAGTATATTAAATATTAATTCTTATTTTACAAAGCATAGGCTAAAAGCAATTTTTTTTTAACGGTTGTTAGTTCAGCTATAAACAAAATGGAATATAATCTGTCGTTCTTGAAGGGCTAAAGGTAAATGATATTTGACGTCTATAAAGTAATTCTCTATCCTTTCCCTTCGCTCTTTGCATAATACACACACACACACACACACACACACACACACACACACACACACACACACACACACACACACACACACACACATATATATATATATATATATATATATATATTCTGCTATGTAATTTGCTTCAAGAAAACTTTTCCATCTAGTTAATTTTATTGTATCAGCCTTTTTCAGTGAAATAGTAACCTACAGCCTTTGATTGGGAACAAAATAACAACATTAATGCAGTATTCAGATTGTTAATTTAGAATATACTATTTTGCCAAACATCAACATTAAAAACCAAATCACCTGTACAGTTTATTTGCTAAAATGGCTTAATTAATGTACATCACTAATGCCAAAGGAATAAACCGATATATATATATATATATATATATATATATATATATATATATCCCTCTGCAAGAGCAATATGTGACAAAAGGCTTATTTTTCAAAGAGGAGTTTAACAGGTTTGATTTCAGAATTTTCCTATCAAGTTTAAAGAGCCAAGTCTGTCCTACTATTTACCCAGAGCAGGAACGAGAATAATTAGATTCGTGCCTTCGTCAAGAGTGTTAGTGCTATGTAAAATGTAAACAGCCTTGTCCAGGATCTGGATTCGGATCAATGTCCCTATTTCATACAAGGTAAACCATTACACAAGTAGCACTTCCAATATATATATATATATATATATATATATATATATATATATATATATATATATATATATATATATATATATATATATTATTAAATTTCTGGTACAAGAAAATTTATATAAATAGATTAACAGAGACGTCATTGGTAACGAAAGAGGGGGAACTATAATAAAATAGTAAAATGAACGAGGGCCCTTTCGTCTGGGGCTTTTCAAGTTTTATACACCGGAAATCGGATAAGAACGGGGGTATAGATTCATTTTACTATTTTATCATAGTTCCCCCTCTTTCATTACCAATGACGTTTCTGTATATATATATATATATATATATATATAAGTAAATATTTTTTAATGAATACGCCTGCAAATGAATTATATATATATACATTATCCATCTTTTCTATATAATAGCTCTATCACAGATATTGAGCACCCTCTAAGTTATACCGCATTTGGCCTGCCACTAACCCACTAAATGAGGTAGTGATAACCATATACTGTTGGAATATTAATATATATATATATACACATATATATACATATATATGTACACACACACACACACACACACACACACACACACACACATATATATATATATATATATATATATATATATATATATATATATAAGAGTTATATCTATTCTGGTATGTATGAGTCGACTTAAAACTAAAAAAGCGATGTCAATGAGCGTTAAAATCGCACATACACTTTATCTTTATAATAAAGGAAAAGTACCAAATTAAGTTTTTTTTCTGCTTAAATTATATAAATCAATTATTAAAAATTAATCGATTTAAAATCCTGTTATGTTAAAATATCCAATATTTCATCGGCGAAATTTGAATTTATTGATTTTTCGAAAATTTTAGTTTTGTAATTTAGAACTAATTGTAAAGAATTCTTCATTTTTTTTATGAACTGAAAAAAGAAAAAGATCATGAAAATGTTTTAAACAAAGTGGGTACCTTTTTTAAAATAACATTTAAAATGTAAAAAAAATGTAATTCGAAAAATGTTATATTTTTAATTCTTTGCTACGTAACATTATAGGTAGGTACAGTTTTAATTCTTAATTATAAAATATTATTGGTTGGTACAATTGTAATTCTTACCTACGTAACATCACTGGTAGGTACAATTTTAATTCTTAGCTATGTAACAGTATAGGTAGGTACAATTTTATTTCTTGGCAATGTAGCAATTTAGATCGTTACAATAAAAATTGTACCTACCTATAATGTTACATAGATGGCAAAAATGAAAACATCCCAAAAATTAAAGAAAATCTTTATCGATCGCGCAGAAATTAATTTTAATGTATATTTCTCATATTTCTTAGAACAGAACGTGTTAATTCTTTATCAGAGTAACTCAAACACTTAAAAAAAGTGATTAACTGAACGAATGCATTTATCACTGAAACTGAACAGAAAAATAAAGAACTATACTAAAGATTTTATCCTATTAAAAAATTGTATTTAGGTAAATAAGATTATAATGATATTTTAAAACACGTTCGAGATAAGGTTTAGATTTTAAAAATTGTTTTGAATGTAACAAAAAACAACAACAAAAACAACAAAAAACAATATAAAATAATATTGTAATTTATAAATTCTTAGATTTCTTTTATGCTTAAATTTTTAGTGGGTAAATAAAAATTTGAATTAATTCTATGCTGTTTTTCTTCGGAAATTTTTACCTACAAAATGATTGTAAAAAAATATGAGAGACGAAAAGAAAAATCATGAAAATGTTTAAACCTTTCACCATTAAAAGGTTACATATCTTTGAATATCATTTTAAATGTAAACTTAAAAAGTATGTAAAAAAGCAATTCATAAGAATTTTTTTTCTAAATAATAGGCGAAATCTTTCAATTAGAAATGAGGATAGATTTACAAATCTGGCTTACTGCGTTCCTCCCTATTTCTATCTCATGTATTGGTGTATCCGTATGAATAGCTTTCGTATTAAATAACCCACTAAAGTTGATATGCCATGAAATAAAGAAACCAAACTAAAGCAAAAATGTATATACGCACACACACACATACATGTGTTTGTGTTTATGTGTTTAAACAATTTTTAGTATATATATATATATATATATATATATATATATATATAAATATATGTGTGTGTGTGTGTATGTGTGTGTGTGTGTGTGTGTATCAGTAATATCCAGTCGGCGTCCAAAGACAATGAACATGAATTATTCGTGTATAGAATATATGCGAAATATCATATAAATCTATGGAAGTGCTCGATGTATGGCTATTATTATATATTCCTTTTCATGTTTATATTATAAAACTCACATACAGAGCGTATACAATGTAATTGAAAGAAAACTCTTCAAGTTACATTATATATATATATATATATATATATATATATATATATATATATATATATATGGGAGTGTTTAACAAATCGATATAATTTGAGATGTACAGGATTTGTTACCTCAGAAAATCTGATATCATTTCGTGATTAGATGATTTGAAAGATGCTCAATCGAATGGTCTTAAAAATTCTACGTTTAATATTTAAACGCTTTTCCTATGCAAGTGGATGGCATTTATACACTTGAAAAGAGGAAACGCAAAACAATAGATTATTAGATTACGAAATGCTATCGATTTTTCTGAAACACCCTCTGCCTTTCTCTTTCTCTCTCTCTCTCTCTCTATATATATATATATATATATATATATATATGAGAGAGAGCGAGAGACAAAGACAGAGAGATGAAAAAATATTATAAGTGGAATAGAATTTTTTTCACGTTCTTTCTGTCTGTCTAAAAGAGAAAACATAAAACAGTTGTTCATTTAAACTAGAATTGGTCAAGTTATAAGATTTCAAAAATTTTTTCGATTTTTCTGAAACATCTATCTATCTATCTATCTTTTTTTTTGCTTATGATTTGATTTGTGTAAGCTATCTCTTATTTTTGACAAGTAAGAATATTTTTGATATTCTTACTTTAAGAGTGGCTTCAATCGGAATTTTACAGCCTCAAGTTTCTGAACATGAGAAGCTAACTATTTATTATTTCGATGGCAGATAGTTTTGACATTTACAAAGTGCAATGCACTTTTTAGACGACTTTGCTTCATTTCTCTTTCAACTTATTCATTTTGACAAACGTTACTTTCTATCAATTTGCAATAAGTATAAACATACCAAAATGTAAGTATCAAAGTGCCAAAATATAAGTAAAAAAATGCCAAAGTGCCAATAAAAAGTTACCAAAATACAAATAAAAAAGGATGAAATACGAATACAAAAGTACCAAAATACAAATATGAAAGTGAAAAAATACAAGTATAAAAGTACGAAAATATATCTATAAAAGTACCAAAGTATATTTGGAAAAGTACCGAAATATAGGTATAAGATTGTTAAATACATCTATAAAAGTGTCAAAATACAAATACAAAAGTATCAAAATAAAAATGCAAAAGTATCAAAATACATCTATAAAAGTATCAAATACAAATGCAAAACTATCAAAATATATCTATAAAAAGTATCAAAATACAACAGTATTAAAATACAAAAACAAAAGTATCAAAATACATCTATAAAAGTATCAAAATACAAAAGTATCAAAATACAAATACAAAAGTATCAAAATACATCTATAAAAGTATCAAAATACAAAGACAAAAGTATCAAAATACAAATACAAAAGTATCAAAATACATCTATAAAAGTATCAAAATACAAAAGTATCAAAATACAAATACAAAAGTATCAAAATACATCTATAAAAGTATCAAAATACAAATACAAAAGTATCAAAATACATCTATAAAAGTATCAAAATACAAGTACAAAAGTACCAAAATGCAATAACAAATGTACGAAAATTCGTGGATAAAAGTACCGAAAATACAAATACGAGGATCATTAAATAAGTTTCCAGACTTTTTACGTATGGGCCCTTTTTTTGGTAGTACGCACATGAAAGTCTAGTACCCTTCGAAGTAATCTCCTCCGGCTTCAATACACTTGTTGTAAAGTTCCAACAACTTCTGGAAGGTCCCATGGAAGTCCTCTTGTGTGAGCGTGTCTATGACCTTCGTCACAGCCTCTTTCATTTCCTCAATTGTCTCATAACGACAGCCTCTGAGCTTAGGGAATAACCAAAAGTCACTAGGAGCAAGGTCTGGACTATAGGGAGGGTGACGAACTGTCTTGATGCCCATCTTGGTCAAATAGTCTATGACAAGGATGGAGTTTGTGGACTGGTGCATTGTCCTGGTGGAAATACCTCAGACCCGATTTGAAGGGTGCTGGCCTCTTCCGACGGAATCTCTTCCTGAACTCCCTTAAAGCTACAACATAGTAACCCTCTTATGCCACTCTAAAATTGATTCTCGATTCCAAAAGCAGTCTGAAGCATTCCATTCGTTTCTGTGGCATTTTTTCCAAATTTAAAATATAATTTTATTGCATATCGTTCTTCCTCGCATCCAGATTGCATTTTTGAAATTCACCAGCTGTGCCAATCAGGCTTTAGTAGGGTGTATTCCAATTCCTGCTGTAGCGGTTCATTTGAACCTGAAATCATACAAATTGGTCAGTCATCTCATAAGATGTATAGCAATAAGATACTGAATTTTCAAGAAGCTACGAGAATTTTAAATGCCTGTACAAAAAAGTCTGAAAACTTATTGAAGTACAAAAGTACCAAAATGCGAGTACAAAAATACCAAAAATACAAGCACAAAAGAACCAAAATACAAAAGTACAAAAATATAAGTTTAAAATAACTAAAATAAGATCGACCATATCTGAGAAAAGGATATCATCGCGAAAAAGTTTCTACTTAATATGTCGAATTTTCAGCGTTTTATTAAGGATTTAATTACCCCCATAATTACCCTGCCATTAAACCAAAACTGAAGATTTTGTTTTAGGCAGCCCCTGAAATTGGTAAAATTAATCATCACTACGTAAACATATTTCTCAAGGGAAATGGAAAGCACCCTTATCTAATAGTTTTTTTTTATAAACCGGAGACTGATAAATCCATTATTTTCAGTCACGTACTAAATGACTTAGCTTCAGTAACGATTTCCTTTTTTCTGCATATCTATCAATCTATTCATCTAGATATGAAACCTACTTGGTTATATCTAGTATAGAGGACAATTATTTTATGACATGTCTAACGAATTGATAGTTAAAACTTCTTATATATCATTGCACAAATTATATGAGAATGAATGAAAAAAAGTCAGATCGTATCATTCTCCTTTTATTGAGAGTAAACAAGATGTTAGGGTTATGGTAGCCTTTTTTCTGACACTCAGTTTAATCTAGCGTAAATATGTTTTTTAAACTAGGTGTTTACAAGATTCCAACCCTTACTCATTGTGGATACAAAAAACTTCTTTACAGGTTATCAAATCGAATAGTTTTATGCCACGGCTTACGGAAAGGGGAATAAAAACTGACTTTCTTGTTCGTAAGAAACACAACTTTAGACGATTACCGGCTGAGCCAGCGGCTGTATAACTCATCTGTTCCGTAGCCAACAGAACTGTTTGAGATATCAGAACAAACGTAGATCCGAACTGAGTGACATACGTCTAGACAACAGCCAAGCTGTACCAGAGGAATCCAGAAGATGAGTAAAAGCGGGTTACGGTTATATACTAGTCAGTGATTCTGTCTCAGGAAAGTGGGGCATAGAATTGAAGAATATTGGAAGTGATAGAAGCTGCTGTGATTCATAGTTTCAGGGTTTTCTAGAAAAAATGTTAACATTTTTCCAGGGGTCCCTTTTTGATACGGTTCTAAAATCTTCACCTGTTTACCATTCCTTTTAAGGCATTTTTTGATTCCTCTTCAGGTGGTTTCAAAAATATCAGTTTTACATTTCTAATAAAGATGCGGGAGATTCCAAGATTCTGTTCACAAGAATGCTGAATATGTGTTGACTGTTTGAAATTGAATCAATATGGTAATCCTTTTAGGGTGTTAACATTTTCAAATCACTGTTTTAACTTAACCTTAGGTTATCTATTTATGGCGGTTATTCATTAAAGAAGTTGGGAATAAAAAGCACTGTTTACTGCACGATTTATTCAATGAAATCAATAGTGATGGGCCTTTTCGTATCTCAGAAGACTCTCTGCATCACCTATTGTACTGACAGTTGCAACCAGGACTTTTCTTTCCCCCAAATGTCTATATCCATTGTGCCATGTGTTGCTAGAGGCTAACACCTGTACTCAGTTATGGTTAAAGGAATTAAAACAATTTACCCCCCGTAGATGAAATAAAGGGTTTGGTTCAAAGTTCCGTGTGGGCTCATGAGTACGATATGAAACACCTGAAGAAGAGCGAAGGATGCATTGACCGAAACGTTATGAATATAACAATGAAGACGAACCCATTAACCCGAATACTCTAAATAATAAAAAATCTCTTCACACGCTCGGTTAACGTAGAATGTTTTTCTATGGTTTCAGTTGTATAATTACTGTGTGTTTATTTATAAAATTTATTACGATGTTGCAAACAACGACTACATTCGTCTTATATCTTGTAACTTCACTCCTGCGCATTGAGGCTTAGAATACTGTACCCCCTAAAGAGAAATAAGGACCCAGCTTCTAAATAAGGATTTCATGTGTATAACATTAAATTGCATCTGATGGTGAGGTTCCAGTTCTCCATATCTGAGAAGTGTTGAACATTGTTTTCAACTCAGGCTCATAGCGTCGAACTTTCATTTCGCCTATCTGGAAACATTTTATGTCTAAAACATGCTACCCAACGCTGATCCCACATTCTTCTGTAAATTTCACTTGTTCTGCACTTCTCAGTAACAAAAAAATGTTTATACCCCTCTGCCCCTGTTCAAGCCTGGAGCACTCTGTGTGACTTACCGTCTAAAACAAATATTTTTGAAAGACTGGAATATTCTTTACTATAAACCAATTCCAAACAATTCAGAGTTTGCATTCATTGAAGAAAAATCTGAATTTTTTTTTATTGTACTGTCTTAAAAAAGTACCTTTATTTATTGAATGATCATCGTATATATAATTGGCTTCTCCTGAGTCAAAAAGTCCCCTTATTTATTGAATGATCATCGCATATATAATAGGCCTTTCCTTAGTCAAAAATTCCTTTTACTTATAGATTGAACCTCGTATATATTATTGGCCTTTTCTCTGTCAAAAATTCCCCTTCTTTATTGATGTGACCTCGTATATATACGTTTCCACTCAGTCAAATAATTCCCCTTTTTCATTGAATGGCCCTTGTATACGAGAGACCTCTCCCTAGTCAAAAATATCCTCTTATTTAGTTAATAACTCTCTCACAATAGATAATGCTCCTTCAAATTACAGCTTATTCTGTTCTTCACAGAATTGTTCTCGGGGAAAAATGTCTGATGCCGTACACCTCTTTTGCTCGGTGACTTACAGTAACTTACCTCTCAGCAGAGAGTACAATCTATATATTTCAAACCCTACCGGTAGGATGGAAGATAAAAAGGACTTATAGAGTCGAAACTTGGTTTTATGGGTTGATATTATATCCATTTGAAATAACCCAATGTGAAAATCATGTTCTATCCCTGTTGACAGCAATTTCACTGATAAACGCTGATAAAGTTCACTACGTAAAATCCGCATCTGTCCGCCGATCCTTAAAGCATCAAATTGATGTGTTAAATATACGTGGGATCTTGTGACTCAAATGCTGATGGCCGAATTTGAGCCCTTCACAAATGAATGCATATCGAATCTTAATGGTCATGCCAGGATTTCCTAGACATGATGAATATCAACACTGAGGTCTTCAGATCCGGTCGACCTGTCAGAGGAACGGCTGAGTGATGATGTTAAGCAGCGAGAATCACGCACAGGGAAAATTCTATAAATTACCTTTATCAGTTCGCTTGGTGGTTAAGTGGATCGATATAGGAGTAGAAAGGATGTGAGAAGAGTCGGACACTAGCTCAGACGAATACTTAATAGATTTTTGCTTCTTTTTTTTTTTTTTTTTTTTTAAGTCTTGTCTCATTTTCTGTGCAGTAGTCTCTTTCTATATGCAAATCAATACATTTATATTCAAACCTGCATAATTAGTGTAGAAAAACAATTAGGAACTTTTTTTTTTAAATTTCTTCAGATATTTCTTTGTTGAGAGATATGCTGGACTATTTTTTTTTTTTAATGGAATATCAACACTTGTGGATTTTTTAATGCCAAATCCTATGCATAATTTATACACACACACACACACACACACACACACACACACACACACACACACACATATATATATATATATATATATATATATATATATATGTGTGTATGTATAATTTGTTAGCGAATACTTTGTTGGTAACATTATTTATAAAGGAGTTGTTAGAGCTGGTTTGTTCGCACACAGTTAAATAGTTCGAAATATTCCTATTTAACACTTATAATTCAAGTTAATATCAATTTTTTGTTTGCACACAGTTAAATGGCTCCAAATATTCCTATTAACACTTATAATTCAAGTTAATATCAATTTTTTGTTTGCACACAGTTAAATGGTTCCAAATATTCCTATTTAACACTTATAATTCTAGTTATTATTGATTATTTGTTTGCACACAGTTAAATGGTTCGAAATATTCCTATTTAACACTTATAATTCTAGTTAATATTAATTAATTGTTTGCACACAGTTAAATGGTTCCAAATATTCTCATTTAACACTTATCATCATCATCATGTCGTGCCGCTTGCACGGATATCGCTGACACTCTCTCACCACTTCTCCCGTTCATCACCTCCGTAGGTCTTCAGGGCTACATCCCGTATCCTCACATAGCTGCTGAATGTATGTTCGAGCTGGTCGTCCTGCTTTTGCCCGGCAATATGTGGGGGTCCATAGAAGTACATCACTTATGAGTTCGTCCCTGTTTCTCCAGCAGTGTCCTGCATGTCTCGTTCGTCTAGCTTGGATAGTTTTCGTGATGGGAGGCAGATGGCCGTATAGTTGGTGCCTTGTTGATTGTGCCCGCCAGGACTTGTTCAATATTGCTCGCAGCATTCTTGTGTAATTGCCGTCTAGCTTCTTCTCCAGCCGTTTTGTTAGAGTCCATGTAGTGCAGCCATACAGCCGTATCAGCACGACAGCTGCCTGGAAGAAACTGCGTTTCGTTTTATCGGTCAGGTCTGATTTCCTTTGTTTGCACACAGTTAAATGGTTTCAACTGTTTCTATTTAACGTAAGTAATTCTATTTATCAAGTATTTCGATGTATCATAAATAATTTACACACGATTCTGTTTGACTCATAGGTGCTTAACAGATACTTGCGATGTACTAGCCATTTGGATCTGATTGGACCTGGGAGTAATGGCAATGAAGAGGTACTCTGTATTATCTATCGTTCCAGGACTGGAGCCTTATCATCAGATAGTTTAGTGTCAAACAAAGGACACTTATTGGCGGGGAGATTACCACTCTGCAGAGGTCAGTCGGTGTATTCTCCAGCTCCAGCTCCAGCGGACAGGATAGAAGCCTAACTTACAGAAATGATTTTCCGTTACTGTATTTGGTGGCATCTAAGGTGCACGGGTGTATAAGACGCACCCCAATTTCAGCAGGGTAAATCAAGAAAAAAACAAAACAAAACAAAGTACTAATATCAAACGTGATGAAATTAATATAATGAATATTATCAATGATAACACTTTTAATCTGCTTAATAACCTTTTAAATAATGACAATAGGTATATGAAAGTTACTCTAAATTCTAAGCTAATAGAAGTTGCCAGGTAGCTAATTTCGATCGACAATCACGAATTTCAAACTTACATATGGCTTATAAGACGCAGGGGAATTTTAAAAGATATTTTTATTAAAAAAAGTGCGCCTTATTTGTCGTCAAATACGGTACTTAAATTGACTATAAATTTCTCCTTCCCGCTTATTTTATTGAAGCAAATAAACAGGCCTAAATATGAACTATATTCTATTTTTTATCTTTTTTTTTTATTCAACAATTCTTTTCAAGTTAACAACTGCTTACCAAGTTTCCCACTGGGTTCGGAGGTAAAATTATTAGCTTAATTCAAAGAAGGAACCAGTCTCCCTGGCAGTACTCACCCAATTGTTTGAAAGAGGTAAGGGATGGATTTATTGGGCCTGAGGGGTCTACGAAGGGGAAATGTAGATGAAACTTAGCGTCTTGCCCAGGACACTTGTTGAAGGTGAGGTCTCTCTTCTCTGCAGTGCAGTCGGCCTATTTTACAACCCCAACTGAGAAGGCAGGTCAGATGCGGGAAGAAAAGAAAGCAGGAGGTAGATAATTATTATCACTTAGAATATTCGGCTTTTGACCTAATGTTTATTGTTATAACCACAAGGTTTTGGCTGATATGTCTTTCGGCCTTCTTCATGTATTTCATGCTGAACTTGAAGTTCACAGAATCTCGAACCCTTTATTTGACTGTTCCAATTCTGTTAATCATGGCAAGGTAAAAGAACAGTTAAGACTAACAAGGAATACTTACAATAACACTGGTATCCGGTCATGATTGATAGAAATGGAAATGTTCACTTCTGTGGTTCAAAAAAAGGTTCAATAAGAGATTGGACATGAAATACATGAAGAAGGCCGAAGGGCATATCTGCAGAAACGTTGTGATTATAATAATAAAGCTATGGTCAAAAGTTCGAATATTCTTAGTAATAACAATTATGAAGCTTCATCTAAGAAATTTAGACAAATAATGAGGTAGTAGAATTTAATTTTTTTTTTTTTTTGCGGCGGTAAGTTTTTATATTTTCAAAAACCATTCATGGGGAGTCACTGGTTTAAGTGCTCGATTTCAGTCTGGAATTAAGCGAGTTCGTACTCCACTCGTTTTATTACGTTCTATTTGAGACTCATGCTCCTGGGAAATTTATGAAGCCACATATCTTTCCACGTATTAGTTAAATAATATAACTGCTGTTCTTCGACAAGGATGGCTTTAGTATTATATAACCAAAGAAGGTTGACCTGCCGTTAAACAACGAATCCAAACTAAAACAAATGTTCAATTTCACCCTTTCTTTTTGATTCTGAAATAATCTCTTTGACCTTATCCGATCTGATGACGTGGTGGGGAAGCTAGTCTCGAAGACGACTATTATCCTAACTCGATGCAGCATCAATATATCCAGTGGTTCCCAACCATTTTGTTCATACCGAAACTAAACATCTCTAAAATCCAGATATTCCTCCTCCTGTGACATATAATTTAAAAAAAAGTGAACTGCTATTTCCATGGAAGAAGTATAAAAGGCCATTAATTTGGTCTAAACAAGTTTTCCAAGAACATGGTATCCATGGGATACAGACTGACATAATCCACTTTATTAAATAGATATACAGCACATGTTATTACGCATGTATATACATTAACATAAATATTTTTATGTATGCATATACATATACATATATATATATATATATATATATATATATATATATATATATGCACTGTATATATTAACTCATACTCACACTCATATTCACACAGTCTCAAAAGAAAAAAAGATTTTACTGTTGATAACTCATTCCTGAATTTCACCCCATAAAAAAGAAATTGCCTTCCTGCTGGGAACCATCACACTAGCAGTAGATACAGAAAGACATATATTGATTAATGGAAATAAAAACTTGGGAAAAAAATTTAAGAATTATATACAATATATATTCGTAAAAAGACTTTTTTCATACACATATATATAGACTGTAATCCATATTTGCTGTTTTTAAACCTCAAATTAAACGTGTGGATTCAACTGAGGAGACGAAGAGTATAATGATAGTCTTCGCCGAAATAAATCTTTGATGACAATTTAACCAGGTTTGAGTTTTCTTCTAATTACATTGTATATGCTCAGTATGTGAGTTTTATAATATAAATATGGATAGAGAATATATAACAATAGCCATACATCGAGCACTCTCATAGATTTACAAGAAATTCCTTATATATTCTATACGCGAATATTCCATACTCATTGTCTTCAGATGTTGCCTGGATATATATATATATATATATATATATATACTTGTTTTATTAAAGACGATGGAACACTGATTTGGGAACCAGGTGATAAAGAAAATGTCCCATATCTTCAGCCAAAACGCTTTCGACCACATGTTTGGTCGTCATTAGGAGTAGTGTCGTTTGAGTTGATAGTTTGAGTTTTATAGTTGTAATAATTTGTAGCGTTTTGTTTTTATGTTGTCGGTTGGAATTTTTTGTTTTAAAACGTTCAGTGTGAAAGGTTTACTTATAGAGTTAGAGATTTTACTTATTACAAATATTAAATATTTTGGTGCCAGTGTTACATTCTATTTTATTTATGTTTGTTTTTTTAAATTTTTATGCATATTGCTACTAGGATTTGTAATCGTTTTTATTATTGTTTTTATACATAATTATTGTATTACCTGTGAAAGTCTTCCTTCCATCGGAATATATAAGTTGGTTAGGGATATTGTTGTATTTCATTATTAAATGTTTTACGGTGCTATTTTCAGAAAGCTGATAAGTGAGACAACGAGATAGTGTTGTGGTTGCATAGCCAATGTAAGTATTATTTTTATTTTTCAGGAGGCACTCTAGAAATGGACATATAAATTTATAAACTACATTGATTTGGTTTAAGAGTATTTTTGCAGAGTTATTATTTTATTGATGATGAAGTTTGATGTTTAAAATTTACTGTAGCAGAGGATAAGTTTTATTTGTTTTTGTTTTTCAATAGGTTTACTGTATCTTTTATAAGGCTGGTTATTGCTTGTTCGTCTAATTTGTTGTTATAGTACATTTAATTTCTGTAATATAGATTAATACTGTTAGTGTTGTTATTGTTGGTAGTATTATTATTTTTGTGAATGTTAGGAAGGTATAGTTTTATTCATTGAACAACTAGTTTATTAGGGAAATTTCTATTAACTTTCAACACACGACTTCAAAAGTATGGTCGAAAGTGCTTGGGCAGAATATATGGAACTATTCCTTTACCACCTGGATCCCGACACAAGAAAAATAAGAAGAAGACTTGAAAAATTACAATTAAAAATAATGAATAGAGTACTATCGTCTTTAATAAAACTTTTCCTTTGTGTATATATATATATATATATATATATATATATATATATATATATATATGTTTAACCATTGGTCTAATGAGTAGAGTGTTCGCCAATGACCCAAAAGACCAGGGTTTAATTCCTGTTCGATTCATACCAAAGAATTAAAAAAATGGTACTTAATCCCGCCTTGCTTAACACTCAGCATTATAAGGTATGGATCTAGGGTAAAGTGGAGCAATCCAGTGAAAGGAGTAGCACTTTTCCCTACACCTCCGTGTAGTAGCTATTGAAAAAGGAGCCTTCGGGTTACTCTCGATTGCAGTCACCAACTTATGTATTTAACTTTCTGCTATGGCAGATAATGTTCAACCTCAATGATAAGCCAGCTAGTCTTCAAGAAAGTTATTACCAGTTGGGAGTATGAACTGGTGCTGTTTCCAGGATATTCTAACTAGGAACACCATCACTATATCGTTACTCTAGACCAGTGGTTCACAACCTTTTTTTGACCATACCCCACATTAGCATTTCTAAAATTCCAATGCTCTTCCTTCATGACATAAGATTCTTATAAATCAAAAATTGGACATCAATTCCCATGGAGCAAGTCTAAAAGGCCATTAACTTTGGTCTAAACAAGCTTCTGAAAAACATGGTATCTCTAAGATACAGACTGACATAATCATCTTTATTAAGAAGATATACAGAATATATATAATTATTCATGTACATACATACACACAGCTATTTCTATATATGTATACTGTATATAGACCGTGTGTATCAATTCGTGCATATATTGAAATACACTCATTAGAAAAAAAAATCACTGGTAATTGTTCACTCTTGAATTACAACCCTTAAAAAGAAATATCCCCCAACCATTTAGTGTGTGTTTCACAGCGGAAGCCACGGCATTAGATTAAACCAAGTTTTGGATTTGACATTAAATAACCTACAAAGGTTGATATGCCATAAAACCCAACCAACCAACAAACAAACAAACATGTATATGTGCGTGTCTTGGTCTCTCTGTGTGTTTGGTTTTGTTGTTTGATTGTTTGGGTTTTATGGTGCATCAACCTTTGTAGGTTATTTAAGGCCAAATTCTGTCTATATGTATATACATTCAGCCAAGGATTTCTGAACGAATACTTAGTAGGTAGAACTTTTTAATAAGCAGGATTTCATTTGTCTGCACATGATTAACCAGTTTTAATTCGTCATATTTTTTTACAACCCTGTCTCTTCAAGAAGGACAGAACGCCATATATTTTGACAGTTTCGAACAATTTGGTTTTGAAAAATCGTTTTTGATGACATCGATAGCTCTGCATTCTATAAGAATGTGTTTAACCGTGTAAGTTGTCTGACAGGTCAAACATTGTGGTTGTGGTTCCTCTTTCAGTATGAAAGTGTGAGCAAGCCTTGTATGACCAATGCGCAATCGGGATATAACGACTTGTTCTCTACTTGATTTTCTAAAAAGTTGGTCTCCATTCTCCCAAGGTGGGCTGCATTTGGAAGAGTTTATTATGGATGTTAATGTCCCATCGTTGCTGCCATTTCGTGTGAAAGAATTTACTGATTGTCGGTTTCAAATCGGTATATGGAATGGAGAGAACTTCAGGGCATAGATCTAAGGCCGATTTTCCTGCCGAGTTAGCTCTTTCGTTTCCGTTCACTCCAATGTGGCTTGGAATCCAACACAAAATTATTTTTTATGACTAGACATTGAGTCTAGTCTACTGAACAGTTTAACAATTAATGGGTTCTCCAGCTTTTTATTTTTCAGTGATGTTAATTCAGAGAGCGAGTCAGAGAATAGGATAAATTCATGTTTGTCCCTAGAAATGATGTTGAGAGCAAGGTCAATGGCATTTACTTTTCCAGTGAAGATGGAGCTTTTCATTGGAAGGGCTTTCTTGTGACCTGTGTGTATGTGTGGCTGTACATTTGTGTGAATATATCTATTTATAATTAGTGTGTGAATTCAAGAAAATGCACATTCTTGTATATTTTTTCCTGTTTGTTCTTTAATATTATTGATTTTTCAGAAAAAAACAATTGGTACTTATGCATCTATGTTACCTTAAAAAAGCCGAACTTTCCCTAGCATTTCCTGGCCGATAACGGAAATAATCAGAATATTCCGGTACGAAATTTAAGCAAGCAGACGATAAAACAAGTCAACCAATTTGTTGACAAAACGCATGAAGACAAAAAAAAAAAAAAAAAAAAAAAAAAGAAAGAGAAAAAGACAATTTTTAATGGATAATTTTACCAACCTTTTCAGGAGAAAAAGAATAAATCAACAGTCAATGTATGATAATTTTCAATATGAAAAAATTGTTTGAATTTTTATTTTATCTATTGGGGTGGGGGGTTGTGTATCATTTTTTTGTCTTTTTAAATATTTTTTTTTCGTATCTATGCACTTATTGTACCGTGCAGAAGTAATAACGTGTTAATTTAGAAATCCATTCTTACCATGGGGAGGGGGGTGTTTTGTAACTATTCTGTACTTTCACCTAACAATTTAATAATAATCTAGGTCCTGCATTTGGTGCTACGGCATCTCCAGGTATAACTTTTCCTCATTTTTTAAGTGGCAAGGATGCTCACATGACCGGCAACTTGTAATTTTGCTAATAAGGTTTTTTTCTTGGCAGAATTGGATCATCATTTCTGCACATTGTAGATTTTCCCTTAACTGCGATAAATTCATATTTACACTTGTTTGTAACTTTGTAAAAAAAATTGATTGAATTATTTTATCTTAAATTTGATTAGCTAAGAGTTTCGGCATATTCCGATTCTTTCCGGAAACGTTCGGGAAAGTTCGGCTTTTTTGCGGTACCAAGATATTTTTTTACCCTTATCTTCTGTATTTGTTAACGTTTTCTTCCTTTTTTTTTACCTTTTTCAAGACCTATTGTGAAAGAGTTAATATATATTTTCAATTTATACTCATAAGTACAAAATTAGATTAAATAAAAAATATTTTTCTATTAGTCATTACATTCCTTTGCGAAATAATTTTTATAGATTTTTTTTTGTTAGTGGGTGACTGAAAACTTTCACAAGTAATTGGCTGGTAGCATTATTTTTATATAAACCAGAGAAGTTTTATATTGCCAACGGGCATAAACACCTTAGCTAATTTCCCTTAGAAATATCAAAATCAATTACTATAAACATTTAGAAAAACTTTATGAACCTTTTTATATTAATTGATATGATATACAGTATCCTACTATAATTCATCAAAGGTTCTATTTGGTTGGTTTGTGTTATACGGCATATTAACCTAGTAGATTATGTTGCAAAGTCACCACCCTGACAAACTATACGAACACATAATACATCTACATGTACATGTACATGCAGAATCATAACGACGACACAATAAAGACGAACAACACAGTTCTTTAAAAAAATATACCTCTCACTTTATTTGAAAGGGTTGTGTGTGAGAGGGAGTTGGAGACCAAACAGAACTGCAACATATTGACTTCCCTCTCTCGCGTTTCTTTCCCGTTCTCCTGGACTGCTCAACCGGGGGTCTGGGGGCCCACTCTGCTAGGTACTGGTTTTCTCTACCGCATCTTATCTCAAACTCATCTGATCTCAAACTGCTCAATCGGTATCCCGAGGGCCCCTTCTGCAGGGTGCTGTTTTCTCTACAGCATCATATCTCCAACTCTGATTGAACTTCCTGTGCACTGAGTTATATAATAGTTCGAAACCCACTCAATCTCTTCCCATAAATGGCCAACGGAATATGCAACTTCCGCCGTCTTTGGAATAGCATGTTTTGATCATCATCGAGCGGAAATAACTGTCATGCAGTTTACTGGTCACCCTCTTCCGGTGCATCAGTTTGTGACTGTACCGTGGGATTTTAACCCTGTCCCATATTGTCAGCCAAGCTCACCCACGCTAATGGAATATACAACTTCCGCCGTCTTTGAAATGGCATTTTTGTCCGGGTCGGAGGCCAATATACAACAATTATTCAATGCCAAATCCTGTTCATATATATATATATATATATATATATATATATATATAATGCATATATTCTATTATTATATTTATTATATTCATTATAATTTATATAATTGATGTGGACCCAGGTTGGGACCACGAAAAGAGAACTCGGAACACGATATAAGTTTAAAGATATATTGAAGTAACAAGATACAGAAAAAAGTGGTGGCGTAAGCTAGGCTTACATGTCAGTCGAATATCGGTAGTATATCTTCGAGAGTACTTGGCTCTCGATTAATATAGGATTTGGAAGAGTCCATGAATGGGTAGGTAATGGCCCCATAGCAATAATCTATTATCATATTGTTTATTATATTATATTCATTATATATATTATCTAACCAACCAAAGAAGACGTTACATGAGTTATACATAGATTGCAGAGATGCAGTCGGTGTATTGTAAAGCCCCAGCTTACGTTATTGCTATACATCTTATGAGATGACTGACCAGTTTTTATGATTTCAGCTTCAAATAAGCAGCTACAGCAGCAATTGGAATACACCCTACTAGAGCCTGATTGTCACAGCTGGTGAATTTCAAAAATGCAATCTGGACGTGATGACACTTTAGAAGAACAATATGCAATAAAATTCTATTTTAAACTTGGAGAAAATGCCAGAGAAACGTATGGGGAACTTCAGACTGTTTTGAAGTATCTTGCATGAATCGAGCATCAGTTTTTGAGTGGCATAAGAGATTCAAGGAAGGCAGGGAGTCTGTGAGGGATGATGAGAGATGTGGGAGAAGTAAGGAAGTCAGAGTTGATTGGCCAAAGGGTTAGGGTTAGAGTTACTATGTTGAGGTTTTAAGGGAGTTCAGGAAGAGATTCCGTCGGAAGACTCTAGCACTCTTCAAATCGGGTCAGTGGCATTTCCACCAGGACAATGCACCAGTCCACAACTCTATCTTTGTCACAGACAATGTGACCAAGATGGGCATCAACACAGTTCGTCAGCCTCCCTATAGTCCAGACCTTTCTCCCTGTGACTTTTGGTTATTTCCTAAGCTCAGATGCTGTCGTTATGAGACAATTGAGGAGATGAAAGACGCTGTGATGAAGATCATTGACATGCTCATACAAGATGACTTCAATGAGGCCTTCCAGAAGTTGTTGGAACGGTACAACAAGTGCATTGCAGCCGGAGGAGATTCATTCGAAGGGGACTAGACTTTCATGTGTGTACTATCAATAAAAGTGCCCATATGAAAAAAGTCTGGAAACTTATGTAATGATCCTCGTAAATGGAATAATCTTTACTTTCACCAAAAAGTAGACGTCTGAGAGACTTTGATTAAAGAAGCCAAGTAAGAAAAAACTCGCTGAAGTACCCGCAGGCATGTGTCATGACTATATATACAGTGAGCACTGCATTATACCTGCCCTTGCTTCGGGGATTAGTAGCGTGCCTCATTATTCCCTGTCTGTCTTATTGTATCTCTCTTGCAATAAAGACCTTTCCTTATTCTGCGATTGTATTGACTGTTCCTTTCCACGCAAGTACCACCTTGTCTGACTGTATCCGTTTAAAGGACACAAGAATAACCTTCAGATATGTAATTTTATTGACTCTACTTCTACCAACCTAGGCCACAGGGGACAAACCAGCCAAGTAGGTAATTTAAAAAATTTTTTTTCTGACTTCGTTGGATTTTTCTTTTTTTTTAATAAAAACTAATTAGTTTATTGCATTTTATTACGGTGTTCTCTGACGAAACGTGATCTAAAAAAGGTTCTTTTCAGAATTCAAAATTTCTAGAGTGTATGGAGGTAAAATTCTCGTATAATAATAAATGGCTATTATGTTACAAGATTAATTCTTATTTAAAAAACAACAGCAAAATAAGCAGATAGACGAAAAACAGTAAATTACTCAATATAACCACCATTTTTTTTTCAATTATTGTATCAACATTCTTTTGAAACGATTTGCATGCTTTCAAAAGAAATTCCTGAGCCATTTTATTCCCTTCGTCTTCAATAGCAGTCTAAAGTGAATTAATACTTGTATGGGAAGTTGCATTTGTTTTGTTTTCTAAAATGTCTCATATAGCGTAATACAGTGGGTTAAAGTCTGGACTTAAATATTGTTTAATTTCTGCCCTCACAGTTTTTTCACGGACTTTCATTTCCTTAGCGTGCTTTTTTTTAATTGCCGAAGCGAGAGCAGTTAAAAGACTTCTTTTCGTTTTTTGTTCAAACATCTATTCCTCCTTTTCCTTAAAAAGCTCTTTTATGTAAAAAAGAATTCTTTGTTTTATATACGGAACGTTGGCTTTGTTTCTGCGTTAAGCAAATGATAGATTCTTTGTGGGTTTTTTTTTTCTTGATCACTCATATTGGGCTGATTTTAGCGCCTCGGGTGGTGTAATGATTGGCAAGATTGACTTGCAAACATTCACGAGTGAGTTTGAGTCTCATTGGGTGCCCCATTCATACGGCCCAGTCAGCTGGGGCTGTAGAATACACTGACTGCACCTCTGCAGAGGGGTAAGATCCCTCCCCCGCAATGAGTGTCCTGTTTATGACACTAAACAATCTGATGGTGAGGTCCCAGTAATACTAGGGCTTTGGGGAATACGGAGCACTCTTTCAATGCCATTGTTCCCAGGTCCACTGTAGCCCGGCGTGGTAGCACCTGATAGGGCCCTATCTATGGGTTAAATAGAACTAACTGCATACTTATGCTAAACTGAATTGTTTGATTAAACTGAATAGCTTGCAATATAAATGTTTTTGACAATTAAACCGAACTTACATTTAAACTGTGTGGTTATACTAAACTGAATTATTTGAAAAAGAACTGTTTTTGACATTGAAACTGTATTTACACAAAGCTGAATTGTTTAACATAAAACTGTTTTGACATTTAACTGTGTGAAAAAAAATCTGTATTTATACTAAACTGAATTAGCTTATAACTGTTTGACTAAACTGAATAGCTAGAAATAGAAATGTTTTACAATTAAACTGTACTTACATTAAAACTGCGTACTTATCCTAAACTGAATTAATTGAAATAGAACTATTTTCATAAAAATAGATTTGGCGTTAACCTACAAAGTATGGTATTCCGTGAAAACTGACCAACCAACCAACCAACCAACCAACCAACAATAAAACGGTTTCAAGTATGCCCAACTCATACAATAGTTTTCTACATATAAATGGTTTTAATCATTATTATCTAACACTTACCAAAACAATATTAACCTGTTGTTTGCTCACAGATGCTTTTAAGCATTGTGACCTAACTGATAATTATATTTAATCTTTATTGTTTGCTCACAGTTAAATGGTTACAGTGTATTACTTTCTTACTCAAACAATTCTATTCAGTATTGGTCAGTTTTTTGCAAACAGTTAAATCATAGAAAATAATTAAATGTTTCTACTTGACCCATAGATGGAAGCCTAACAGGTATTACCACTGTGGATGAGCGAGATGAATTGATACTGCCAATTCCCCATAGCACCAAGACAATTGTTTAGTGTTATACTCAGGACACTAGTTGGGGGAGTTTACCCCCTCAGCAGACGTGCAGTAAGCGTATTGTACGGATAAGGTGGATATTATTTTGTGAAAAATTTCATTTAGATTGTCGAAAAATGCTTTTTTCCCCATTTAAATGTCTGACAATTAAATGATATATCAATTTATACATCTTTTTGTCGGGATAAATTAAATTAGATATTCCTGAAAATATGTTTACGTCAACTTGAATGAGAAAATATCACAATTTATTACCGAACCTATTTTACAGATTAATAAATAATAAGCATTTAAGATTCTTTTAATTCCGGAATATGTATTTAAATTTACTTTAAAGGGGAATTCTATTATATCATTTAAATGCGAACACACAATTTAAAATGAGAAAATAGTTTGGTATTAAGGTCGTACCGTCAAAACACCTATCGACTACATACTTAAATACATGGTGGCCAACATGCAAGGGTGCGACATCGTAGTAAGCGTGCTATTACTTCCATTAAACTATCACATTCACTTTAGGACTTATATTCTTGGGAAGGTAGGGACCACTTTATCCAGCTACAATCGGTTAAATAGTAAAACTGCTGTTCTTCTACACGGTTGGGTTTGGCATTAAATAATCCACGAAGTTTGATATGGCATTAAACAAAGAAACCAAGCCAAATCATACATACATATATACAAACATAAAAATGCGTGTGCATATATGTGTGGGCTTTTGTAAAGTAAAAAGTAAGTAACGTTGGCAACCTTAGTCAAGGGTGACCCGAAGGTTCCCTTTTCTATAGCTAATACACCGAGGTGTAGGGAAGGCTGCTACAGCATTCTCGGGATTGCTCCCATACCCTTGATCCTTACCTTATAATACTGAGTATTAAGCAAGGCGGGATCAAGTACCATTTTTGAGTCTTTGATATAACTCGACCTGGGATTGAACCCCGGTCTTCCAGACCATTGGCGAACACTCTATTCAATTAGGCACTATGAAATCTTGCAGAACATTGATAAGATTTTGGTATTCAAAATAACGCTTTTATTCGCAGATTGATTTAGTTATTGATTCTAATGGCATTTCAATCTGTCTCGAGTCATTTTATGCCAAGAGGTTAGGGAATTGCGTTCATTGTACGTTCGTATTTACATTCTTGTTTAGATATTTTAAAAGAGGATTGTTTTAACAAGATCCAATCGAAAATCATTAATCTTTAAATTGATATATTTGACTCATTGTTCGGAAACTAACAGGAGCTGAACATGATAATAAACTGCATATTATAGTGAGGCTTCAGTTATCAATCTCTGGGGAGAGTGACGTACTCTTTGATTGTTTTCACTCTTAGATACAATTTCACTCGGAGTGGTAATAATTGTAGGGTCTCATTGTAACATATTGACCCTCGACCTAGCCGTCAATCAAGAGATGCACCTGTGTAAATAAGCAAAAAAGCAGCGAAACAGGTGCATCTGGTCGAAAATATCGGGATATCACCATGACCTGTGGACGTGGTTGAATTCGGTGCTGATGCGTACACCCACAGGAAGCAGGTTGGTGTCAAACAATTATATAACCAAGTGCCGCAGACGGCTTGGGTCAGCAAGTTCCAGTTCCAGTTCCAGTTGCAGTTGGAGTCCGTTGGGGACAAGGTGCCAGCGTGAGAATTAGCTTGCAGACTGAGGGCTTTGGGCCCTCAGTGACCCACGGTTGAGCACCCCGGAGAGAATTAGGAACAAGTGCTGCTATAGTCAGAAGAACTTTGGGTCAATATGTAGCAGTCTGTCCCCGTCTCCAACTCACCTTTCACACACAACCAACATCAACCCTTTCGCAACCCTTTCGAGAATAAAGTGTGAGAGGTATATTTGTATAAAGAAGTGTGTTCGTTCGTTCAATGAAGTTATTGTAAATATAATGGTCGAGGGATTACGTTTTATATATCTTGCCTTTGGATTTAGTTAGGCTGAGAACCTTTCGGCTCAGCACATGGGTTAGTTTGGCGCAAACTTGAGCACAGGTGTTGAAGCGTGCGCGGGGGAGGATGTGTCGTTCACAGATGTCAAAATAAAAATCCCAGAGAGAGGATGTGACCATGGATGTGAATGACGTCATGCACCGGAAGCGCGTGCGTGGAGGATTTTAGGAGATTTGAAAAAATCAGTAGTTGAGAAATTCGAACAAGAAGGGTCGACTTTCGGGGCTCGCTGAGGCCAGACGAATTTGTGCGCTACGGGCGCCGCACGAGATGGGGGGGGGCAGATGGAAAGGTCATCATAGAAAGATTGTGCATCTCTCTTCCTTATGTCGAAACCTTTAACTCAAAGGTAATGAAAAGTTTCGGACCTGAACTAAGAAGTCTTAAGTGTTTTTCGTGTTTCGGGATTCCTATGTTCTATGTATATATGTAATGAACATTCTATGTACGTTTCCCATATTCATGTATGGGTATGTTATATTATGTTTCATTTTGTTCTGCTTATATTTGTATAATTTTTGTATTATATGTATTATGGCTATAATATTTAGAACATCGATTGACAAAATCGGAGAGAACGGCTTCGAGCTGACAAAGAAAAGTAGCAGAAAGGTACCCCGCAAAAACAATTACCGACGCCGACTACGCCGATGACATAGCGATATTGGCAAATACACCCGACCAAGCCGAAACACTACTACATAGTTTGGAACGAGCAGCCGCAGGCATAGGCCTCTATGTCAATGCACACAAAACGGAATATATGTGCTATAATCAAACAGGGCACATCTCCACTCTCGACAGAACCCCTCTTAAACTAGTAGACAAATTCACTTACCTAGGAAGCAGCGTCGCATCAACCGAAAAGGACATCCACACGAGGTTAACGAAAGCATGGACAGCTATCGATTATATGGAAATCAGACCTAACCGATAAAATGAAACGCAGTTTCTTCCAGGCAGCGGTCGCGTCGATACTGCTATATGGATGCACTACATGGACTCTAACAAAACGGCTGGAGAAGAAGCTAGACGGCAATTACACAAGAATGCGGCGAGCAATAGTGAACAAGTCCTGGCGGCAACACCCCACAAGACACCAACTGTACGGCCACCTGCCTCCTATCAGGAAAACTATTCAAGTTAGACGAACCAGACATGCAGGACACTGCAGGACACGAACTCATAAGAAATGTACTCTTATGGACCCCACACACGGCCGTGCAAAAGCAGGACTACCAGCACGAACATGCATTCAACAACTATGAGGATACAGGATGTTGTCCTGAAGACCTGCCTGAGGCGATGAACGATAGGGAAAAGTGGCGAGAGAAGGTCAGGGATATCCGCGCTACCAGCACGACATGATGATGATGATTATGGCTACGGTTGTGGCTATACAACAACACCAATGACTCAACTAGAATTGTTTGAAAATTATTAGTATTGGATTATAATATAAAACCATAAAACTGAAAGCAAATGATTATTGTTAAATAAAAGTATTTTAATGTTAAATAGGAATATTTAAAACGATACAAATGTGTGCAATGTAATTATTATAGACAAAGGGTAATTTAAAAAAGTAACTTTGGAACATTGTGTTATTACAATGAAATATTTACAAAGGAATCAAATTTCGCTATTAGATAAAGTGTTTTTTTTTTTTGTTTTTTTTTTTTTACAAACAATGGTTTTTACACGCAAGAAGGGGTTGAACGAGTAGCACTTGTTTGACTACAAAGAAATGTCCTATTTCAAGAGTAGACTGAAAGTTTATCTTCGTAATTCGGTAAGCTGTCGTCCGCAAATTAACAAGGTATCGTTTTTTTTACTCCAAATTTCGCAATGTAACAAAATTTCGCAAATATTTTACCTTGTTAATAAAAAAAAGAATTTTCACTTTTGCAGCAGCAACTGGGACCAAAAATCATAGACACGAGTCTCGTACTGATGAAGATGTATATCTTTATTCGCACACGTGTTCAGCGTCAAATGCATAAGTTCTCCGACTATACATTCTCCAACTATACATTCTTCAACGTGAAAATGTTCCAAAAAAGGAAACACACCACGAAAGTGATGATTTAAATCGAATCAATTAATCAAGAGAATCCAAGTGCTTACCTCTTTTTGCCTTGCTAGTGACCTACAAAGAAAAACGTCAGTCTCGCATGCTGGTCAATTTGAAAAAGACCGAATTCGCACCAGCCCGTGTTCATGCCGGAAGTTCTTTCCACACCTTCCACCCGGAAGGGACAGGCACGGGAGGCAAAGTTCAATCTAAAAAACTATACCGGTTGAAACGCAAACTCTTACATTAACACTCTCATTTCGGGACTGAGTGGATCTGGAAGTAATTGCAAGAAAGACATGCACCACACTCCACAGATATTTAAAACTGAAGCCTCGCCATCAGATGCAGTTTAGTGTTCTACTTAGGATGCTCTGTTCTGTGGGATAACCTTCTTACCCTTCTGTAGGGGGATACTGTCAGTATGTTCTAAATACTGCCAACTGGAAAGTATTTGCTGATTGGTCGAGTTATTGTGATTTGAGCAGGCTATTTATATTCTTGTTGGTTGGTTGGTTGGTTGGGTTTTATGGTATATCAACATTGATAAATCATCTAATGCCAAATCCTGTTTATATATATATATATATATATATATATATATATATATTCATCATATGTTTTGGTACAACCCTGTCTCTCTCAAGAAGGACAGAATGTCATTCATTTTGACGTTGTCGAACAGATCTCTCAAACTATTCACCTTGTAAAATCGTATTCTGAAGAGAGCGAAAACTCTTCATCCTATGAGAATGTGTTTAACGGTGCAACGCTTTTGATATGTCGAACACTGTGGTTGTTGTTCCTGTTTCACAATGAAATAACGAGTAAGCCAAGTATGACCAATACGCAATCAGGATATTATGACTTGTTCTCTTCTTGATTTTCTGAAAGTTGGTCTACATTCTCCCAAAATGGGCTGGATCTGGAAGAGTTTATTGCAGAAAACAATTCTATTTCAAGCAATTCAGTTTAGCATAAGTACGCAGCTTAGTTCTATTTGACTCATAGATAGGACCCTATAAGGTGCTACCACTCCGGACCAGAGTGGACCTGGGAGTGATGGCAATGAGAGGGTACTCCGCACTCCTCAAAGCTCCGGCATCACTGGAAACTCACCATCAGGTTGTTTAGTGTCATATACAGGACACACGTTGGGTGGGGGTATTATCCCTCTGCAGAGATGCAGTCGGTGTATTTTACAGGCTCAGCCGACTGGGTAATTTATATTCTGTTTCATCTAGTGAATTATATAAATCTATCGGTCGAATGAGACGAAAAGGTCTTTCGAAGGAAGCATGATGCTATTCATGTTTGTATAAAACTTAATTGAAGCAGATAGGTTTCACATTGAAACCACTGAAACTTGATCAGTTTTTATAAGAAACCTTTTTAACAAGCAATATATTATTATCGGTGACCTGACGTAATCCTATGTAGCTTTAACAACCGTGGAACACGGGCAAAATTTCTCATTCTAAGACAATTAGATTATTTGTCAGAAAAATGGGACACTATCTCCAAGAAAGTAAATGTTCATATTTATTGCGTACAACTACAGCAATTGATGATAGAACAGAACTACCAGCAAATGATAACGCTGGTAGTCATCATCACACCAGAACTACCAAACCCATCATTCACCGCACTATACTGTGTACACTAAATCTCATGGTGTTTCATTATTTGGTTATGTTTGGGTCGGGTTTTATGGCATATCAACCATTGCAGGTTATTAAATGCCGAATCCTTTTTTACATATATACTAAAAATGTATGATTTGGTTTGATTAACTTTAATGACATATGAACCATTGTAGGTTATTTTAGGTCAAATCCTCTATATACATATATATTAAATATGTTTATGATTTGGTTTCATTGGGTTTTATGACATATCAACCATTGTAGGTTATTCAATGCCAAATCCTCTTTATATACATATATTAAATATATATGATATGATTTCGTTTTGGTTCGATTTTTTGGCACATGAACCGTTGTTGGTTATTTGATGCCAAATCTTCTTTATACCAATATATATATATATATATATATATATATATATAATCTGGTTTGGTTGGCTTTCATGGCATATCAACCATTTTAGGTTATTTAATGCCAAATCTTTTTTATACATATATATATATATATAAGATATATATGATTTATAAACACATTTTGTGGAAATCACTTTTAAACAACATAAAATCATTTTTTACACACAGTTAATTGCTTCAAGAATTTCTATCAAACACGAATAATTCTATTCACTATTAAATATTTATAGTGTACAGATTTACTTATGCAAATGTGATGCTTGCTATATTGGGTGCACGACTCAGGTGTTATATATTGACCTCCGACCCGGCCGGGCTGTCAAAATAGGAAATGCACCTGTGTAAATAACAGGTGTATCCGGTCGAGGAATATCAGAATATAACCTTGACCGTGGACGGGTTGAATGAGTGCGATTTGTGACGCCCACAAGAAGAAGGTGGGCGCTGAACAATTAAATAATTCGGTGCACAGGAAGTTCAATCAGTTGGAGATAAGATGCGGTAGAGAAAAACAGCACCCGGCAGAGTGGCCCGCAGGCCCCCGATTGAGCAATTCAGGAGAACGGAAAAGAAACGCGGTTATGGCCAAAGAAGTGGGGATCAATATGTTGCAGTTCTGTTCCGTCTCCAACTCACCTCTCACAGTAAAACCTTGAGTAACCCTTTCGAACCCTTTCAAATAAAGTGAGAGGTGTATTTTTCTAAAGAACTTTGTCGCTCGTCTTTATTGTGTCGTTTTTATGATTCTGCATGCATCTGCATATGAGTATACAACATCAGGGTTTAGATATCAGACTACTATGGCACATCCCTTTTCATATTCGCACCAATACCTCGAATCAATCTATTGTATCGAACAATCAAGCTCCGCCTTCCGTCATTGCTCGTCATTTATTGGATAATCCAACGCGCGCAGCCGCATATAACCCGTCCATGTTTACCAATATTGTGTCCTCCTGTAATGAACTCCACTTGTCGATCCTAGAGGCCTTGTTGATTACCAAAATCCAGCCAGAACTATATATACAGAAGTATTTCTACACACTAATTCTCATTATCAATCCTCTTGGGCCAAAAGAAGTGAATACTACCCTCGCGAAATCTGCTGGCTTACGGTAATTTTTTTTTCCTTTTTGTCCTCCTTACATTTTTGTCGGTCACTAACCAAATTTTAAATTTCTCACATATTATCTCAAGTATTACGGACACAATTCTCTGACTAAAGCGTCCTTTTTAAGAATTTTGAAATATTTTAATCGCTTTTAGAATATTTCATTTATTTCAAACATGAGTACGCTATTAAAAAGATTATTTAAATATTGACCATTTGTTTACACAGTTAAATGATTACAAGTATAGCTATTTGAAATATAATGGCCGAGGGATTTCATTTTATGCCTTTGGGTTTAGTTAGGCTGAGAACCTTTCGACTTAGCACATGGGTTAGTTAGGTGCAAACTTGAGTGCAGGTTTTAATGTGCGTGCGGGGGGGGGATGTGTCCTTCATAGATGTCAAAATAAAAATCCCAGAGAAAGGTTGACCAGTGGATGTGAATGACGTCATACACCGGAAGCGTGGGCGCGGGGGATTTTGGGGATTTAAAAAAAATTTAGTTGAGTTGAGTCCTGCCTCGGGAGAAGACGGTTGACTTTCGCTTGCACGCAGAGGCCTTGCGACGGGTGCGCACGTGTTGGGGGGGTGGACAGATGGAAAAGCCAGAATAGAAAGAATATGTATCTCTCCTTATGTCGAAGAACCTTTAAACTCAAAGGTAATAAAATGTTTTGTACCTGAACTGAGAAGTCGTAAGTGTTTTTCGTGTTTCGAGATTCCTATGTTCTATGTATATATGTTACGAACATTCTAATGTACTTTTTACACATTGCCGTATCTGGCAATGGTACATATTTATCACTAATAATTCTATTTAACATTACACATTCGTTTGCTCACGGTTAAATGGTTTCAAGTATTGCTGTGTATCTCTAAAAATTTAATTAGACATTAGTCATTTGTTTACACAGAGTTAAATGGTCAGAGTTATATTTCTAACTATTCAATTTAACATAAGTCATTCGTTTGCACACAGTTTAAATTTTATAAAGTTCTATATGACTCATAAATACGACCCTTTCAGGTGCTACCACTCCGTGTCAGAGTGGACCCAGGAGCAATTGCAATGAACGAGTACTCCACATTCCTCAAAGCTATAGGACTGGTGTCTCACCATTAGATTGTTTAATATCGTATCCAGGCCACTCGTTGTGGGGTCTTACTCCTCTGGAGAGATGCAGTCGATGCATTTTACAGCCCCAGCCGACTGGGCAATCCATACATTCAGTCAGCGTCCATGTTATTCATCCATACAACAGTATCGCCACGATCACTGCTTGGAAAAAAACCCACATTTTTTATTGGTCAGGGGCTGATTTCCATATGACCGATAACATTACTGAACCGTAGTATTGGATACCGTGGCTCAGCTGATAAGAAAAAAAATTATCATTGAATTGTACTAATACACCTGTTCAAGCCGAATTTTTGCTGCCTTGGCTGAAACAGGCAGTGTAGCATAGAACCAAAATACGTTGTGTCTAAAAGAAATGAGTTCGCAAAAAAAGAAACACTCAAAACTTGACTCTTAAGGAAGAAAATAGTTGTCGCGTTTATTCTTGGGGATTGTAGTAAAAAAAAAAAAGTTTGTTCAATAGCGTTCTCTCTCGCCTTCTCTTTTTTTTGTCGCTATCAAACGTCTCCTTTCCCTCCATGCTTTTCAGCTAGCGTACGTAGAGAAGGTTCACCCTCCTCTTCTTGGTGATGACAGCGGCGTTGTTATCGTTGGCCTGTTGATACTTTCATATCAGTCGAATTGCTGACAGGCTGGGTATGACATGGGTAGGGGCGTCGTGGACCTCTGTTGAACTTGTTTGGAAACCTGCCTTGAACTCCCAGGATCTCGCTACTTGGTTTCCTTATATAGCGATTTGATGGATCAATTCGAAGGTTTCCGAAGGCTCGATGATCACCAGTGAAAACAGTAGAGTAGCATGTGAAAGTTCACGCGTGATTATATTAAAATCATGCTTGGACTCTACAGGTCACTCTGCCTGCACGAGCGAGGTTCGTGACATTTTTGATCGTCAGTCCCATGTACCCAATGACTGATGACAGCTGATGTGCTCGCGCGTTCTCCAGCCTTGAGACCGCTGCAATTCAATGACGGCACCCATCCGTAATATTACAGCAGTAAGAAGCATCGGTATCTACTTGCACTCAGGTAAAACAAAGTTCATGGCAAGTCTCATACATTAGTTAACCATGGCGCCTCGTGTGGTGTAATGATTAGCAAGCTAGACTAGCAAACCTACACGGGTGAATTTGAGTTTCATTGGGTGCCCAATTCATATGGCCTTGTGCCACATATAAGCAAAAGGCTTTGTAAATTACTACATTTGTAGATTAGTTCATGTATCTCGGTAGCAATATCTCATCTACTGAAAATGATATCGATACGCATATGTAAACCATGGAATGCTACTGACAGATTAGTCACCAGATGAAAACCGAATCTCACTGATAAAATAAAACGAGGATTCTTCCAAGCTGTAGCCGTTTAGGTACTACGGTATGTTTTCACCCGACGAATTTTAACAAAATCGCTCGGAAAGAAAGGTTCAGCTGTTGTGTTGTGGTGTGGTGATTCAAAGATTTGTTTAAAAGAGCATCGTAGTATAGTTCTCACTGAGCTTTTTCTCCGTGAGTTTTCTAAGCGTCTGTGTAGTGCATCCATACTGTAGTAGTAGGTGATAAGATTTTCATACAATCGATAACCTGTATTTAGTAGTCTACGCCTTCGCTAAGAGTTGGTTGACATCACTTTTAGATGATGAGATATTCCTACCGAGGGTTTGAACTTGTAAACTAATCTAAGAAGTCTTCCTTTTAAAACCCATGAATTTTGTTTTATTTGCGTCGAGTCAATGTCTTATGTTGTTCGCTGTTGATTGTGCAGTAGATTTGCGTTTCTTTCCTTTTTTTTTCTCTTGTTTTCTCTTTTCTTTCATCATTTCTTTTGTTTCTTTTCCTTTCTTCCTTTTTGTTGTTGTTGTCCCTTATCGTTGTTATTTTTTGTGTTCATCTTTTCTTTCTTTAGTTTCCTCATCTTTATCTTTATTGTTTCTCTCTTTTTTCTTTTCTTTCTTTTCTTAATTTCTTTTATCTATTTGGTTCTGTTTTTTTTTTTCATCTGTCAATTTTCTTCTTTATTTTTGTTTGTTTTCTCTTTCGCTTATCTTTCTTTCTTTCTTTCTTTACTTTCTTTCTTCTTCAGTACTATTGCTTCTCTCATTTCTTCTTTTTCTTTCTTCTTCTGCTGCAATGCTCCTCTTTTTTCTACGTTTTCTGTCTTCCTTTCTTTCTTCTTCAGGTGTATTGTTTCTCATATTTTTACTTTTTCTTTCTTCCTTCCTCCCTTCTTCAACACTAGTGCTTTTTTTTCGAATTTTACTTTCTTTACGTTCTTTCTTTTTCAGCTGTATTGCTTCTTTCTTTCTTTCTTTCTTTCTTTCTTTCTTTCTTTCGGTGTATTGCTACTTATTTTCCTACATTTTCTTTCTCCCTTCATCCCTTCTTCAACACTAACGCTTCTCCTTTTTTCACTTTTTTTCTTTCTTTTCTTTCTTTCTTCTTCAGCTGTATCAATCCTATCTTTTCTACTTTTTCTTTCTTCCCTCCTTTCTTCTTCATTTGTATTGATTATCATTTTTCTACTTCTTTCTTCCTTTCTTTCTTCAATTGTATTGTTTCTCTTTTTCTACTTTTTATCCCTTTCCTTCTTCTTCAGCTGAACTGCTTCACTTTTTTCTTCTTGTCCTTTCTTACTTTCTTTCTTTTTCACTTTTATTGCATCTCTCTGTAAAAAAATTTTTTATTTATTTTCTTTCTTCTTCAGCTGTATTGCTTCACCTTTTTCTACTTCCTCTTTCTTCCTTTCTTTCTTCTTCAGCTCTATTATTTGCTTTTTTTTTCTATTTCTTTAGTGCTTTCGTTCTTCTTTGTTTGTATTGCCACTTAGTTTTCTTTATTTTCTTTCTTCTTCAGGTGTATCGCTCCTATTTTTCTATTTGATCTTTCTTCTCTCCATTCTTATTCAGTTGTATTGCTTCAGTTTTTTCTACTTTTTCTTTCTTACTTTTTTTCTTCAGCTCAATTGCATTTCTTTTTTCTACTTTTTCTTTCCTTCTTTCTTTCTTCGTCAGTTTTATTGTTTCTCTTTTTTCTACTTTTTCTTTCCTTCTTTCTTTCTTCGTCAGTTTTATTGTTTCTCTTTTTTCTACTTTTTCTTTTTTCGTTTCTTTCGTGGTCAGTTTTATTGTTTCTCTTTTTTCTAATTTTTCTTTCTTAGTTTCTTTCGTCGTAGTTGTATTGCTTCACTTTTTTATTCTTTTTCTTTCTTCTTTTCTTTCTTCTTCTGCTGCGTTGCTCCTCATTTTTCTACTTTTTCTTTCTTTCTTCCTTTCTTTCTTTATCAATTGTATTGCTCCTCTTTTTCTACTTTTTTCTTTTCTTTCTTCTTTTGTTGTATTGCTTCACTTTTTCCTATTTTTTCTTTCTTCCTTTCTTTCTTCTCAAGTTGAATTGCTTCTTTTTCTCTTACTTTTTCTTTTCTCCTTTCGTTTTTCCTCAGCTTTATTGCTTCTCTTTTTTTCTACTTTTTCTTTCATCCTTTTTCTTTTCTGATCTATTTTTTTCTACTTGTCTTTTCTTCTTCAGCTTTATTTCTTCTCTTTTCTTGTACTTTTCTTTCTTTCTTTCTTTCTTTCTTTCTTTCTTTCTTTTGCTTCTCTTTTTCTACTCTTTCTTTCTTCTTTTCTTTCTTCTCTTTATTTTTTTTGTTTTTATTTTCTTTTATTCTCTATCTTTTTTCCCCTAATTTTCTTTTTTAAATAGTTTTTTCACTTCTATTATATTCTTTTTTTTTCATTTTTTCGTTATTCTCTCATTCCTATTTTCTAGTCTTTCTTCCTTCCTTTCTTTCTTCTCTTAATTTTCTTTTTTTTTTTTTGTTTTTATTTTCTTTTATTCTCTTTCTTTCCCCCTAATTTTCTTTTTTTTTTCTTTTTTTTTTTTAGTTTTTCCCTCCTATTTATTCTTTTCCCCCACTTTTTTTTTTTCGTTATCGTTTCGTTCCTATTTTCTCTCCGAAATTCTTTTCTTTTACTTTTTTCTTTTTGCTTTCTTCGAATCGTAATTTAAAAAAATATATTTTCATTCAATCCTTTTTCTTCTTTTTTCTGATCCTATTCTTTTTTTTTCTTTTCATCTACTCCTTCATTTGTATTTTCTTCTCTCTTCTCTCTCTCTCTTTTATTCCCTTTTTCTGTTGTATACAGCGCAGATGATTGACGTGTTAACTCAGTTGAAGAAGAAAGTTCTTTTTCATTCAACACAACTCAACTGAATATGTCTCTGGATTTTTGCGTGGCATAAAGAGTTCTTCTTTTCCTTGGTGTACAAACAGCGTACGATGGCTAAATTGTATACAATAATGAAAATAACATATAAATCTATGAAATCATCATCATCATCATCATGTCGTGCCGCAGGCACGGATATCCCGGACCCTCTCTCTCCACTTCTCTCTATCGTTCATCGCCTCTGGTATGTCTTCAGGGCTACATCCCGTATCCTCACATAGCTGCTGAATGTATATTCGAGCTGGTCGTCCTGCTTTTGCCCGGCCATATGTGGGGGTCTATAGGAGTACATCACTTATGAGCTCGTCCCTGCTTCTCCAGCAGTGTCCTGCATGTCTGGTTCGTCTAACCTGGATAGTTTTCGTGATGGGAGGCATGTGGCCGTATAGTTGGTGCTTTGTTGGGTGTTGCCGCCAGGACTTGTTCACTATTGCTCGCAGCATTCTTATGTACTTGCCGTCTAGCTTCTTCTCCAGCCGTTTAGTTAGCGTCCAAATAGTGCATCCATACAGCAGTATCGATACTACCGCTGCCTGGAAGAAACTGCGTTTCATTTTATCGGTCAGGTCTGATTTCCATTAGATTTATACAGAGAAGAAATTGCCATTGGCTTTAATCACAGCCTCCAGACGACTTTGTAATCTCCTGCAAGCTTTTACCGACAGCCTCCTTGAATAAATTGGTAAATACTCTCGTTATTCTTACTTTCGGTTCATTTTTCGTGTTGCCCGGAGTTTTGTTGGTCTCTTGTTCAACCATGCGTCACACAATATAACCAAAGGAACTGTAGTTGCAGAAATGTTCTGCAAGCAAACACACTTGGTTCTTTTGCTAGAGTGGTAAAGCTGCAATCCTGTTGCTAGACGTAAATTTTTCCCGCAGCCACCCTCTCGATCCAGGTCAGCACTACGTCCTTCAGGCTCTTAATGAAGGCTTTTGCGTTGAATCTGACGCTATAAGAAAATATAAATAGAGGCATATACTAGGAAATCTTACAGAATGCCAAGCAGCACAATATACCGTTTTACAAATTTGAAGCGTGAGACAAATCTAAGATCTGGATGAGGCTTAGAACATTTTGAATGAGCCATGTATGTATGTGTATATAATATAAAAGGATTATCAGAACAAGTCTTGAGAGACGGCATATATTAATAGGTTTCTAAAAATAGAAAGTGAAGGATTTTTCGATAAGATTTCATCATCATCATCATATCGTGCTGGCAGCACGGATATCCCTGACCCTCTCTCGCCACTCCTCCCTATCGTTCATCGCCCTAGGTAGGTCTTCAGGACAACAACCTGTATCCTCACATAGCTGCTGAATGTACGTTCGTGTTGGTCGTCCTGCTTTTGCGCGGCCATGTGTGGGGATCCATAAGAGTACATCTCTTATGAGTTCATCTCTGCTTCTCCAGCAATGTCCTGCATGTCTGGTTCGCCTAACTTGAATAGATTTCGTGATAGGGGGCAGGTGGCCATACAGTTGGTGTCTTGTGGGGTGTTGCTGCCAGGACTTGTTGAGGATTGCACGCAGCATTCTTGTGTAATTGCCATCTAGTTTCTTCTCCAGCCGTTTTGTTAGCGTCCATGTAGTGCATCCATATAGCAGTATCGATGTGACCGCTGCCTGGAAGAAACTGCGTTTCATTTTATCGGTTAGGTCTGATTTCCATATATTCGATAGCCTATTGATAGCTGTCCATGCTTTAGTTAACCTCGTTTCGATGTCCTTTTCGGTTGATTCGACGCTGCTTCCTAGGTACGTGAATTTGTCTACTAGTTTAAGAGGGGTTCCTTCTAGACCGATAAGATTTAGTTTATGATAACCGTTATCACCTGGGGTTAAGAAATCAGAAATTACGTCTGCCTTCCGTTATGATGGTGGTAAGAATTTAACGCCCAACTCCATTCCTGCGAAGTATCATACGCACTCTCTTGGAGGTGCCCGTGGTGTAATGGTTATCGTTGTAGGACATGGACACGGCGACACGAGTTCAAATCCTGGACGAGACTGATTGCATTTCTCATAGCTCTAATACCCTTGGGAAAGGTATGAATCCAACTATTCTCCCTCCAGCTATGGGTAAATAGTTGGACAGACTAGGTTCTTCAGTCTTGGTGAGGCAACTAGTCTAGGAGAAGGAAAACTCTGAATTGAAACCTGTTAAACCCCGCTTAAAAATTGACCAAGTGTCATATCATGCCCGAGCGGAGGGGTTGGTAAATATGATTTGGCTTAGTTTGATTTAGTCTCATAATATAACAACCATTGTAGCTTATTTAATTCTAAATCCCATTTATACATACAGGGGGTGTAATGGTTATCGTCGTAGGAATTGAACACGACGATACGAGTTCAAATCCTGGGCGAGACTGATTGCATTTCACA
Source organism: Sepioteuthis lessoniana (assembly GCA_963585895.1). Classification (NCBI taxonomy): domain Eukaryota; kingdom Metazoa; phylum Mollusca; class Cephalopoda; order Myopsida; family Loliginidae; genus Sepioteuthis; species Sepioteuthis lessoniana. The sequence continues at coordinate 77,634,511 of OY757921.1, read as the reverse complement.
TAGCACTAATACCCTTGGGAAAGGTATGAATCCAATTATTCTCCCTCCAGTTATGGGTAAATAGTAGGACAGCCTTGGTTAGGCAACTAGTCTAGGAGAAGGAAAACTCTGAATTCAAACCTGTTAAACTTCGCTTAAAAACTGACCTTGTGTCATATCCTGTCCTAGCGGAGGGGTTGGGTAAATAGGATCATACGCACTCTCATTCTGTTTGAACCACCATGAGAAAATAAAGAATCAGATTGTATATTCTCGGCTTTCTTTTTTTTTTTAGTCCCTGTGGGGGACGGGACTTGTGGTTTAGCCGATTCCAATCCAAAACTACAAACGACTAATCTTTTATATAGAAATCTGCAAAACGCCGGATTAAGTCGTTCATTGGGTTAAACTGTGCAGGTGCGACGAAAGTTCTTCCACACTCGTTCTTATTAATTTAAATCATTTCACCCTATTTTCCTTTCTTTTTCTTTTTCTTTTTCAAATAACATATGTCGTAAAAACAAATGTCGTAAAACCTGTGTTTCTATTTTCATTTCAATTTAAACTTGTTTGACTTTCAAATGCGTTGTTCTTCATACCAACGAAAGAGAATGGAGCAGCAAGATAGAAGGTGGAACAGCGAGGGATGATCGACCACGTATAAAAAGTGATGGCTATCTAATATTGGTTCATCATCATTATCATCATCATTCCCCATCAAAGCGTACCGACATCACGGGCTCCTCTGAGTCTATTTCGCAATCCGTTCCTATCGACCATCACTTTTGTTAAGTCCTGTCCATGGCACCCAGTGTCCGCAAGGAATCGTTTTGTTGGTTGGTCTGCACTACCAGGTCCGTGTATAGGAGTTTGAAGGATGATTTTCTCATCACTTCTGTGGCAGTTCCCGGTTTGTCTTGCTGGTCTTTCTTTGATAGTTCTCAAGATGGGGGGTAAATGGCCGTACAACTACTGTTTTGTAGGATGTTTCTTCGAGGATTTCTCCTTAAAAAAGTACACAGTATAGTTCTCATCAATCTTTTTTTCTCCAAGTATCTTGTTAGAGTCCATCTAATGTAACCACATGGGCTTTTGTTTGGAAGAATTACCGTTTAGTCTAACAGGTCAGATTTCCATCTTGTATCTGACCTGTTAAAAGCAGTCCATGCTTTACGCACCCATATGTTGACATCGTTTTCAGTAGTTGTGATGGTGCTACCGAAGTATATGAACTGGTCATCTAATTGTAGAGGCTTTCGATTTAATGAAGACATGGTAAAATCTTAATTAAAAATAAATCCAATCTTTTAAATCTGAGTTCACGTAGAGACTAAGGCCTCTTGCTGTCTGCTCAATGCCACTCAACAGAGATTTTATTTGAGCAAGTGTATTTACATAGTCGGCGTCTGTAATAGTTTCTGCGAGATATCGCCAGCTTCTTGTCTTGTCTTCTGATTATGAAGATAAAATCCAGTTTAAATTTGGAATACGAAAATTTGTTTATTCCCTTTCCAAGCTTGATAGTGAATATTAAAATTCAAAATTTATTACCGAGTTCTTAAGATATTTATACACTTTTAATATAACTATTTTGGTCTTTAATTCAGGAGAACTATGACCTGCATTATGGGTAGAGTGTTCATCAATTGTCCGGGAGACCAGGGTTCAATCCCTGGTCGAGTCATACAAAAGACTCAAAAATATAACTTGATACCGCCTTGCTTAATACTTGGCATTATAAGGTACGGATTAAGCGTAAAGTGGAGCAATCCAAGAAATTGAGTAGCATCCTCCTCTACACCTCGGTGTAGTATCTATTGAAAAGGGAACCTCCGGGTTGCCCTCGACTATATTCACCAACTCAAGATTTTTTATGACCAGCAGCTTATTCCTTGTAATACCAAGAGGCTGGTTGATTGATTGTGCTTTAAGGCATATCAAACTTTGTTGGCAATTTAATGCCAAATCATCTTTATTCATACGAGGTGTATACGATAAGTTTCCAGACTATTTTCGTATGAGCATTTAAAATTGTCGTAGACTCTTGAAAATTCAGTATCTTATTGCTATACATTTTATGAGATGACTGACTCATTCTTATGATTTCAGGTTCAAATGAACAGCTACAGGAGGAATTGGAATACACCCTACTAAAACCTGATTCTCACAGCTGGTGAATTTCAAAAATGCAATCTGACACTTTAGAAGAACGATATGCAATAAAATTGTGTTTTAAACTTGGAAAAAACGCCACAGAAACGTATCGAATGCTTTGGACTGCTTTTCGAACATCTTGCATGAATCGAGCATCAGTTTTAGAGTAGAAATAAGAGATTCAAGGAAGGCAGGGAGTCTGTGAGGGATGATGAGAGGTGTGGGAGGAGTAAGGAAGTCAATACACCTGAGTTGATTGGCCAAAGGATTAGGGTTAGGGTTACTATGTTGAGGTTTTAAGGGAGTTAAGACTTCAAATCGGGTCAGTGGTATTTCCAGCAGGACAATGCACCAGTCCACAACTCCATCCTTATCACAGACTATTTGACCTAGATGGGGATCAACACAGTTCGTCAGCCTCCCTACAGTCCAGACCTTGCTCCCTGTGACTTTTGGTTATTCCATAAGCTCAGAGGCTTTCGTTATGAGGCGATTGAGGAGATGAAAGAGGCTGTGCCGAAGGTCATTGACACGCTCACACAAGACGACTTCTATGGGGCCTTCCAGAAGTTGTTGGAACTGCACAACAAGTGCATTGCAGCCGGAGTAGATTACTTCAAGGGGACTAGTTTCATGTGTGTAATATCAATAAAAGTGCCTATACAAAAAAGTCTGGAAACTTATTTAATGATCCTCGTACATATTACATATATGATTTGTAAACGTATAGTTTATAGGTAACGGTTTTTAAATGTACCAGAGCTCATTTTTTGCACACTGTTCATCCTGATACTCATCCTCATCATTATCATCATCAAGTCGCGTTGACAACGCTGATTCTCCTAATTATCTTCCCCCTCTCTCTCATCTCTCACTTCATTCCTTCCTATCATCCATCGCTCCCAAATTATATCCGGTTTTCGTATAGAGCTGATGTCAATGTATTTGCTGGTCATCCAACACTGGCATGTCCTTGTGTAGGGGTCCATAGAAAAACGTTGCTTATGAGTTTGTCCTCGCTTCTCCAGCACTATCGACCATCTCTTATTCGTCTTACTTAAATGGTTTTTGAGATGGTTTTTGAGCTGTTGTTTCGTGGTGGGGTGTTGCTTCCAGTATTAGTTCAATATAGCTCGTAGCATTCTTGTGCCGTTTCAGTCAAGCTTTTTCTCTGTGCATTTTTGTCAGTGCCCATGTGGTGCATCCATAGAGTTGTATTGACACAGCCACTGCCTGGAAGAAATCCTATTTTATTTTATTGGATGGCTTCAAGTCACGTAAATGATTAAACTGTTCTATTTGACCCATATATGGGACCTAAACTGGTACTACTACTCCCGTTCAAGGGACAAGGGAGTAATGGAAATGAAGAAGTACTTCACATCCCCCCCCCGCCAGAGTTACAGGACAGTAGCCTCACCATCAAGTGCAGTTTAGTGTTGTACTTTTTACCGCTCTGTTGAGATACAGTCGGTTTATTCTACAACCCCAGCTGAATGGGCTCCAAAGAAAATACACATTATTATAAGTAATTCAATTATAATGAAAGCATCACAACGATGGAATACGCTTATTTGTTCATATACAGGTGTCTATTAAAAAATGAATCCATCTTTCTAAAAATGAGTATTTAAACTAGATTAAGTAAATAAAAAGAAAATGATTAAATTTAATTACCGAAATTGCAATGCTAATTGTAAATATTAATTTCCCAGCAGACGTTGAAAGAATTTTCTCGTAAAATAGATGAAGCCACATTTCGTTATGTTTGTTCTATTCTATTTCAAATATTCTTTCCTTACGACGCTTCAATCCAATTAATACGTACATTCATAACTTAGATTGATTTGTTAGTTGATTGTATTTGATGGTATGCCAACACCTGTAGGTTATTAAAAGCCAAATCACACACATACATACACACACACACACACACACACACACACACACACACACACACACACACACACACACACACACACATACATATATATATATATATATATATATATAATTTCTTTATCAGAAGATGCAGATCTAACATTTAAAAGATATACAGTGTCTGCTGATATAAATAATATCACAAAAAATATGAGTAATCTTAAAGGTTTTTCATTTATATATATAGAACGAAACAGATCTGTCTGTGGATGACTATAGATATATATATATACTCCCCTACCCCCGTAAGGTTCAGTTTTCTGGCGAAGAAGTAATGGTGCTGCCATTAGCGTTTATTGCAAGCCTCTTCATATATGAATTGAGGTCCCGGTAGCCGTTGAACGGATGTATGTAAACAATAGTAATTGTGATTCATAACCGTTTAAAATTTACTTCGCACCTAATGGCTCCTCGTAGCTGAAGGGTTAGAGGCTTGGCTTGGCGTCTGAGTCAACCGGGTTTCGAGCCCAGCTACGGGAAGCTAATGTCTAGCCACACTGATGAGTTCTGATAGAACGAAACAGATCTGTCTGTAGATGACTATATATATATATATATATATGTGTGTGTGTGTGTGTGTGTGTGTGATTTGTAAATGGATTGTTTGGAGGTAACTTAGATTTTAAGCGAACCAGAGCTCATTTGTTGAGCGATAGTTAAATCGTTTCAAGTATTGTAATCAAACTCTTATAATTCTATTTACTCTGTTAAATAGCTTCAAAGATTGCTATTAATACTTATAATTAAATGTAATCTTAATCATTTGTTTGCACTCAAGTAAATAGTTTCATGTATTGCAATATAACTAATTATTCTATTTAATATTAATGATTAATCGGGAAAATTGAAGTTATTGATCAATAGATGAGTCCATAACCGGCACTACTACTTCAGATCAGAGTCAGCCTGAGAGTAATGGTAATGAAAGGGTACTCCATATTTCATGAACTTCAATATTGGAGCCTGGATACCAGATGCAGAACATTAAATGGTTTCAAGTATTGTTATCTAATACTAACAATTCTATTCAACATTATTCATCCATTTGCTAACAGTTAAATGTTTTTAAGTATTGTAAATGATTAAATAGTTTCATTTGATCCATAGATGAGATCTTAACCCATTCCACTACTTCGGGTCAGAGTGGACATGGAAGTAATTGCAATTAAGGTGTACTCCACATTCCCCAAAGTTCTTGGACTCTAGCCCCACCATCAAATCATATCCATGACACTTATTGGGTGAGTTTTTTTTATCCCTCTGGATAGATGCAGTCAACTTGACAATGACTGTTCGGAAACATTACATTTTTCGCAGTGAGCAGTTCAATTTCAATGGGTCAAATTCTACTAAAATCTTTTTCCTTTCTTTTACACATAATTATGTTGAGAAAATCTGTTTTTATAACATGCAAAGCTTAACTATTTGTTATGCTTGGGCCTATCGTATAAATTCAGCACAAAATGCCCTCAAAGAACTGTCGGCGGGACATACAAATTAAAAAAAGTACAACCTTTTAAGAAATTACGACACAAAGATATAAACATGAATGAAAAAGGTTCCTTAACCTCTAAGCATAAAATATCTCTTGATGATTTGACATGCCGTTTACATCAGTCTATTAATCAAGCAAGCAGAACATGTGTGTACTTCAACTATCTTTATAAATAAAATTTGACAACAATGATGTCTGAAAATTTTGAGACGGAGCTTGATGATTTTTATCGTTCAAGCATTTCAGATTATTGTCTTCATTGTTATATTTCCAACGTTTCAGCCGATATGTCCTCCGGCCTTCTTCAAGTGTTTGTCGAACCATAACCGAGTATAAGTGCTAAGTATTCCTGTATACCGACTTATTCGCCAAGAGGGTAGAATCAGGGAGACCTAGTTTCAATCCCAGGTCGCATCATGCCAAAGACTTGATACCTCCTTGCTTAACACTCAGCAATATAAGGTACGTATAAAGCGTAAAGTGGAGCAATCCAGCGCTCTCTCCTATACCTCGGTGTAGTAGCTATTGAAAAGGGAGCTTGACTACGGTCGACAACTTTATTTTAATTACTTATTCCTGCATTGTTACTTGCCTGCGGTTAGGATTGAACCTGCAACCTCCAGATGATTGTCTCTTTAGAAGCTTAGGGAACCAACTCCTATAACCGTTACGCTATGTGTTCTACTGGACAATCCAGAGTGATTTTTTGGGAGTTTTAAACTTAATGTTCTCACATCATAATGATAACTACTACTATATATGATTTTTTACCTGAATTCATATTCCAGTTTTTTTTAATCTAACCCTCTTGATTATTGGTTCCCATATTGTATTTATCTGTATACCTAGTCTACTCAACAGAACGTGGTTAAAAGTTCCGTGTATGATCTCAAGTTCGACAAACACCTGAAGAAAGCCGGAGGATATATCAACCGAAACGTTGTGAATATAACAATAAAGATGAAGACAACAGTCCGAAAACCCTGAACGATAAAAAAAAGCTTAGATACAAAGAAAACTTGAATCCAAAGAAAATTTGAGTACAAAGAAAGCTTAAATACAAATATAATTTTGATATAAGTTTAATCACTAATTCAATCACAATTTCTCAGTGAATTGGCATTTTTTAAACAAGCTGTCAGAAATTCACTTTCAGCAAACATCATATGTTAAAAGAAGTTTTATATCATCTGTTGACGTTAACAGAAATAATGTACTGTTGTTTCTCCTCAGAATATTCTAACAAACTTATATAGGATTTTTATTCACAAAGGAATACTTTAAATTGCATTTCAAATGAATGTGCATTTCCCATCAGATGATACAAAAATGATAACAAAATCAATGCTATGAATAAAACATTTCAATCAAAATTTGCACAGTTGTGTTACAGGATAACTTAGGATATATATAAATATATAAACAAAATATAGACTCGAAGAAAGAAAAAAAAAATGCAACAAAAAACAAACTACCGTCAAACAAAAATGAATTACAATATCTATTGTTGGAGCATAAAGCGAGATTGTTTCCAAACTATGCACTGCAGGAAAAGCTAAAAACATAAATTTTTACCTTAAGTAATTGCACATAATTTGACTTTCAGTCATATCCTTTGTATGAAATTTTATTTGTTCAAACATTATAGCCAATGTAATATAATAGCCGAGGGATTTCGTTTTATGCCTTTGGGCTTAGTTAGGCTGAGAACCTTTCGGCTCAGTGCATGGGTTACTTCGGTGAAACATTAACACAGGTGTTAACAAACGCGCGCGCGGAGCGGGCGTGTCACTCAGAGATGTCCCAATAGCCCGAGATCGGAAACGGGGCGAGGGAGTGCGAATGACGTCACACACCGGAAGCGCTCGGAGGATTTTGGGGATTTTGAAAAAGTCAGTGAGTTGAGTTGACTCCTGCCTCGGAAGAAGAGGGTTGACTTTCGCTTGTTCGCAGAGGCCTTGGGCAGGTGTCGCATGAAATGGGGGGCACATGACAAAACCAGAATAGAAAGAATGTGTATCTCTCTCCCTATGTCCAAGAACCTTTAAACTCAAAGGTAATAAAAAGTTTCGTACCTGAACTAAGAAGTCGTGTTTTTCGTGTTTAGAGATTCCTATGTTCTATGGATATATATTATATACATTCTATGTACGTTTCACACATAGCCGGATCTGGCTATGGTACACCAAGCAATGGTTGACGATTTTCCATCAAATGTAAATTTTATACTGTCCTATAAAATTAGCCCAAATATTCTACATACGGTATTTTATGTTTCTTTTCGACATTGTAACAGGAGTACTACAAGGAGACACGCTAGTCCCATACCTCTTTATCATCTGTCTAGATTACGTGCTTAGAACATCAATTGATAAAATCAGATTAAACGGCTTCGAGCTGACAAAGAAAAGAAGCCGAAGATACATAAATATATACCAAGAAACGATTAACGTATTTTTAAACACCTTGACTGGGGGATTCAACCATTTCACTTGTATTCAGGGAAAATTCCCTCACCCATTGAATGGTTATTGAACCCAGGAAATAAAAGAAAAATAATAAAAAACGCCTTTGTCTCCTATCTGTTGCTGTTTTCTTTTGTATACTTCTTTTTGGAGCCTTCTTGTTCAAGGAGTTACATCAACAAGATAAAGTAGGGTAAAAATAGAATAACCTCAGAATGGAGTCAGATAAAAAATGATAACACAGCTTGCCCTTGACTTCTGCCCCTCCCCCATATCTGTATGTGCTTGTATAGGATTTGGTATTACATAATCATAAAGAATTGATATGGCATTAAACTTAAATCCAACCGATACTGCAAACTATTCAACTTTTATACCATAATCCACCTTAATATATCTTTGTGCGATAATGTAACTTCCTGGATCGACAACACTTTATATCATTATGACCCCCCCTTTTTTTAATGGACTTTAAACTTTCATTAAGCCTATCTTTAACCATTCTTTATGCTGCCGTTATTCTATTGTTGACGACATTCTCATTATCAAACATTTCTTCCAACTCTCACAAAATTGTCTCAATCAATTTTATCGTGTTTGGAACCGGTAAATTCTTAGACACAAGCAATTTCAGAAATCGTTTTTCGAGATGCCACTGAATGAATTTTAAATCGATTTGCTCAACTTTGCTTAATTTACTGCTTTAAAAAAATGGTGTTTCGAAAGAAGCTCGCTAGCAAAAGAAAAACACAAACAAACAAAAGATCAAGATAAACACATTTCTTTTCCTCTATTCAACACACAAAGAAACAAAGCTTTCACATTCCTTCTTGATTAGACGCCTTTCATCGCCATATTTTTCGAAGACACTTATAAACACAATAACTGTTGTTTTAACGACCAGACTATTTAAATAGTATCAGAAAACAGCAGTCTTTTGCAACCTATTAGAACTGCATTCTTCAAATCACTATTTTTCAAACTACCGGGTAACATTTTAATTATGATTCAACAATCTAAAACTTTGTAAAATATATAGATTTACAAAATAAAAATAATTTTTTTTTTTTTGAAGTTTACAATATTTTCACAAATAGGTTTTGTACGTCGATATAAAATTGAACTAATGTGGCTGAATCATCTGCGGCCTTTCCAGTTTCACCTGTTAAACGACCACAACCCCGGGTTGTGTTAAAACTTAAGAAAAGATTAGTCGGCAACAGGTTTTGGTCAAAAATGTATCGGCAACGGATCAGCTCCACAAAGAAAAGAAAAAAAAAACAAATCAGAGAATATATTTGCTTTTATTAACTCTTCAAGCAGTCTTCGTAGGACGTGAGTCAGTGAGGGATCCTTAGCTCCCCAGCTGTAGATAGTACTCACTAATTATTGTTTCCCAGAAGGTGGACAAAGACTTGGCTGTTCAACAGTTTTTTCATCGCTTAGTATCAAATGGCCAACAGCTAACTTTTTCTCAAATCTCTAATGGACCTGCAACTGCTTTTTCCCTCGAGCCAGACGCATATTTCTCTGTATTTTTTTTCTTGTGACTAACTATAATGGGCTGAGGGTGGACCCCAGCCAGACCCAGCAGCCATATTCCATCGTTAATCTAATCACCACCATTCTATAAAATTCTGTATGTTTTCCTGAATATATAGAAACCTGATATTCGAAAAACTTTTTAAAAAAGATGCTTTACCAGCGTGGACTCCGAGAACCAAATTTTAAAAATATGAGATCCTTGAATGACCTCTGATTGTACAGGTGTCAAGGACTTCAGTTTCTAACGGACATCTAAAAAAGACTCTTTAACCATCACCACCATGAAATCCTTTTCTTTCTGTTTTATTTTTTATAAAAATCTAACAAACTCCTTAACTTGTTTCGGTATCGTTTGGATAGCACACACACACACACACACACACACACACACACACACACACACACACACACACACACACACACACATATATATATATACATATATATATATATATACGTGTGTGCGTGTGTATGTTTTATAGCGGCTCGTACCACGTTACTTCCGATATCGCGGAAGTATAAAAGACGCTGTGTCTCGAGAAGCGTAACAGAAAGAGAAGCAGAGACAGACGAGCTCTGAAGGACGTCGGTCAGTAGAAGACCAACTTCCGACGTAACACCTACAGCTTAAGACTTCAAATACTAGTCGAACTGTACCACTTAAGTTGATAAATGATTAATTCTATTTCACTGTGTATCTACTCCTTACCACGATACAACAATATGCGACAATTTTAACCATACACACAGCCATACAAATAGGCTCGTACCAATATGCACATACATACATTTACGCTACACCTTTACGCATATATATAAAAGAACTACACGTATCTATATGCATATGCATTATTGCACCTAAATATGTGCATCTAGAGAAGTCGTATAATGTCACACTAACGATTGTTCTAAGTTAATTAAAAAGATCTCTCTGTTTCTCTGTGTGTGTTACTTTCATTAAAAATGTCTATATAAAAAAAATTGTCAAAAATGGATCATCCTTCACTCACGAAGAGAAGGGAGTAAAAAGGAGGCAAATGGTTGAAATATCAAGTTAATTTCTTGAGGAAGTTTTTGGGAAAAAAAAGGATCTGAAAAACCTGCCAAGAAAAGACACAATATAAAACTGTACTCCAAACCTTACCTGGTAATAATATTTTACACTTGGTTACTAAAAAAATTGGTTCGTACGGGGGCGAATTTTCAACAAGTTCGGTTCCATAAAAGATCTTGCCATTTGTAAAAGCAACGAAAGAAAAGCAACTTAAAAAAAAAAAAAAAAAAGAAGACAGGGCGAGAGTCACGTTGGTAGTTTAAAGATAAAGAAATAAAAAAAAAAAAAACTTGTGACGTAGACACAGTTAATCAAAACGAAAAAAAAGTTGCCTATATTATTTAGTGCAGTACACCTTAGCTCCCTACTGTATAGAAACGCATTTAAACCCACCTCCTACTTTTTCTGTGGCCACATTGCCTGAAGGCAAAGTGGTTTTATTAAGCTAATCGCCCGGTCTCTGGGGGCTTTTCTCTAATGCAATACCTGTTTGCCAGGGCAGAGTTTATTGCTTGACGCCCGAGGCGCCTCAAAATGGTGACTGCCGAGTAGATCAAATATTTTTGTGGAGGTCACGTATGAGTCCCGATTCGTGCGTGCCCCTCTCCCGTCTATAAAACAAGTTTATGTCAACTCTGCCTTGGTGAGAAGTCGGATAAATAATCCAATTACTGCATGAAACTCAACATCATTGCTATCAGATTTTCCACATATTCAACTAATCATATTTACCAACCCCTCCGCTCGGGCAGGATATGACACAATGTCAGTTTTTAAGCGGAGTTTAACAGGTTTCAATTCAGAGTTTTCCTTCTCCTAGACTAGTTGCCTCACCAAGGCTGAAGAACCCACTCTGTCCAACTATTTACCCATAGCTGGAAGGAGAATAATTGGATTCATACCTTTCCCAAGGGTATTAATGCTATGTGAAATGCAATCAGTCTCGTCCAAGTTTTGAACTCGTGTCGCCGTGTGCATTTCCTACGATGATAACCATTGCACCACGGGACACATATTCAACTAATTATCAATAATAACAGAAGAAATCGTTTACTTTCTAAAAAAAAAACGTATTTAACCGCAACGGAAAAAACCGCATTTTGTCTTATTCTGGAAAGGAGCATTTTCAACCTTACAAGAAGGACCTCTTGCTTTTGAGCAATATCAAAGACTAAAAAAAAAATGGTACTCGTTGTTAACAGTCAGCATTATAATGTACGGATCAAGGGTAAAGTTGATCAATCCAAGGAAAGGAGTAACATTTTGGTGTTGTAGCTAATGAAAAAGAAGCTTTCGGGTCGCCCCCGACTACGGTCGACAACTTTGCTTTTTTAAAATTTTTCCTAACTAACATTTTCCCTTCGTAAAATAGCCTATAAATGATTTAACTTTATACATTGAGCACGTGGCCTTAATTCCGTCCTTTATTCACTTTTCATTGGTCAGTTCTTTGATATAAGGAATATTACTACATATTAACACAGCAGTAACTTAATTTCTTGGAGGAATTCCTGTTTTGTGTTCTCAGAGAGATCCGATTTCCATAAAATCGATAACGTGTCTGCTTTCCCCACTTGGACTCTAACGAAACGCTTGAAGAAAAAGCCAAATGGAAACTATATAAGGAAGCTGCGTGCTGTTTTCAACAAATGCTGGAAGCAGCGTCCTGCGAAAGAGCACGACCATTCACCTCTTATCTTGGAAACCAGCCATGAAAGACATGGTGAACACTACTGGAAAAAGTAAGGACGAAATAAAAACCGATCTTCGCCAAAGGACTCCTACACATGTATATATCAGTGATGGCTGACCAGCAAACACTTAAATTCATCAACTCTGTGCGGAGTCTGGATACCGTTTAAAGGACTTGCTATTATCTCATCTACCGAAAGCGATGTTAACCTACGCATAGGTAAATCGTGGAAGTCCTGGAAGCAACACCCCACATAGCAGCAGCTATACGACCACCAACCACCCATCACGAAAACTATCAAAGTTAGACGAACTGAACATGCAGTACACTGCTGGAGAAGCAGAGACGACCTCATAAATAATGTTCTCCTATGGAGCCCCTACACGGCCGAGCAAAAGCAGAGCGACCAGGACGAACCTACATACAGCAGCTCTCTGAGGATACAGGATGTAGCCCTAAGGATCTGCCAGAAGCGATGAACGATAGGGAGGAGTGGCGAGAGGGGATCAGGGATATCCATGTTAGTGGCACGACAAGATGATGATGATGAGTGATCACATGGAAATCTGATCTCTCTGGTGAAATAAAACGGGAATTCTTCCAAGTTGTAGCTGTTTCAGTACTACTGTATCAGTGCACCACTTTGACTCTAATGAACCGCTTCGATATAAAACTAGATGAAAACTACACATTATTTGTATTAAGTAGGAATACTTCAAAAACATTATTACTAATGTTGAATCGCAATACTTGAATCCATTTAATTCGGAGAAAACAAGCAAATAATATTAAACAGAATTATTAGTCGTTGATTAAAATACTTGAAATCATTTAACTGTGCGCAGAAAAATAAGCTCAAGTAACTCATTTTAAAATGAGTTACCACAACACTATTCACTTACAAAGCATATATATCCACACATATATAAACATGATTTGGGATTAAATAATCCACAAGAGTTGACATGCCGTAAAACACCAACCAACCAACCAACCAACCAAAAGAAAGTAAGCTGAGTGAATTTTTACTTAGCCCAATTTGCTGGATGTCCGTGAGCGGTACTAAAAAGACTTTATGTTAAACATACAACGAAGGTTTATTTACTACTAGGTAGCAAGTAGCCGCCGGTAGTAAAAAAAAAGGAGTATCGAAACATGAGATGACCATCAACAAGACAAAAATAAGCAATATATCCTAGTGAGAAAGAGATGAACAGACATAGACCTTGAATTTTTTCAAAGCTCTAACATGCTGGTTCACGGGGTCGAACATCCTCTTTGGGATGCACCAATATTTGGAGCTTCGTGACTTGTTTTCTACTGACGTTTTCACCTCATCGCATCGTACCATCGACTCTCTGAAGGACACAAGCTGTCCCTTCATTTCCGCCTGTCGTGTCGGGGGTAGAAGCAGCATTTCCGCTCGCGCATGCGCATGAGATTTCGGATCTCCTGTTTTCCTTACTCATTCTTAACTGCAACGAGGGTCTCTCTCTCTCTTGTTATTCGACAACTGCTGTCTGCTTTGTTTTTTTTATCCCATGAGTCGTTCAATTACGTTCGATGGGGTCTATAAAATAAGCTGACTGCATTTCTGCACAGAGGTAAGACACCCCGAAAATGGGTATCTTGGGTATGACACTAAGCAAACTGATGGTGAAGTTTCAGTTTTTGAGTTTTGTGGAATATGGAGTACTCCTTCATTGTCATTACTCCCAGGTCCAATTTGATCCAGAGTGGTAGAACCTTTTGGGGTCCCACTTATGGGTCAAATAGAACTGTTTCATCATTTAACTGTTTGCAAACAAATGAATAATCTTATATACAACTATTGGTATTAGATCGCAATACTTAAAATTATTTAACTGTGCGTAAGTAAAGGGGCTCTGGGTCGTTTAAAAATGTTAGCTACAAATTATTCACTTAAAATCATGTATATACAGGATTTGACGTTAAATAACTATCGAAGGTTGATATGACATTAAAAAAAAAAAAAAGAAGCCCTAAATTTTTTATGATGTGCAGTGGTGAGAATCGAACCTCCGTACAATTATCAGTTAACCTAATTGATTAAATCTTATGCTATGTAAGACACACTTTGGTACCACTGGTAATTCAATAGTAAAAGCCAGAAATTCATTGATCTTCTTTCGGAAAAAGCCGTTTAAATATTTGCGAAAGACACGTAGGGGAAAGAATATTTAAATAACTTTTTTAAGTCTTAGACTGGGTGTATTTTTGAAATAAATATTGTCAGGTATATTTTATTACGACGTCACTGAAATTCATTTTAGACTCGTCCAAAAAGAAGTGGTGGGGACAGAAAGAAAGGAAAAGAGTGACGTGAAGTTTTATTTGAATATTTAAGTCACCCGCTGAGAACAACACAAATAAATGTTTCCACATTCATGCTTTAACGGATTAAATTAATCCTGTTGATTATTCTTATCAAACGACGAATGGCCAAGGAAATAAATAAATGAGCTTGTAAAAATAAATAAAAAAAAGTGTCAGCCAATGAATAGGTAGTTGAGTAGAATTCAATACATGTATCCTGGCGCGAACAATTACATCGTAATGTTCGTCTGTAAGTTTCTTCAAAAGATAATACAAAAATTATTCTGCCTTGATTACATGCCACGACAACAACGATATCAGATACAATAACACACACACACACACACACACACACACACACACACACACACACACACACACACACACACACACATATATATATATATATATATATATATATATATATACTTTTTATTTTCATACCTTTTCTATTATTCTATTATTCTATTATTCTGGCGGTGTGAAAGAACCCAGATGATACAATTTGTAAATAAAACATTTTTACACAACCTGATATCTGGGAAAAAGATTTAAATAAAAAAGAAAAGACAAAAAAACATTCGTAGGGTTTGAAAATAATCGACTAGTACCGCAATGTCTAACCAAAAGAAAAATCACCGACAGAATAAACTAAGCTCCGGCTGCAATGCACATGTTGTATTGTTCTAACAACTTCTGGAAGGACCTATGGAAGTCCTCCCGTGTGAGCGCGTCAATGACCTTCGTCACAGCCTCTTTCATCTGCTCAATTGTCTCATAACGACTGCCTCTGAGCTTAGGGAATAGGCAAAAGTCACAGGGAGCAAGGTCTTGACCATACGGAGGCTGCGGAATTGTCTTGATGCCCATCTTGGTCCAGGATGGAGTTGTGGACTGGTGCATTGTCCTGCTGGAAATGCCACTGATCCGATTTCAAGACTGCTGGCCTCTTTCGACGGAATCTCTTCCTGAACTCTTTTAAAACCTCAACATAGTAACCCTAACCCTAACCCTTTGGCCAATCCACTCTAGTATATTGACTTCGTTACTCCTCCCACACCTCTCATTATCCCTCACAGACTCCCTGCCTTCCTTGAATCTCTTATGCCACTCATCAACTGATGCTCGATTCATGCAAGATGGTTCAAAAGCAGTCCGAAGCATTCCATACACTTCTGTGGCATTTTTTCCAAGTTTAAAACACAATTTTATTGCATAACGTTCTTCTAAAGTGTCAGATTGCATTTTTGAAATTCATCTGCTGTGACAATCAGGTTTTAGTAGGGTTTATTCCAATTACTGCAGCAGCTGTTCATTTAAACATGATATCCTAAAAATTGGTCAGTTATCTCATGAAATGTATAGCAATAAGATACTGAATTTTCAAGAGTCTACGACAATTTTAAATGCCTATCCGAAAAAAGTCTGGAACCTTATTGAAAGCACCTCGTATAACGTTTCAATAAAAACTAATTGTTTAAAAGAAATTAAAAAAAAAAGAACTTAGAGGACTTGGTTGGTTTCTTTTTATCCATAGATTGATTTTAAAAGCATGTCAATCCACCTCAAGTTATTGTATGGCTAGGGGTTAAGAAATCACGTACATTTACGCTGATATTTACATTTTGATGTCGTTTCTTTCAAACATTTTTTAAACACAATCATTTCAAATACAAAGAATTTTTAAACAAATTTATTTGACTGTTAAACCATTACAGGTACTACCTCTTCAGATCAGACTAGACCGGTAGTAATGGCAATAAAGAAGAACTCTTCACTCTCAAGATCTCCAGAACATGAGCCTCACAGTCAGAGGCAGTTTAGTGTTATTCCCAGGATATCACCTTTTTGGGGGAGGCGGGTGTCTTTCGCCACTGATGGAGATACTATTCATCATCATCATCATCATCATGTTGTGCCGCTTGTACGGATAATCCCTGACTCTCTCTCGCCACTTCTCCTTATCGTTCATCGCCTCCGGCAGGTCTTCATGGCTACGTCACGCATCATCACATAGCTGCTGTATGTATGTTCGAGCTGGTCGTCCTGCTTTTGCTCGGCTATATGTGTGGTCCATTGGAGTACATCACTTATGAGCTTGTCCCTGCTTCTCCAGCAGTGTCCTGCATGTCTGGTTCGTCTAACTAGGATAGTTTTCGTGATGGGAGGCAGGTACTGTTACTATATTCTATAACACCATATACGGCTTCTGCTTGGGGGCCCTCTTGTGGTGTAATGGTTAACCAGTTAGACTAGTAAACGTACACGAGAGAGTTCGACTCTCATTTAGGACCCCATTTATATAGCTTTGTGTCACATCTAAGCAAAAAGCTTAGTAAATTACTATACGGCTTCTGTTGCCTAAACTCAAATTAGATATCCCATAATCATTTGTTCCTACACAATATTTCAAATTGCAAATTTATTCAACATCATATATTCGGTTTTGATATTTCTGTGGGGATGGTTAGAGAGAGGAAAATTCGTACTTGATTGGTTGTGTTTTATGACATATCAACACTTGTGGGTAATTGAATGCCAAATCCTGTTTACACATATAGATTGAATTATATGATTTGTCTACGAATAGTTTGTTGGTAATATGATTTTTAAACGAGACAGAACTAATTTGTTTGTACATAGTTAAATGGATTCATGAATTGCAAATACTGATAATTCTACTTGTTCGCAGTTAAACGGGTTCAATTATTGCTATCTAATACTAATAATTTTATTTACATACAGTGAAATGGTTTCATGGTTTCTTTGTTTGATGGCATATCAACTCTTTTTAGGTTATTTAATGCCAAAGCCATTCTCCTAGAAGAACAGTAGTGGTACTATTTAACCCATAGCTGGGAGGATAAGGGGGTTCATACCTTTTCCAAGGGTATTTGCCCGAAAGTAAACGTAATAGCATGACTAGAGTACGAACTCACGTACTACAATTCCGCAGTCCATCGCTTTAACCATTACACCACGAGGACATAGGAATATTTGATAAATACAATTACTAATGTTAAACAGCAATATGAAATTGGGTATAAAGAAATGATTAATGTAAAATAGAAGTATCAGTGTTAGACAGGAATACTTGATACCACTTCACTGTGTTCAATAGAATAAGCAACAATTCCTTTAAAAAATAAACTTAACTTCAAACTATTCGTTGACAAATCTATCTCTCTCTCTCTCTCTCTCTCTCTCTCTCTATATATATATATATATATATATATATATATATATATATATATATATATTTGTCTAAAAAACAAAAAATAGATCTATTTTGCTTATTCAAGCTTGTCAGCTTTTATTTCATCTGGCGAGCTTGAATAAGCAAAATAGATCTATCATGGAAATGGAATACTATTTCTAAATTTCTTGTGTTTTTAAACAAAGATATATATTTTGCTCTGCGGGTAATTTAGTATTAAATAGCCGTGCATTAAGCACTCTTTCTTTGGATATTCACTGTCATTATTTACTGGGTAGACTGTTCACTAATGATCTGGGAGACCTGGGTTCAATCTCAAGTCAAGTCATATCAAAGACTTTTAAAATGGTACTTGATACCTTCTTGCTTAACACTCAGTAATATAAAGTATGTATCAAGGGTAAAATGGATCAATCCAGGGAAAGGAGTAGCGCCCTCCTCTACGACTAGGTGTAGTAGCTATTGAAAAAGGAGCCTTCTGGTCACCCTCGACTACTGTTTCCAACTTTACTTATTTACTTTATATATATATATATAAAAGTTGGCGACCTTAGTCGAGGGCAACCAGAAGGCTCCCTTTTCAATAGCTACAACACCGAGGTGTTGGGGGAGGGTGTTACTCCTTTCCCAGAATTGCTCCACTTTACCCTTGATACGTACCTTATATTGCCGAGTGTTAAGCAAGGAGGTATCAAGTACCATTTTTAAAGTCTTTGTGGTGGCCACTTCATAACGGCGGGAAATAACCCGAAAAGGGTTTATAAGCCATAAATTAAACCAACCAACCAACCAACCAACCAACCACACTTATTGAAGAAATGTTTATTTCTTTATTTGTTTATTCTATTTAGGTAGGCTCGAAAGTTGATGATTTATCTGCGAATCGAATGGGCTAAAAAATATGTAGTTAATATTTTTGGAGACGATGGATTTTCAAAATCATTTTGGGTTTTGATCCTTAAAATTTTTCTCCCGAAAATCAAACATTGTCATTTGCAAAGTATCTTGAAATCTAAAATTTAACGTGAATGAGCCAATTGATTGATAAATTACCTTCTTCAGCTGATTTTTTGCATAAAAATTAATGCTTCTTTTTAGTAGGGAAATTATTTGAGTTACCATATATATATATATATATATATATATATATATATATATATATATATATATATATATATATATGATTTGTATACGTATAGCTAGTAGCTTATTTTCAAATGAACTTATTTGCTTGCTCACAGTTAAATAGTTGTTAAGTGTTTCACTCACACACAAATAATTCTATTGAATATTGATTATTTGTTTACACATAGTTAATTGCCTCAAATATTTCTATGATATACTAATAATTCTATTTAAAATGAATTTTCTTTGAATTGAACAGTTGAATGGTTTCAACTCTTGCTATTTAAAGTCAGTATTTCTATTAATAGAGTATTCCTATCTAATATAGATAATTTTCCCATTACCGTATTTTTTAAATAACTAATAATAATAATCCTTAGTAAAAGATTTCACAATTCTATTTGACACAGATAGGACCAGGACTGGACCCTCACCATCAAATACAGTTTAGTGTCATTTCCAGAACATTCGATTGTGGGAGTCCTACCCCTCTGTAGAGGTGCAGTTGGTATATTCTACGGTCCCTGCCAACAGACCATCGATGTTTCTGGAAAAAATTAGAAAGCAGATTATATAAATAACTTGTTTGTCCGATGCTATCCATGTATCTAAACAAGTGAACATTCACGGATTTGTTATTATATTGAAACCTGCTGGGAAAGCCAGCGGATAAAAACCAATTTAGAATCAGTAATTGGTGTTTGCTTCCTACCATTTTCAGGATGTTCTGGACTATCTCAGGAATTTTTAGCCTTATATCGATTGAAAGATCTTAGCAGGTTCTACCTCTTCTGCCCAAACATTTATCTGATGTTGTTGCAGAATTAATTGATGTTAGATGATCATTTTCTTTTTTGATTTCTGGAATACGCTAATTACGAAATAAACAAGTATCAACGCTATTAGGGAAAAAATAATGAAAGAAGAACATGATCAAAAAATTAGATTGAATAAGTGAATAACAATGAGATCACAGCACAGTCGGCTGGAGTTAAAGAATACGCCAACTGCATCTCCGAAGGATAAGACTACCACTGTGTAATATGAAGTTCCATTCCTGAAGCTTTGAGAGAATGTGGAGTGTCCCTTCATTGCCATTGCTCCAATGTCCACTCTCTCCGGAGTGGTAGTATCTGATAGAGTCCTATATATGGGTCAAATAGAACTATTTGACATTCAAACTGTGTGCAAACAAATGCCTTATGCGAAATTGATTTGATAGAAAAAGAACTGTTTGACCATTTAGCTATTTGCAAATAAATGACTAATGTTTAATGGAATTGTTACTGATACATAGCAATACTCGCAACCATTTAACTGCAGTCAAATGAGTGATTTTGATTATTGTTTGGTTTGCTTGGGTTTTATGGCCTATAACGCCTTGGTTATTTAATGCCAAATCCTCTTTATACATATGTATTCAGTATATATGATTTGGTTAGGCCTGGTTTTATGGCAGGGTTCGCTAATGGTCCGGGAGACCTGGGTTCAATCCCAGGTCGAGTCATATCAAAGACTCAAAAATCGTACTTGATGTAGCCTTGCTTAACACTCAGCATTATCAGGTAGGGATCAAGGGTAAAGTGGAACAATCCAGGAAAAGGAGTAGCGCCCTTCCCTACGCCTCGGTGTAGTAGCTATTAAAAAGGAAGCTTTCGGGTCACCCTCGACTAGGTTCACCAATTTTACTTTTTACTTTAAACATTGTAGGTTATTTAATGCCATATGCGTCTATTTTAGATATATATGATTTGTAAAGATAAGTCTGCAATGTTAAATGATTCCAAATACAACCATGTGTCACCAACAATTAAATTAAACATCAGTCATTTGTTTACACTTACTAAAATGATTAAAAAGTTCTATTTCCAATTATTCAATTTCGCATTAGTCATTTGTTTGCACTCAGTTAAAATGTCAACAGTTCTATTTCCCTCACAGATTGGATCCTATCAGGTGATACCACTTTCCAGTTGATGGGACACACTTCGGCCGGCCGTGGTGTCGGCGGCACGGATCTGGTCAGGTGTGACTCATCCCTGGACAAACCTCGATCCCCAGGGGGCCGTCTTCTGAGGGATTAGGTTTATCGACTGGCACCTGAGGGGAAGGCCGACGGGGCCCAAGGCATTTTTAGGAATGCTGGGCGCGTCTTGGCTAAGACCCTGCAACCGGACCCATCTTAAAAATGGCCTTGTTCCACACTCTTCAAGATGGTGGGATGGTCGACAAATACTGCTACCACTTCCGACCAGAATGGATTCGGAAGTGATGGTAATGAAGGGTATTCCGTATTCTACAAAGCTCCAGTATTACTGGAGCCTCACCATGATTGTTATGTGTCATATCTTGGACATTCCTTGGCGGAGCGGTTTTATATCTCTGCAGAAATGCCGTCAGTGTATTCTACATTACCAGCTGACTGGGTTGAATGTTGAACTGAATTATTAGTGTTAAATAGCAAAACTTGTAACACTTAAACGGTGCGCCTAAATTCAATGATTAGTATTACATAGCAAAACATTTAAACTATGTATAAATGAGTGAATAATCTTGAATAGAATACTAGTGCCTAATAGCAATATTTGGAACCAATTTACTGACCGCAAACAAAGGTTTGATATTGTATAGAATTATTACCGATAGATAGCAATAATTGAAACATTTGTGTAGAGACAATAGCAATACTAGTGTACAAACAAATTAGTTCTAACTCATTTAAAAATGAAATCATCTAAGAATTATTCACTTAAAACTCATATATGTATATCTATTTAATTATGTGCAAACAAATGACTGATGTTAAAAGGTTACTGTTACATAGAAATACTTGAAGCCCTTTAACTGCTTGCAAACAAATGATTAAGAGTAAATATAATTATTCGGTTTAGATAGAAATACTTGAAACCATTTAACTGTGTACAAAAATAAGTGCTCAGGTTCGTTTAAAAATATCTTCAAAATCATATCTATTTAATATAGATACATAAACATGATTTGGCATTAAATAACCCAGAAGGGTTTATATGCCATAAAACCCAACCAATAAGATCACGATAAGTCCGATGATAATAAGCATATGATGTCGAATGTAATATGTTAATTATACTAGTTAAGCCGTCAACATATTGGATTCTGTTAAAAGAGTGGTTTAATTGTTTGTTTGTGTTTCATGGCATATCAACCTTTGTACGTTATTTTATGCCAAATCCATTTTTATCCAAATGAACAGTTCTACTTCAAATAATTTAATTTAGCATAAGTACTCAGTTTAATTGTCAAAAGCATTTCTATTTAAAGCTATTCAGTTTAGTCGAACAGTTCTAATTAAAACAATTTAGTTTAGTATGAGCATAGTTTTTTGTCCACGCAATTAAATGTCAAAACAGTTCTATTTCAAGTAATTATTTTTAGCATATGTTCGCATTTTATTTGACCCATAGATAGACCCCTATAAGGTGCTACCACTCCGGACCAGAGTGGATCTGGGAATGATGGCATGAAGGGGTACTTCATGTTACCTAAAACTCCAACATGGCTGGAACCCCACTATCAGATTGTTTAGTGTCATATACAGGACATTTGTTGGTGGTTGGGGGTCTAACCCCTCTGCAAAGATGCAGTTGGTGTATTCTACAGTCCCAGTCGGCTTAGCAAAAGGGCGTTTTAAAGAATTTATATAAGAGTGGTTGATTCTTATTTGTATTTCATATATATCTTGTTAATATCGAAAATTTTCACTGCTTAGACAAATTGTATTTAGATCTTATGTCTCCCCAACACTGAAAATTCACTTACTACAATGTTGCAGTTCAGAACGTTATCCACTACGCCACAGAGACTACCCCAGTTTCTGTGGCGTAGTGGATAACGTGCTGAACTGCAACATCGAACTAAGCGAGTTCGAACTCCAGTCGCACTGTCACTTTTAGACTAATACCCTTCGGAAATCTATAAAACCTTTTATCCTTCAGGCTATGGCTTAAATAGAACCACTGTTATTCTTCTAGAAGGACCTTGGCATTAAATAACCTACACAGTTTGATATGCCATTAAACAAGGAAACTAATCTAATATAATCATTTTTGTACACAGTTAAATGGTTTTAAGTATTTCTATCTAAACTGAATAATTCTATTTACTATAAATCATTTGTTTGTAAGCAGTTAAAGGGTTTCAAGTATTTCTATGTAACAGTAACATTTTAATACCAGTCATTTGTTAGCACATAGTTAAGTAGATATACATATAATGTTTTAAGGTTATTGCTTGAATAAAAATCTCTTCAGTGTGGCTAGACTCACGAGATTCTCGAAGCTGGGATCGAAACTCATACGCCAGCCCTAGATTCTACTGCATAGCCCCAAGGGAACGAGCGTAAGTGAAGGGATTTTAAACGCATATATATCACTTTTGTTTTGTTTACATATATCCGCTTAAAAGCTACCATGAGCTCAGTTCATTTGAGGAGCCTTGCTTTACGTGAATGACAACCGTTAATTACCTCGGTAGAGAGCTCCACTCCACGAGGGTGGGTGAGCATATATTGCTATACCTAGACTGGCTGTTTCGTTGTATGACAACTCTTGAGTGTGGCCAGACATGCGAGATTCCCGAAGATGGGATAAAAACGCGGCTGATTTATACAACAACAGTTCATTCTACCGCACAGTCATGAAAAACCTAGAATTAGAGCAGGGGTCTTCAAACGCATATGTATCACTTTTGTTTTGTTTACATCTTTACGCTAAATGGCTACCGAAGAGCTTTGCCTTTCGCAAATGGTAACGTTAATTCCCTCGCTATATACGAGGATCATTAAATAAGTTTCCAGACTTTTTTCGTATGGACACTTTTATTGATAGTACACACATGAAACTCTCGTCCCCTTTGAAGTAATCTCCTCCAGCTGCAATGCACTTGTTGTTCCGTTCCAAAAACTTCTGGAGGTCCCTATGGAATTCCTCTTGTGTGAGCGTGTCAATGACCTTCGTCACAGCCTCTTTCATCTGCTCAATTGTCTCGTATCGACAGCCTCTGAGTCTCAGGGAGCAAGGTATAGATTATAGGGAGGGTGACGAACTGTCTAGAGGCCCATCTTAGTAAAATAGTCTGTAACAAGGATGGAGTTGTGGACTACTGCATTGTGCTGGTGGAAATGCTACTGACCCGATTTGAAGAGTGCTCGCATCTTCCCAATGAATCTCTACCTGAACTCCCTTAAAACCTCCACTTAGTAACCCTAACCCTAACCCTTTGGCCAATCAACTCTGGCGTTCTGACTACCTTACTCCTCCTACACCTCTCGTCCTCCCTCACAGACTCCCTGCCTTCCTTGAATCTCTTATGCCACTCAAAAACTGATGCTCTATTCATGCAAGATAGTTGAAAAGCAGTCTGAATCATTCGATACGTTTCTGTGGCATTTTTTCAAGTTTAAAACAGAATTTTATTGCATATCATTCTTCTAAAGTGTCCTCACGTCCAGATTGCATTTTTGAAATTCCCCAGCTGTGACAATCAGGTTTTAGTAGGATGTATTCTAATTCCTGCTGTAGTTGTTCATTTGAACCTGAAATCCTAAAAATTGGTCAGTCATCTCATAAGATGTATAGCAGAAGGATAGTTAATTTTCAAGTGTCAACGACAATGTTAAATGCCTGTATAAAAGAAAGGTCTGGAACCTTATTGAATGCATCACGTATATATATATATATATATATATATACTATATATATATATATATATATATATATATATACTGTATATATATATATATATATATATACGTGTTTGTGTATGTGTGTGTGTTTGTGTGTGTAGAAAAATTGATTGAGTTGTCTAGAAGTGATGAAATTATTCATCATCATAGGTTTCTGTTGGCAGTTGGAAGTTCCTTGACTCTCTCTCTGTCTTTCTTTCTTTCTCTCTCTCTCTCTTCCCATCGTGCGTTGTTCCTGGCAAGTACTCTCGTATTCTTAATATCTCTATCTCAGTCTGTTTCCTATCTCTCTCTCTCTCTTTCTCTCTCTCTCTCTCTCTCTCTCTATCTATCTATCTATCTATCTATCTTTCTCGATTGATAGATAAACAGGTAGATAAATAGATATTTTCTTCTAATGCTTCGATTTGTAGTTTGTGAGGCAAGCTTCGTATTTTTTTATATCCGTTTATTTTTGTCACACTAAACCCCCGCGGCATCTTTATTAGCCTTTCCATCGGAAATTTATTCATAAACTCTTTTTCAATATCTTTGCATGAGAGAATAGTCTAATAATCAAGAGTTTTGCCAATGTTAATTTTTTTTCTGAGAATGAAAAGGAAAAAAAATCTTTGTTTTAAGGTAGAAACATTTTTCTATGATGATGTTAAGAAAACAATACAAGAAACGCATATTTCTATCCTGTCAACAGAATAACGCTGCCAAGTAAATTTTACTTTGGATCTCATTCACACACACAAAAAAACCCTGTTAAACAACAGAAGACACAATTTATTACTCCGTTAACAGTTTTCTGAAACTCTACAAGTGGTTGGGAAAACATCAAATTTTATTTATATATATTTTTTTAAACTGAAAATGTAAGAATTCAAACTATCACCAAAAAGATCTTTCAATACCTATTTAAAAAGGCTTGCAGACATAGTCAAAAGTACCTATTCAATTCATGTATAATAGGTTGGTTAGTTTGGATACGTTTTATATTAGTTGGTCGGCTGTTGTTTTTTTTTCACGGCTTATAAACCCTTTTCGGGTAATTTAACGCTGAATTAAATTTCAAACAATTCAGTTTAGTTTAAGTATAGTTTTTGTTTACAGTTAAATGTCAATATAGTTCTCTTTTAAACAATTCAGTTTAGCATAAGTACACAGTTTAGTTCTATATAAAAACAGTTTCATTTCAAACTGTTCAGTTTAGCATAAGTCTGCAGTTTAAATGTCAAAACATTCCTATTTCAAGCAATTCAGTTTAGCATAAGTACGCAGTTTAGTTCTATTTGATTCATAGATAGGACCCTATCAGGTTTTACCACTCAAGGCCAGAGTGGACCTGGAAGCAGTGGTAATGAATGCGTGCTCCGCATTCTCCAAAGCTCCAGTATTACTGGAGCCTCACCATCAGATTGCTAAGGGTCATATCAGGACATTCGTTGTGGGGTGTCTTGCCTCTCTACAGAGACGCAGTCAGTGTATTCTACAGCTCCAGTTGACTGGGCTAAATTTTGAATAGAATTATTAATGCTGAATTGCAATACGTGAAACTCTTTAACTGTTTGCTTAAATTGAATTATTAGTAATACATATCAATACTGTGAACCATTAAACTATACATAAATGAATGAATAATGATGAATTGAATAATTTGTGTTAAATAGCAATACTTGTCACCACTTTATATTCTACAAATGATTAATATTGAATTGTGTCATTAATGATAGATGGCAATAATTGAAACCATTTAACTGTGTAGTAATACTAGTGTGCAAACAAGTTAGTTCAAACTCATTTAAAAATAAAATTACCAAGAAACTATTCACTTTCAAATTATATATGTATATCCATTTTGTGTGCAAACAAATGACTGATTTTAAAATTGCGATGACAATGAAGGGGTTCTCTGCATTATCCAAAGCTCCAGCATTGATTGAAACTCACTAGCAGATTGTTTAGTGTCATATCCAGGACACTCGTTGGGGTGGTTTTACTCCTCTGCAGACTGAACAAACGGGATTATGGCGTTTATGGCGTAAGGGTTATAGGCGTTGGTTCCCTAAGCTTCAAAGGAGACAATCATCTGAAGGTTGCAGGTTCAATCCAGACTACAGGTGAGTAATAATACAGGAATACTTAACACTTGTACCCGGTTATGGCTAACGGAATTAGAACAGGCGGCCCCCGTGGATTCAATAAAGGACATAGTTCGAAGTGAACGTTCCTGAGTTCGACAAACACCTGAAGAAAGCCGAAACTTTGTGGGAATAACAAAAAAGATGAAGACAATAGTCCGAAAACCCTTAATGATAAAAAGGCTAAAGAATCCAGCCTGCCTTACTATTTAGTCATTGCTGGTGGAAAGAAAACGGACAGAGTCGAGCTTTTCCTTTGGACATTAGCGTGAAGTGAAGCGCAAACCACCGTGATTTGAACTCTGACTGCCGATTCTTTTTCCTACAACGATAACCGTTTCACTTATCGGTTTTTCACCTTTCAACGTTCCTTTCGACGATATAGTCGTTGAGTTTTTCCGCAATTCTGTAGTAAAACAACTGCGCACAATAATTTGGTGCTTTTCTCACGAATATATGTCATCATTTTCTCAAGGGCGATAAGCTAACTAAACTCACGAAAAGTGTCAGAATCTTTTTGTTGTTTATTTACTTATTTATTTGAAGATAAAAATGTCTATGTCTTGTGGTGCTAACAGTGACAGGTGAAGTGAAAAAGAAAGGAAATATCTTTTGTATTTCGTTTCCACAAAAGACAAGTTGAAAGGTATTTTCTAAAAGCTCTTCTTCTACGGGTACTTCTGTTCTTCTTTTTAGCACCACTGCATGTCTATTCAAAAGAAAATACAGTCAGATGAGTCAAAAGTTTCGCAATATTTTGATACCTGCTAATTTACGGTATGTAAAAAATAATGAAACGTTGTTTCTTCCAGGCAGCGGTCGTGTCGATACTACTGTATGGATGCACCACTTGGACTCTAACCAAACGGCTGGAGAAGAAGCTTGACGGCAATTACACAAGAATGCTGCGAGCAATATTGAACAAGTCCTGGCAGCAACATCCCACAAGGCACCAACTATACGGCCACCTGCCTCCCATCACGAAAACCATCCAAGTTAGACGAACCAGACATGCAGGACACTGCTGGAGAAGCAGGGACGAGCTCATAAGTGATGTACTCCTATGGACCCCCACGTATGGCCGAGCAAGGGCAGGACGACCAGCACGAAAATACATGCAGCAGCTGTGTGAAGATACGGGATGTAGCCCTGAGGATCTGCCAGAGGCGATGAACGATAGGGAGAAGTGACGAGAGAGGGTCAAGGATATCCGTGCTAGCGGCACGACACGATGATGATGATGATGATGATGATGATGATGATACCACGTGAGAGAAGCAGTTCAAGTCGTGCTGTAAGGTAATCTCTGTGGTTTGTGGTATCATGTTTGTCGGTGCATTGTTTCATTCCATATGTGATTTGAAAAATAGACATATGAGCATGTATTTTAGTCTAATTCCGGATCTTATTCATTATGAGTCGGTTTTGAGTTGGTTTATCAAGAACTCAAGAAGTAGGCCATAATGCAGAGAAACCAACACCAAAAATATTGTTGTGTGAAAGTTAAAGGCGCAGTTGATCCAACCACAGTAACTTAATGGTTCAAGTTTAGTTTGATTTGGTTTAGTTTTATGGCACATCAACCATTTTAGGTTATTTAATGCCCAATCAATTTTTATAATTATAAAGAGTTCTATTTCAAACAACTCAGTAGAGCATAAGTACAACTTTTTGTTTACACACAGCTAAATATAAAAACAGTTCAATTTCAAACATTTCAGTTTGGCAATACCGTTCTATTTTAAACAATTCCTTTTAGTCAACAAAGTTAAATGGTTCCAAGTATTCCTATGTATCACGAAAAATTTAATTAAACATTAAGCATTTATTTACACACAATTAAATGTAAAAACAGTTCAGTTTAGCATAAGTACGCAGTTTAAATGTCAAAACATTTCTATTTAAACCAATTCAGTTTAGTTTAAGCACATATTTTAGTCACATTTGACCCATTGATAGGGGCCCTAACAGGTACTACTACTCTGGACCAGAGTGGACCTAGGAGCGATGGTAACCAATGGGTAATCTACATTCCCCAATGGTCCAGCATTACTGGAGCCTCACTATCAAATTTTTAGTGTCATATCCAGGATACTCGTTGTGGGGTCTTATTTCTCCACAGAGAAGCAGTCGGTGTATTGATGGTTCAAGAATTTTCGGTTGAGTGGCAAGATCCTCAACGATCAAGCAGGGTCAAGTAGGCTTAAAAACTGGTGATACCGAGACCGTGCTCCAAGCCATCGAAGCAAATCCTGTGAGTAGCACTTGGAGAGTATCAGGAGAGCTCAGCATCTCACAGTTCAATGAGGTTTGTCTCGTTCACGACCTCGGCGAAAATATTCGGAGCTACCGAAATGTGTCTTGTGCTACTAAAATATATCATTATTTACGAGGTCAGTGAAAACGTTTGACTGACCTAGTAAATAAGGATAAATTTATTAACGACTTCCACTGCTTAACTATAAATGTGTTTACTGTATTGCTCAGGAGTTGGGATGATGTTTTGTCGTGTTCTCAATCTTCAAGGGCAAACATTAGCAGTTTGACACTGTAATATAATGGCTGAGGGATTTCGTTTTATATATTTTGCCTTTCTGTTTAGTTAGGCTGAGAACCTTTCGCTTAGCGCATGGATTAATTAGGTGTAACATGTTCACGCTCGCGCGGGGAGGATGGGTCATCCACAGATGTCAAAAGAAAACCCCGATAGGAAATGGGACCAGGAGGTGTGAATGACGTCACGCACCGGAAGCGTGGGCTGAGATTTGAGAAAAAAGCAGTTAGTTGGGTTTTTGCCTCCGAAAAAGAAGGTTGACTTTCGGAACTCGCCGAGGCCTTGCAGCGGGTGCCGCACGTAGTGGGGGGTGGGGGGAAGATGGAAAAGTCAGCATAGAAATATTGTGTATCTCTCTCCTTATGTCGAAAAACCTTTTAACTCAAAGGTAATAAAGTGTTTCGTATCTGAACTAAGAAGTAGTAAGTGTTTTTTGTGTTTCAGGATTCCTATGTTATCCTATGTTATGAGTTATGAACATTCTATGTACGTTTCCCATGGGTATGTTACAATTCTCCTATATTTTTATCTGATTTGCTTTATGACTCAAATGTTTTGAAGCGGTTTCTTTCTATGATATTTTGATCTGAGTTTTATCGCTCAAATGATTTGATCAGATTTTTTCTATGTTATTTTGAAAATTCACATCTATATTTTTTAATATTTTGATCTGGTTCGTTTGATAACTCACATATTTTGATTCAGATTTTTTTAATATTTTCATCTGGTTTGTTTGATAACGCAAATATTTGATCTTTTTTTTCTAGGATATTTTGTAGTAAATAAACGCTAAAAGGAAGAGGAATGATTTGAACTCACGTGACAACAGAGGAAAAATGTTTCAAAGTATGTCTTTTAGTCCTATTAATTTAAAATGTTGAATTTTACAAAATGTTATGCTGTATTTTTGTTTGTAAAATAATGCTTAAACTGTGCGTTTTAAATGTAAAGACACGCTTACTATAAACCCAAATTGAATATATGACTCTGTCCAAATGTCAGCGAACACAGCAAAACGTTTTTGAATTTTTTCTAAAAGCTTAAAATTGTTAGAGGCCTAACAGTAGTTTAGAAGAAAAAGTAAAAGCCTAAAACTCCCAATGCTACCACAAAAAAAAAAAAAAAATTTATAAAAATAAAAATTGTCACTTGTAAAAACTCTATAATTCCTAAAGCCTCCCCGGCTCCCAACGGTATTATAAAAGAAAAACTAAAAAGCCTAGGAAAATGTCCGAATACCGCAAAAAAAAAAAAAAAAAAAAAAATTCAGTACCAATGAAAGTCAGACGAAAGTACCCTTATCTTGGACTTTAACTAAGTTAAAACTTAAGAAAACTTAAATCAAAATGACCCCCCACTCTTTTTTTTACGTACACATGGGAAGCGGCATGATGTACGTAAAGGTATTTGAATAAACCCATGGACGACCAAACTCAATACCTAAACAGGTCCTGGACGTGAGTTTGACAACTTTACGCTCAGGATCGTTAGTTCGATCGGGGAACTACTGCTGCTCCTCTATAAGAGTGGCTTCTATAGAAGAGAATAAAACAGCCATCGAAAGATAACCATGACCCCCACTCAAACCACATACACAAACCGCATCGCTCTTCGCGCGGATAAAAAAGGGGCGCGTCCTGCTGAGGTTGGAGCCCTGGCCTCAGTGTTCGAAAAATCAGCTACAGAGCTCAAACGACAAAAACTACTAAAATGCAAGAAAACACTACAAATAGCGACATTTAACGTAAGAACCTTAAATAGAATAGGACAACTACCAGAGCTAATCGCATCGGCCGTAGAACATAAGATAGACATAATATGCATACAAAAACACAGATACACGCACACCAAAGATATCAAATATCACGAAACTGGCAATAGATGGTCGCTCGTCACTGTATCGGCATGGAAAAACTCTGTCAACGCCGCATTAGGAGGGGTAGGATTGCTTATAGGACCTAGAGCATAAAAACGCTAAATAGCATTGAGAAAATACAACCTAGAATGATGGCAGCTACTTTTAACGGCAACCCCAGAGTAACAATCATCTCCTTGCTACAGCCCTACCAATGTTAGTGAAGAAACTGAACTAGTCACCTTCTACGATGAGTTATCCTCATTAGTGCGTTGTATCCCGAAACACAACATATTAGTCATTGGCGGAGACATGAATGCCCAAATCGGGAAAAACGGAAACAACAAATACAGCCTCCACAACACGTCAAATAGGAATGGGCAACATCTAACAGATTTCAGGATAGAAAATAGATTAGCATGCCTCAATACAAACTACCAAAAAAGGGAGGGCAAACTATGGACATACACGTACGCGAACAATACTAAAGCTCAGATAGACTACGTCCTTATAAACAAGAAATGGAAAAATAGTGCAATGAATTGCGAGGCATACTCCTCTTTCGAGGGTGTGTCCACCGATCACCGAATAGTCACGGCGAAAATACGGCTAAGCCTACGAAAAAAACGCCAAACGAACACCGACCACCAAACACTATGACTGGGCCCATTTGAACAACAGAGATATAAGAGATAAATACGTATTAGAATTAAGAAACAGATACGAAACACTACAAGAAAGGACGGAAAAAAGTACACCAAACGACGAATATGAAAATTTCGTCAATGCGTACCTCGAGGCAGCAGCAAAATGCATTCCAACAAAACTCAAAACTAAATATATGGGAAACTTTAGCGGTGAGAATAAAACGTGCACTAGTGAAAACAGCCTCCAAAAACTATCGAAAAAACCCAACAAACACAAATGCCTTAAAACTAATATCATTTAGCAGGCATATATATAAAGGAACAGACAGAATACATTCAAAATCAGATAGATAAGATTAGAGACTCGGTGGAAGATAGACAAACTAGGATAGCCTGGCAAACAATAAACGAAGTGAGTAGAAGAAAGAACACAGCCAAAGCAAAACTGAAAGCAGCAAACCAACAAGAAAGAATAAAACTGTGGAAACAGCACTTCGAAAACCTACTAGGAAACCCACCGAAAATAATACATGAACCAATCACCAGAATAATTAGTAAACAATTAGACATTAAACTAGGACCGTTCACAAAAGAAGAACTCGACTCGGTTCTCAGAAAAATTAAAAATAGGAAAGCTGCAGGGCTGGACGAGATTCCCCCAGAAGTATGGAAGACCAGACAATTCGACGACATACTGCTCCGACACTGCAATGCAGTATACAATCAAAATCCGATAGATAGATGGATGAAGGGATGCATACTCCCCTTCCCTAAAAAGGGGGACCTCGGATTAGCCAAAAACTACCGAGGCATAACACTTACATCCATAGCAGCCAAAATCTACAATGCCCTACTACGAAACCGAATAGAACCCAAAATCGACAACATACTTAGGAAAAACCAAAATGGCTCCCGAAGAAATAGATCCACGACCTCACAAATATTAACCATCCGTAGAATCCTTGAAGGTGTACGGGCAAAAAAGCTACAAGCGACATTAATATTTGTCGACTTTAACAAGGCCTTCGATTCCATTCACAGAGGAAAGATGGAACAAATCCTACTAGCGTACGGCATACCTAAAGAAACCGTCGCAGCAATAAAGATTCTCTATAGAAACACCAAAGAAAAAGTACGATCACCAGATGGAGACACAGAATACTTCGACATTGTAGCAGGAGTACTACAAGGGGACACGCTGGCTCCGTACCTCTTTATCATTTGTCTAGACTACGTACTTAGAACATCGATTGACAAAATCAGAGAGAACGGCTTCGAGCTGACGAAGAAAAGAAGCAGAAGATACCCTGCAACAACAATTACCGACGCCGACTACGCCGATGACATAGCGATACTGGCAAATACACCCGACCAAGCCGAAACACTACTGCATAGTTTGGAACAAGCAGCCACAGGCATAGGCCTCTATGTTAATGCACACAAAACGGAATATATGTGCTATAATCAAACGGGGGACATCTCCACTCTAGACGGAACCCCTCTTAAACTAGTAGACAGATTCACTTACCTAGGAAGCAGCGTCGAATCAACCGAAAAGGACATCGACACGAGGTTAACGAAAGCATGGACAGCTATCAATAGGCTATCGATTATATGGAAATCAGACCTAACCGATAAAATGAAACGCCGTTTCTTCCAGGCAGCAGTCACATCGATACTGCTATACGGGTGCACTACATGGACGCTAACAAAACGGCTGGAGAAGAAGCTAGACGGCAATTACACAAGAATACTGCGTGCAATCTTGAACAAGTCCTGGCGACAACACCCCACAAGACACCAACTGTACGGTCACCTGCCTCCTATCACGAAAACTATTCAAGTTAGACGAACCAGATATGCAGGACACTGCTGGAGAAGCAGGGACGAACTCATAAGAGATGTACTCTTATGGACCCCCACACATGGCCGTGCAAAAGCAGGACGACCAGCACGAACATACATTCAGCAGCTGTGTGAGGATACGGGATGTTGTCTTGAGTACCTGCCTAGAGCAAAGAACGATAGGGAGGAGTGCCGAGAGAGGGCCCGGGATATCCTTGCTACCAGCGTGACATGATGATGGTGATGTTTAATAAGTAAAATATCTGGATTGATTCTATGAGTTTTTAAATCTGGTTTGTTTAATAACTCAAATATGTTGATCCGGTTTGATTCCATGGCCTTTTGATCCGGTTTGTTTCGATGGTATTTTCATCTGGTTTGGATCTATAATATGTTGATCTACTTTGTTTCGATGCTAATTTGAGTCGTCTCGTTTAATAACCCAACTGTTTTGATCCGGTTTCTCTAAATATATTGAATCGGCTTATCAATCACTCAAATATCATCTTATGGTTGGTTTATCAACTGTTTTGTTGAATAACTCAAATATTTTGAACTCTTTTTTCTATGATATTTTGATCCAATTTACCTAATTACTCCAATGATTTGATCCAGTACGTTAATTTCTCAAATGCATTGTTTGGGTTTATTTCTATATTTTGAGTCGATCCCTTTAATGACTCAAAGATTGATCCAGTTTGTTTTATGGTTTAAATGTGGTGATCCGGTTCGTTTTTACGATATTTTGAGTTTGTTTGATAACACTGATGTTTTGATCCCTATTGTTTCTATAATATTTTGAGTCCGTTTGTTTATGTGATATTCTTATCTGGCTTTATTCTATGATATTTTTATCTGCTTTGATTTTATGATATTTGGGATCTGATTTATTTAATTACTGAAAAGTTTTGATCCGGTTTACTTCTGCTATATTTTAATATGGTTTCATTCTATGAAATACTGAATCGCTTTATTTTTATGATTTTTGATCCGCTATGATTCCACAATATTTTTCTCTGGTTTATTTAATAGCTCAAATACTTTGATCCAGTTTGTTTCCGTGACATTTTTATCTGGTTTACTTCTATGATATTTTGAGTCAGTTTGTTTCTTTGATACTTTTATCTGGTTTGTTTCAATTATGTTTAAGTTTGTTTGCTTAATAACTCAAATGTTTTGATCCTGTTTGTTTCCATAATATTTGATTGATGTTAGATAGGAATACTTGAAACTATTTAACTATGAACAAAGAAACTCTGGCTTGTTTAAGATGTTACCGAAAAACTATTTGTTTATACATACATACATATTAACCGACCCCTCCACCCGAGCAGGGTATGAGTCAAGGTCAATTGTTTAAGCGAAGTTTAACAGGTTTAAATTCAGAGTTTTCCTTCTTCTAGACTAGTTGCCTCACCAAGTTTGAAGAACCTAGTCTGCCCAACTATTTACCCATAGCTGAAGGGAGATAAATTAGATTCATACCTTTCCCATCGGTATTAGTGCAATGTGAAATGCAATCAGTCTCGTCCAGGCCTTGAACTCGTGTCGCCATGTCCAAAAACTATTTGTTTAAAAATCATACTTTTGATATTGGTCTTAAATAACATATACATTATTCGTTTACCTATTTATTCAATATATATGAATAGACAGGTTTTGGCATTAGATAATTCTAAAGGGTTATTATATCGTAAAACCCAGCCTACCAACCAATCACCCAAACAATAAATCAATGTTTTGATCTGGTTTGTTTATGTGACATTTTTATCTGGTTTGTTTCTTCGACAGGTTGATCCAAATACCATAGAAACAATCGGATCAAAACATTTGAGTTATCAAACAAACCGGCTCAAAATATAATGGAAACAGACCAGATCAAAACATTTGAGTTATCAAACACACTGGCTACAAATATAAAGGAAACAGACCAGATCAAAACATTTGAGTAATCAAACTAACCATCTCAAAATATAATGGAAACAGACCAGATCAAAACATTTGAGTTATCAAACACACTGGCTCAAAATATAAAGGAAACAGACCAGATCAAAACATTTGAGTAATCAAACAAACCATCTCAAAATATAAAGGAAACAGACCAGATCAAAACATTTGAGTTATCAAACACACTGGCTCAAAATATAAAGGAAACAGACCAGATCAAAACATTTGAGTAATCAAACAAACCATCTCAAAATATAAAGGAAACAGACCAGATCAAAACATTTGAGTTATCAAACACACTGGCTCAAAATATAAAGGAAACAGACCAGATCAAAACATTTGAGTAATCAAACAAACCATCTCAAAATATAAAGGAAACAGACCAGATCAAAACATTTGAGAAATCAAACAAACTATCTCAAAATATAATGGAAACAGACCAGATCAAAACATTTGAGTAATCAAACAAACTATCTCAAAATATAATGGAAACAGACCAGATCAAAACATTTGGGTTGTCAAACAAATCAGATCGAGATATTATTGTAATAAACCAGATTAAAACATTTGAGCGATTCAACAAAATACCATTTAAGAGTCAGTTTGTTCCATTTCTCGAAGGTTTTGATCCAGTTGGTTTTATAAATCAAATTTTTTGATCTGGTGTGTTTTTATGATAATTTGAGTTATAATTGTTTGATACCGCAAATATTTTGATCTGGTTTGTTACTTTGAAGTTTTGAGTCGATCTGCTTAAATGCTCAAAAGTTTCGATCCGATTTGCTTTATAATTCAGAGGTTTTGACCCATTCTGTTTCTCTGTTATATTGTCCCGGTTTGTTAAACAACTCAAATATTTTGATCCAACTTTTTTCTCTGATATCTTGATCTCGTTTATATAATAACTCAAATGTTTTGATCTAGTTTGTTTCTAAGATATTTTAATCAGATTTGTTCTTTGATATTTCGATCTGGTTTGATTTATTGATATTTTGTTCCACTTTTTTTTTTTTTTTTTTGAAATATTTTGAGTCGGCTTGATATGTACCATAGCCAGATATGAATACGTAAAATGGACATATTCATACCGGTACGCAAAACGTTCATAATGTTCATAACATATCCTGGGAGAGACGAATTTCACTTCACATAGCACTAATACCCTTGGGAAATGTATGAATCCAATTATTCTCCCTCCAGCTATGGGTAAATAGTAGGACATACTAGTTTCTTCACCCTTGGTGAGGCAACTAGTCTAAGAGAAGGAAAACTCTGAATTCAAACCTGATAAAATCCGTTTAAAAATTGACCTTGTGTCATATCCTGCCCGAGCGGAGGAGTTGTTAAATAGGAGAATGTTCATATCATATATACATAGAACATAGGAATATCGAAACACGAAAAACACTTACGACTTCTGAGTTCAGGTACGTAACACTTTATTACCTTTGAGTTAAAAGGTTTTTCGACATAAGGAGAGAGATACACAATCTTTCTATGCTGACTTTTCCATCTTCCCCCCCACTAGGTTTAGTTCTATGGAACCGGTTTGTTCAATAACTCAATATTTTGTTTTTGTGATATTTTTAGTCAGTTTGCTAGTTCCAGGGTCTATCTATATTTTGAGATGGTTTGTTCCATAATTCAAATATTTCGACCCAAATTCTTTCCATGATATTTTGATCCAGTTTGCTTAATAACTCAAATGTTTTGGTCTGGTTTGTTTAATTACTGAATATTTTTTATCCGGTTTGTTTCTATGCTATTTTGATCTGGTTTGTTTAAACAATCCAATGCTTTGATCCTGTTTGTTTCTACGATAGTTTGATTCGGTTTCTTTAAACAAACTAATATTTTGATCCCCTTTGTTTCTATGATATTCTTACCTTGTTTGTTTAATCAGTCTAATATTTTGCCATGATTGGTTGTATCAATCCAACACTTTGATCCGGTTTTCTAAAATATCTTGATGCAGTTTATTTCGTGGGTAGTCTTCATAGCGAAGTGGCTAACACGTTAGACTGAGACATTTTTGTAAGTCAGTTCAAACTCCAGTTTCACTTTTATGATCTCTTGGAGTTTGTTTAAAAACTTAAAAATATTGAAAGTATTTATTCTATAATATTTTTTGCTGCTTTGGTTAATAATTAAAGTATTTTGATCTGGTTATTTTTACGACTTAAATACATTAAACATGTCAAAAATACTGAACTGTGATTTTATTCAGTTTATTTGTTTCCTTTGTCGACATTTAACCATGAAAAGTAACATTTTTCTAAGTGGTTTTGCCGAGACACAACCTTTGTTAGGCAACGATAGAATTTGCTTTTAATAAGATTAAATAAGTCAGAGTGAAAGTTGGACGTTGATGCCTTTTATAGATAAATAAGTAAAGAAATCACATACACACACACACACACACACACACACACACACACACACACACACACACACACACACACACACACACAGAGGAAATAAGCAAGCAAACAAAAAACAGCTTTTAGTGTGGATCAGAGGAAGTGACTGCAAAATGCAGACGTGGGATCCTTTTGCCAAAAAACCTTTTATCAGGGTAGATTTAAGTTTTCTGAATGAAATCTAAAAGTTAGTCACCGTACAAACATGTCAAATTGTCTTCTGAGTGCAGAAGAGGTAATTTTTTTTATGTTATGTCGTCTTGATATATAAACTCTCTTCTCTCTCTCTGTCATTCTCTCTCTCCGTCTCTCTCTCTCTCTTATATAGAGACATGCGTTAATTCTTCAATTAGTCATGCGGGGAATATCTATTAGCAAATGACAGGGTGTTTTTTGTGCACACAACATGTTTTTAACATCAATTCTTTAAAGCTGCATTTGTGCCAGTACTACTGTATAGTTGTATCACTTGCACCCCCCCCGCATGAAAGGATTGTAGAAAAAAACTAGATTTGATCACAAAGGGATGTAGCGTGCAGTTTTGAATAAATCCTGGAAGTAGTATCCGACAAAACAACATCTGTACAACTATTTATCTCCCTCCTCGCAAACCATCAAGAAAAATAGAGCATGGCATGCTGAACACTGCAAGCAATGTTAGAACGAATTCTTCATCGACGTTCTTCAATGAACTACTAAACATGGACACACTAGTGTTGGCCGACTTGGCAAAATTTACATTCATCGGTTCTATGCAGACAGTGGGTGTCGTCTAGAAGACTAAGCAAGTTTGGTTTGGTTTTATGGCATATCAACCTTTGTTTGTTATTTAATGCCAAATCCTATTTTTTACACACACACACACACACACACACACACACACACACACACACACACACACACACACACACACACACACATATATATATATATATATATATATACATATATATATATATTTATATGATTAATAAACATATTTTAGATGCACTCAGTTAAATGATGAAATGGTTCTATATCTAACAATTTAACTTAGCATAGGTCAACAAAGTTAAATGGTCCCTAGTATTGCCATATATCAAAAACATTTCAATTAAGCATCAGTCATTTGTTTACACATAGTGAAATGATCAAACAGTTCTATTTCAAGCAATTCAATTTCGGATAAATCACTTCTTGCACTCAGTTTATATGTCAAACAGTTCTATTTGATCCATAGATAGGACCCTATCAGTTGCTGCCACTCCGGGCCAGAGCGGACTTGGGAGCGATGGCAATGAAGGGATACTCCACATTCCCCAAAACTTTAGCTTTACTGGAGCCTTAGCATTAAATAGTTAAATGTCATATCAAAGACACTCTTTGTAGGGGGGATCTTACCCTTCTGCAGATGTGTAGTCGGCCTATTATACAATCCCAGCCGACTGGATTTGACTTTGCAATTGTGATGGCCGAGAGGGACTGGTTGGTTGGTCGTTTGGGTTTTATGGAATATCAACCTTTGTATGTTATTTAACGTCAAATCCATTTTTATGCAAATAGTTCTATTTCAAACAATTAGGATTTTTCAAACAGTTCTAATTCAGCTAATTCAATTTAGTATAAGTAGAGATTTTCTTTACATGCAGTTAAACGTCGAAACAGTTCTATATCAAAAAATTCAGTTTAGGGTACAGTTTCAATGTCAAAAATAATTCCATTTTAACCGAGACAATTTAGGAAAAGCACGCAGTTTAAATGTAAGTACAGTTTAACTGTCAAAAAAATTTCTATTTCAAGCTGCTCAGTTTAGTCAAACAGTTATAATTCAAAGAATTCAATTTAACATAAGTATGCAGTTAGTTCTTGGAGGAATGGCAATAAAGGAGTGCTCCGCATTCCACAGAGCTCCAACATCATTGGAACCTCACCATCAGATTGTTTAATGTCATATCCAGGACATTGGGGTGTCTTACCCCTCTGCTGAGAGATGCAGTTGGTGTATTCTACAGCCCCAACCGACTGGGCAACGATAAGGACTGATACACACACACACACACACACACACACACACACACACACACACATATGTATATATATATATATATATATATACAGGGAGAGAGAGTGAGAGAGAGAGAGAGAGAGAGAGAGAGTCAAAATAATGCGCTGTTAGCACGCTTTTATGATGATGATGACATTTGCACAGAAGTAAGTTAATGAATTAAATACCTTTCATCGTTGTAATGAATACAATCGATTATATTTGATATATATAATTGATTTAATTTTAGATTCCTTGTGTTCGTATCACTGTCCTAGAAGAGACAAAGAAATGTTTGAATCGTCTGGTCAAATTATTTGTATTAGGAAAAGTTACTTGAAGCAATAATTGTTTACTTAGACATTCGCACCTAAAAGGAATGCTTTCTATATAACATTAAACTACTGCAGATAGTTAAAACTCCAGTACAGGAAAATTGAGGAGTGTGGAGTATTCCTTCAGTCCCATTACTCCCAGGTTCACTCTGACTAGAAATGATTGTACCTATGGATCAAATTAGTATTTTTTAAGAGTTCTCTGCTCGATATGAACATATACATATACTTAAA
This sequence comes from Sepioteuthis lessoniana, assembly GCA_963585895.1. NCBI lineage: Eukaryota > Metazoa > Mollusca > Cephalopoda > Myopsida > Loliginidae > Sepioteuthis > Sepioteuthis lessoniana. The sequence goes on along the minus strand of OY757921.1, from coordinate 77,593,798 downwards.
GAAAAGGAAAACTCGGAAGAAGTGCTAAAGTGTTGGACTGCGGCCGCAAAGTAAGCGAGTTCGAATCACGCTATTACACTCCTTTTAGGACAAATGCCATTTGAAAAGGTAGGAACGCCTTATCTCAAAAGCTATAGGTAAAATACAATCACTGCTATTTTTCTAGATGAATGGCTTTAGCATAAAATAACACACGAAGGCTGATATGCCATTAAATAAAGGAAATAAACCAAGACGGGTTCATGCAGTGTTAAAATGAATCGCACACACATACACACACACACACACACACACACACACACATATATATATATATATATATATATATACATATATATATAAGACACGAGCGCCTTATATATATATATATATATATATATATAGAGAGAGAGAGAGAGAGAGAGAAGGCGCTCGCGTCGTAATAGTTATATACATTGGAAACGGACGAGGTGATCCGATTTCAAGTATTGGGCTAGTTTGCGTTTCACAGCACTAATATTTTTGGGAAAGGTATGAATCCAATAGTTAGTCTACAGTCGGTATGGCAGCCAGTAAAGGAGAAGGAAATCCCAGAGTTCATATCTGTTTAGCTCCGCTCAAAAATTGACCGTGTGTCGGATCCTGCTCGTATAGAGGGGTTCGTTCAATATATATATATATATATATATATATATATATATATATATATATATATATATATATATATATACATAAATCATCATCATGTCACGCTATCAGCACCGATATTCCTGACCCTCTCTCGCAACATCTCTCTATTGTCCATTGCTTTTAGTAGATCTTCAGGGCTACCTCCTGTAATGGCACTGAGCTGCTGTATTTAGGTTTGAGTTGGACGTCCTGCCTTTGCTTGTCCATGTGAAGGGGTCCCCAGGAGTAAATCACTCACGATATCGTCCCTACTTTTCCAGAAGTATACAGCGTATCTGGTTCGTCTAATTTTGATAGCTTTCGTGATAAGTGGTAGGTGGCCGTATAGCTTCTGCTTTGTGGGGTGCTGTCTCCAGGGCTTGTTCAATATTACTCTCAGCATTCTTGTCTAATTGCCGTCAAGCTTTTTCTCCATCCGTTTAGTCAGCGTCCACGTGGTGCTTGATATATATATATATATATATATATATAAGAAAAATACATATAACAGAGGAGGTGTAACTTAAGGAAATATTTCTTTGCCCAATTTGAACACGCATGAAAAGAAACAAAAAACAACTTATTTAAAATATATCTATTACAAAAAATCATACCTTGTCAACGTGAATTTTACCATAAAATTGTAAAAAAAAAAAAAAAAAAAAAAAATCGATGAAAATATTTTCACCTCTTCTTTCTTTTTGTTCTGTATGAAAACAGGTCTTCTGTTTCTGCTTTTTGTGTATTAATTTTTTTTTCATGCTTTAGTTCACATAGATCATTTCACTGAGTCGAAAGTAAAACAGAGCTTTGTTGATATTCTAGAATCGAAAATAAGATGAATAAAAGAATCGAAATATGAAAGCAGTGGAGCAAAAAAAAAGCCGATTCATTTACAACTGGTTGGTTGGGTGTTTGGGTTTTATGGCATATCAACCTTTGTTGGTTATTTAATGCAAAATCCATTTTTATATAAATAATTACTTCTATTTCAAACATTTCAGTTTAGCATGAATACATAGTTTAATTGTCAAAAACATTTAAAGCTATTCAGTTTAGTCAAACAGTTCTAACTTAACAAATTCAGTTTATTATAAGTATAGATTTTGTTTACACACAGTTTCAATGTAAAAAAAAAAACAATTCCGTTTCAAACTATTCAGTTTAGCATAAGTACGCAGTTTAAATGTAAGTACACAGTTTAATTGTCAAAATACATTTCTATTTTAAGCTATTCAGTTTAGTTAAACAGTTCTAATTCAAACAACTCAGTTTAGTGTAAACACAGTTTCAATGTCAAAACAGTTCTATTTCAATCAATTCCATTTAGTATAAGTACGCGGATTAGTTCTATTTCACCCATAGATTGGACTCTTATCAGGGGCTCCCACTCAGAGCCCGCGTGGACCTGGGAACGATAGCAATGAAGTGGTACTCTGCATTCTCTAAAGCACCAGCATAATTGAAACCTCACCATCAGATTTTTTGGGGGTGGTCTTACCTCTCTGTAGAGAAGCAGCCGGTGTATTTTACAGCCCCACTCGACTGGGCAATTATTTGCAACTGATGAATCGTATAAATATTTAAAAAAATAGTGACAATCATGTAAGAACAATAAAGAAATTCGACCCGGCATATAAATGGATTTCAAGATTTTTTTGCTCAAAATTTTGACTTAAATCTATACGTCCTGGGGTTGTTATTTACTAAACTTAAAGGGGGTGCTCATGGTGCAATGGTTCAGGTCGTAGGAAATGGACATGAGGACTCGAGTTCAAACCCGAAAAGTAGTTGCTTGCCTTTCACATAATGCTAATACCCTTGGGAAAGATACGCATCCAACTAGTTATGGGTAAATAGTAGGGCCGACTGGGCTCTTTAACCTTGGTATAGCAACTGATCTAGAAGGAAAACTCTGAATTCAAACCAACTAAAAAATTGACCTTGTGTCACGTGCTGCTCGAGGCAGAGGAGTTAGGTAAATATATATCTACTAAGCTTAACCTAGTTAAGTACAAGTCCAAAAGTATAGAGCACCTGGTCAGATTCGAACTCACTAACCAATGAACTACATGAGGCACTCATATTACCAAATTTAGATTTTTTATTTCAACGGCATATCCACTCGTCGAGGGTTATCTAATGCCATTAGATTTGTGAATCGCGTGTATTGTACATTCAGTTTTACGTTTATTATGAAGTCGTTTCTTAAGAGTTTTTTCTCGCACATAGTCCTGTTGAAAACTAATGATTCTTAAAAAGATCGATTTGACCCATACATTGGATCCAATGCAGAATACACCGACTTCACCTCTGCAGAGGGATAAGACTCCTCCAATTAGTGTCCTGGATATGACACTAAACAAGCTGATGGTGATACTTCTGTAATACTGGAGCTTTAGATTATGCAAAGTACCATTTTTATTGCCATCACTCCCACAGTAGCACAGGATAGAGCCTATCTATTGATCAAATAGAACTGGTTGACATTTAAACTGTGTACTTATGCTAAACTGAATTGTTTGAAATGGAATTGTTTTTACATTAACTGTATGAAAACAAATAACTGTACTTATGCTAAACTGAATTGTTTGAAATAGAACTGTTTGGTCATTTAACTGAGTGTAAACAAATGACTAATGTTTAATTGAATTATTAAGGATACATAACAATACTTGGAACAATTTAACTTTGTTGAAATGCTAAACTGATTTGTTTGAAATTGAACTGCTGACCTTATACTGTACTTATAATAAATTGAATTGATTGAAATAGAAATGTTTTACATTTAACTGTGAGCAAAGACAAGGTTGTATTTAAACATATGACTGTGTATTAACAAAAAACTGTTTATCTATGCTAAACTGAATTGTTTGAAATTAAGTTAAACCACTTAATTGTATGCCAAAGAATTAAATCAGGCTTGCTAAAAATTTTATCATCAAAATTTGTTTAGAAATCATATACTTAATAGATATGAAGGATTTAGAACTAAATGACCTAAAATCACTGCTATGCCATAAAACTCTGCCAAAACAAATAATATTCATTAAACAAATCTGTATAAAAGGATTTGGCATTAAATAACCTACAATTGTTGATATGCCATAAAAACAAACCTAATCAAATCATTTATATTTGATAAATAGGTATAAAAAAGATTTGACATTAAATAACCGACAATGGTATATATGCCATAAAGCCAAACCAAACCAAATCATATATATATATATATAAAGGATTTGGCATTAAATAACCTACAATGGTTGATGTGCCATAAAACATAACCAAACCAAATGATATACATTTAATGTATATGTATAAAGAGGATTTGGCATTAAATAAGCTACAATGGTTGCTATGCCAGAAAACCCAACCAAACCAAATGATATATATTTAATATATGTGTATAAGGAAGATTTGGCATTAAATAAGCTACAATGGTTGATATGCCATAAAACCATATCAAACCATACACGTATGACCTCTCCGAATCAGCGTGGACTTGGGAGTAATGGTAACAAAATCGTATTCCACTCTCCCCAGATTTGCTATCAGATGCAGTTTAGTGTTATACACAGAATACCTCTTTCTTTTAGTGGGGTACTCTTTAGCAGTGGATACAGTCGGTATATTTCTCCCACTACCCGGTAAAGAGCCCATATTAATTCTGTCTTTATGCTAAGAATTGAATCTTCTAGAATATCGGGTTTATTTTTTTTTTAATGTTCATTCTGTTCTTAAAGGCTGACCCATCTAAGTACTGACTAAGCTCACCGTTGCTTAACTTCTGTAATCTGAATCGCGACTGCTTTTAAGAATAGAGTAGTTGACTTATAAATTTATGTGTTTTATAGCACTTTCTTTTATGTTTTTTGTTGTTTTATTTAATCATTCTATTTATGAGGGAAGAGTAATTCACATGTTGTATAATATTTCACTTATGTTAATAGCGGAGAATTCTGCGGGGGATTTAGAAAATCCTTTGATGCCTAGAGTAATTGGCCATTTCCTCATTTTCTCCCTTGCTCTCTTCATGTCTTCTGAACTTTCAGCGTCTCTGGGGCAAATTCTTTTAATGAAGTATTTGTTGAGAATTAGCTGTGAAACAGAGTAACGATCTCCTATTTTTTTAAATAGAAAATTAATAAAAAATGATTCATCTAGTGAACAAATGATGTATTTCTTATTCTTCCATGATAAATAGGTTTGTACTAAATGCTGAAAAATCCCAGGTCAGCATATATATATATATATATATGTTTGAGTGTGTGTGTAGAAGAAAACTGTTATTCCGAAGCGTACACTGCATATTCAAATTAAAGTTAAAGATAAAAAAAAATGGTAGTAAAAGACAAGAAAACAAATAAACAAAAAAAAAAAAAAAATAGGCCAACAAACAAAAAAAAAGACAAACAAGAAAAGCAAAAAGCACTCCTCCAAAACAACAACAACAACACCAACTACATATAAATATATGACATGTATTCTCGAGTACTGAACGATTTCGGGTAATGAACAATCTCTGATATTTAACCACAAAAAGATGCTTTTTTTTATCATACAATGTTTGTAATAAACAACCTCTAATTTTTACCAATGCTAGCTTCAGTGACAGCAAGATTCCTTTGACACGCGACCATAGTCGAGGGTGACTTGAAGGCTCCCTTTTCAAAAGCTACTACACCACAGTGTAGAGGAGGGTGCCACCCCATTCTCGGGACTGCTCCACTTTACTCTTGATCTTTACCTAATAATGCTAAGTGCAAAGCAAGGCGGCATCAAGTACCATTTTTTGAGTCTTTGGTATGACTCCACCTGGTATTGAACCCTGGTGTCCCGGATCATTGGCGGACACTCTACTAATTAGACTAATCCGGGGATTATTTAGTCGATACTACTGCAAAGTTAAGTTGAGAAACCAAGAAAAGCTTCGATATTTCTAAAAATATCCCGTGTAGTATACTGCTCTTTCCTTTTGATTACAGAAGAATATAGGAACGAATATTTTTGAATTTGATTTGTTCGTTGTTTTGTTTTTTGGTTAGTTGACTGTTTACGGCATACCAATCCTTGAGGATTATTTGATGCTAAATCCTCTTCTTATATACTGTTGTGGCGGAATCACCTACTAATGGACTCAACCACCCTCAATAATACTGGAAGACGCAGCAATACGAAGTCAGGCTACAGACGCTAACCTCGCCCCCGCGAGGTTATGCAAACTAGCTTACTGTCCTATGTTCTTGTAACCATCCTTTGGTCTTGTAAATATATACCTATACTATTACCGTGGTGTTCTGTTCTCTTTGTGACCTCTTTCAGAGCCATAACATATACATATGAGTTGCAAGCGAATAGTTGCTGATTACTTCGTTTTTAAACGAGTTGTGAGAGCTGACTTATTTAAACACTGTTTATTTGTTTGAAATATTGCTATCTGACAATGATAATTCTATCTAATATTCATCAATTCTTTACACATAGTTAAATGGTTTCAACTATTCCTATCTAACACTAATAACTTTATTTGAAATTAATCATTTGTTTGCACACAGTTAAATGATTCAAGTATTGCCGTTTAACATTAGTATATCTTATTAACGAGTATTCCTACGTACAATAAATAATTTGCAAAAAGATATATGTGACATTCCAGAGATGACGTGGACAGACTGTATGCGCCAAGAAAAGAAGGAGGAAAAGGGCATGCGAGCATTCAAGATGGTGTCGCTGCATCGATACAACGACTAGAAGACTACATCAAAAAAGTCACGGATAAATACTGATTATGGCCACAAGAAACAATACACACAAAGCGAGTATCATCAGATCAAAAATAACCAGAAAAAAAATGAGAAGCAAAACAACTGTATGGAAACAAACGACAAACACGCGAAAAACAAAGGTACGGACAAAAAAGCAAAAAACAAGCAAAATCTCACACGAGATGAACATGGCTAAGAAAGGGAATCCTTAAGAGAGAAACTGAATCTCTCTTGATAGCAGCGCAAAACAATGTCATAAGAACTACATGAATTCAAAAATTGACAAGACGCAACAAAATAGCAAGAGTAAGTTATGTGGTAAAAGAGAAGAAACGATCAATTACAAAATAAGCGAATGCAGTAAATTAGCACAAACAGAGTATAAAACTAGACACGACTGAGTGGGCAAGGTGATCAACTGGGAATTGTGCAAGAAGTTTAAATTTGAATATGAAAAAATGGTATATGCACAACCCAGAATCCGCCCTTGAAAATGAAACGCACAAACTTCGCTGAAATTTTTCTGATACAACTAGATCATCTAACTACGTCTAGACGTCTAGACCTCGTGAGAGTCAACAAAAAAAAAAAAACAGAAAAAAAAGAAAGAACGTATCGATTAGTAGACTTTTCCGTTCAGGCTGACTGTAATACAATGGTCAAGGGATTTTGTTTTATGCCTTTGGGTTTAGTTAGGCTGAGAACCTTTCGGCTCAGTGCATGGGTTACTTAAGTGCAACATTAACGCAGGTGTTCACGCGCGTGCGCGGGCGGAGCGGACGTATCACTCAGAGATGTCACCCCGAGATGGGAAATGGGGCTAGCAAGGGCGAATGACGTCATGCACTGGAAGCGCGCTGAGGATTTTGGGAGATTTTGAAAAAGTCAGATTGGAGTTGAGTCCTGCCTCGGAAGAAGACGGTTGGCTTTCGCTTGCTCGCGGAGGCCTTGGACAGGTGTCGCACGAGATGGGGGGGGGCAGATGAAAATGGCAGAATACAAAGATTGTGCCTCTCTCTCCTTATGTCGAAAAACCTTTAAACTCAAAGGTAATAAAAAGTTTCGTACCTGAACTGAGAAGTCGTAAGTGTTTTTCGTGTTTCGAGATTCCTATGTTCTATGTTATATATTTATGGACATTATATGTCCATTTCACACATAACTGAATGCAGGCGAAAAGAGATATAAATACCTGGACCTTGCTATGAACATGAAAGTGATGGTGATACCAATTGCAATTGGCACGTACAGTACAGTCAGCAAAGGATTGGTATAGGAACTAGAGGACTTGGACATAAGAGGACGAGTGGAGACCATCCAAACTCTAGTATTATTAAGATCGGTCAGAATACTAAGAAGTATCCTGGCAACTTGAGGAGACTTGCTGTCACTCAACTTCCATTTGAAAACCATCAGCTAACGCTGGTGTGAAAAAATCTCAAAAGAGTAAAATAATAAAATAATAAAAAGGAGAGATAAGTACTAAAACCTTGCAAGAGAGATAAGAAAGTTGTGGAATATGAGAATGACTGTAATACCAATAGAAACAGATGCGCTTGGTACGGTCCCCAAAGGCTTTGAAAGAGGACTGGAAGAGGTGAAAATCGGAGGACAGTGGAGAATAGACAACATCATTGTTAAGATCAGCTAGAACACCCAGGTAGGTGAATTTGTCTACCAGTTAAACAAGAAATGGAAAAATAGCACAATGAATTGCGAGGCATACTCCTCTTTCGAGGGTGTGTCCTCCGATCACCGAATAGTCACGGCAAAAATACATTTAACTCTGTATCTAGTTTAATTATTAGTGTTACATAGCAATTCTTGTAACCGGTGTGTAAATAAAACTACCTATGTTGGATTTCAATATTTGAAACCATTTAAGTGAGTGCAAACAAATTTTTAATTTAAAATCTCATTGGCCTAGTGGGCAGAGTGTTCGCCAATGGTCTGGGAGACCTGGGTTCAATCCTAGGTCGCGTCATAACAAGGACTTTAAAATGATACTTGACACCTTATTGAGCTGGTGTGAAGAACTGAAGAGGAGTAAACTAATATAAATGATCTTTAGTAAATATTTAATCAGTTTCATTTGACCCACGATTGGGACTCTAAAAAGTGCTACCAATCCGAATCAGGATGAACCTGGAAGTAATGGCAAGGAAGTGGCCCTTGACATTCCCAAAAGCGCATGAACTATAACATCACCATTAGACGCAGTTTAGTGCCACACCCAAGATACTTTATAGATTTTAGTTTTATAATTTTCCGACTTAAATTTCTGCTATTCTTCATAGCACATGAATATTTATTTGGCTTCTATTACGAATTCTTTGTTTAATAGCATCACAACCTTTGTGGGTTATTCAAATGTCAAAGCCACCGTTGTAGAAGAGCAATCGTGCTGTTAATTAACCCATAGCTCAGGTATAAAAGAGTTTATGGCTTTCTCAAGGGCATTAGTCCGAAAGTGAACGTTATATCACGTCTAGTAGCTTACTATGATGTCACAGTCGAGCCTTTTAGACATTACGTCATGGGCACTTATCCATGTTTTTTTGATTAATAAAATAACTGAGTCAGTATTAGTTAATAAGAAGGCGTGAAAAATGCCATCAATTTCAGAAAAAGTTATAGTTAATATTTAAAAATTTCTTTTAACTTCAGAAAAAGTCAGTGAATGTTTAAAAAATGCCATCACTTTCGGAAAAGGCAGTGAATGTTTAAAGATGCCATCCCTTTCGGAAAAAGTCGGGAATGTTTAAAGATGCCATCACTTTCAGAAAAAGTCAGTGAATGTTTAAAAAATGCGATGAACTTCAGAAAAAGTCAGTGAATGTTTAAAAAATGCCATCACTTTTGGAAAAGGCAGTGAATGTTTGAAGATGCCATCACTTTCAGAAAAAGTCGGGAATGTTTAAAAGATGCCATCACTTTTAGAAAAAGTTGGGAATGTTTAAAAGATGTCATCACTTTCAGAAAAAGTCAGTGAATGTTTAAAGATGCCATCACTTTCGGAAAAGGCAGTGAATGTTTAAAAAATACTATCAACTTCAGAGAAAGTTAAATAGATGGTTTAAAAGAAAAAAGAATGAGAATATTTGAAAATATTTGTATCACGTTATTTTATTTAGAACAATTCCAATAAATATTCAAATATAAAATCGAAGGTTCGTTGTCAGTTTTAACATTCTTTTAGACATTTTTAATCATAAGGCATAGATTTCTGATAGACTCAACTGAATAAATAATGTTTGGTACAATATCTATTTTTGTACAGTTATGGGAAGTACCCTGTGGCATCACATAATCGATATATTGGCAATGAAGATTGTTAAATAAAAATCAAACTTTCACACACACACACACACACACACACATATATATATATATATATATAATCTGATAAAAAAATATCGAATTTAAAACTTTTTATTTTTTATTTTAAGATTTAAAATTTAAATGAAGACACGTCTACAGCAGGGAATCAGATGAGTGAATACGGAAATTTTTTCCAGGCTGTAGCTGTGTAAGTACTAAAGTATGGTCGCAACTCTTCAACTTTAAATAAACGCTCGGATAAAAAGTCATCCGGGAACTATGCAAGGATGATTCAAGCTATTTTGAATAAATCCCAGAAGTAGTACCCAACAAAACAGCAGTTTTATGTCTCTTTACTTCACATCTCGCAAGTCATCTAACAAAGAGGAGCCAGACATGCTGGAAACTGCAGGTTTAGTTTGGTTTTATGGCATATCAACCATTGTAAGTTATTTAATGCTAAATCCATTTTTATACATATGAACAGTTTTATTCCCACCAATTCAGTATTGCATAAGAACTCAGTTTAAAAATCAAAAGAATTCTATTTTAAAAAATTCAGTTTAGCAAAATACCTTGTTTAGTTCTATCTGACCCATAGATAGGACCCTCTCAGGTGCTACCACTCCGGCCAGAGTAGACCTGGGAGCGATGTCAATGAAGGGGTACTCCGGATTCCCCAAAGCTCCAGCATTACTTGAGCCTCAGCATCAGATTGTTTATTGTTATATCCGGGACACTCGTTGGGGTGGGGCGGTTTTAACCCTCTGCAGAGAAGCAGTCGGTGTGTTTTCTATCCCCAACCGACTGGGCCCGAACACTGCTGGCAAAGTAAGAAATCTTATTAGCGACATTTTCATATGGTTTCCTTCACATGGACACTAATGTTGGTCGAACAGCAGAAAACGTACATTTATAAACCGAATGCAAACTCTGTGTTCTCTCTAAAGTATTTACAAAGTGTGATGTTCAATGAAGGCGAATATTGAGTGAGAATCGAAGAAATGCTGTGGCACGCTCTGATGATGATGATGATGATGATGAGACGTATTCTGAAGTCAATTTTAATATTTTTCTAAAGAAATATTTTTGACCAAACACAGAATTGTGCAAATGCATGAAGGTTTGGTTTGGTTTCTTTGTTTCAATGACATATCAACCTTTGAAGGTTATTTAATGCCAAACCTATTCTTCCACAAGAACAGTAGTGGTACTATTTAACCCATAGCCGGGAGTATAAGGGTGTTCATACCTTTCCTAAAGGTATTTGCCCGAAAGTGAACGTAACAGCGCGACTGGAGTACGAACGCGCTTACTACTATTCCGCAGTTCATCGCTTTAACCATTACACCACGAGGAGCAAATGCATCAAAGTCCATACTCTACGAAACTATTTTTGGCGACTTTTCTTGTTTGCAAGAAGAATTCATATGTTTAAGATTAGAAGGTATGGGGGACTTTTAAAAGAGGAGTTTCACGGAAGTTTCAACCGATTAAAAACTCACTTGAATAAGTTCAGTTGGTTTGGTTTGGTTCAATTTGGTTTGGTTTGGTTTGGTTTCTTTATTAAATAGCATATCAACTTTCGCGATTTATTCAATGGTAATTTACTAAGCTTTTTGCTTAGATGTGGCACAAGGCCATATGAAAGGGGCACCCAATGAGACTCGAACTCACTCGTGTAGGTTTGCTAGTCGAGCTTGCTAACCATTACACCACCAAAGGCGCCTTTCGCGATTTATTCAATGCAAAAATCATCATTTAAAAAAAAATAGTCACTATTTAACCAATATCTAGGGGTTATGGTTGTTCATACCTTTCCCAAAGGGTTTTAATCCGACTGGAATTTGAATTAGCTTACGCCACGAACACTCTCCCTTATGACTTCATTTGGTTTCTTTGTTTAATGGTTTATCAACCTTCGAAGGTTATGTAATGCCGAAGACATCCTTTCGAAAAAAAAAAAAAAACACAGCATTGCTACTATTTAATCCATAGCTGGTGGTGGTGGGGATAACGGTATTGCATAGCAGAGAAGGAGACAATAACACTTCTGTATAAAAATATAATCTCTCTTCTTTATTACGAAATTGTCGAAATGGTTGGCAAGGAGAGAGTCGGATAAACAGAGAACCGCTAAGATACGATATCTTCAGGGAGCCTTACTTCTTCGCTCTACTTCTACGAGGCTGGCACAGGGTCGACTTAAAACATTTAATCTTCTTTGTTTCTTCTTCGTTCAGGGACCATACTCGCTTTCGAACTCAGCGAGTCATGTACATTTAAACTTTTCTCTAACTCTCAACCTGGATCTGTCTGCCCCTACCCGGGCCAACGCCAAAACCGTGTGACGTCTAATATCCCTTCTTTTCTATGTTCACTCTCACTCTGTTCTGGGTCACCTTGCTCGGAGTTGAAAACTTCTGTCGTTAAATATTTTTTTCTGAAGCATACATACTCGTCTTTCCGGCATCCTACCTTCGCAATGCACGTGACATTTCCGCTGTCTTTTGTTTCCCTTAAGACACAGCTGCATCTTGTTTTTGAAATCCACTAACTACCACGACATATGTACAACAGGGTTAAGTAATATGAACATTAACGAAAGTATTTTGAAGAAAATGAATGTTTTATTCATTGCGTACTTTTGTGTTAGTAAATACCGCTTCAGTCTCGATAATTTTTCATTGATTAATTAATAAATTGATTTTAATGGTATATCAAGGCGTCAAAGGTAATTTTATGCATAGAGGTTAGGGAATCGCGTACGTCAGACGTTGATATTTACACTTTTATCCAGTTGTTTCGTAACACCTTTTGGCACATTGTCTACCGAATAGGAATAATTTTCAAACAGATCTACTTGATCCCTTTATTGAAACTCGACAATTTCGGCCACTCCGGGTCATCGTTGACCAGGGAGTGATGACTATGAAGTGGTACTCCTCTTTCCCAAGGCAATTAGAACCGGAGCCTCTCCATCAGATCCAGTTTAGCCTCATGCCCTGGACACTGATTCTATTTGACCCCTAGATTAAACAAACAGTTTCTGCCGAACTAAATCAGAGTTAACTTGGGAACTTAACATTTACGAGATATTAATAACTGGAGCCTCACCATCAGATATAGTTTAGCGTCATACCAAGCATACTGATCCTATTTGGCTCCTAGATTGGACCCTAAAAGTTTCTGCCAAGCCGAATCAGAATAAACTAAAGAGTGATAGCAATGAATGGAAACCCCTCAATCACTAGATATTCAGAACTGGGGCCTCACCATTAGATGAAAGTTACTACAATATTCAGGACACTCTTTTCGGTGGGGGGTAACCCTTTACAAAGAGTAAAATCAGCATTTTCTAATCCTCACCCACAGGGTTTCTTTTTGAATATATCTTGTAAGTATATGCTACGAGATACATCGGCACGTCCTAAATCACTTATCGTAGTCGGCTGGAGCTGTAAAATACACCGACTGCATCTCTGCAGAGGGGCAAGAACCCTCCAACGAGTGTCCTAATTATGACACTGAACTATTTGGAGCTTTGGGAAATGGGGAGTACCCCTTTATTGCCATGGCTTCCGGGTCCTTAATGAGTAAAATGGAACTGTTCGACATTTAAACTGTGTGCACACAAATGACTTATGATAAATAGAATCGTTAAAAATAAAACTATTTAACCACTTGACTGCGCGTTATTTGAATTGTTAGTGATACATAGCGATGCATGGAAAAATTTAGCTGTATATACTGTTGAAAAGAATTATTAGTGTTGATTAGCAAGACTTGAAACTCTTTAACTGGCATCATCATCATCATCATGTCGTGCGGGGGTGTAATGGTTATCGTCGTAGGAAATGGACACGGTGACATGAGTTCAAATCCTAGACGAGGCTGATTGCATTTCACATTGCACTAATACCCTTGGAAAAGGTATGAATCCAATTATTCTCCCTCCAGCTATAGGTAAATAGTAGCACAGATTGGGTTCTTCAGCCTTGGTGAGGCAACTAGTCTAGGAGAAGGAAAACTCTGAATTCAAACCTGTTAAACTCTGCTTAAAAATTTGACCTAGTGTCATATCCTGCCCGAGCAGAGGGGTTGGTAAATAGGAACATCATGTCGTGTCGCCAGCACGGATATCCCTGACCCTCTCTCGCCACTTCTCCCTATCGTTCATCGCCTCTGGCAGCTCTTCAGGGCTAGATCCCGTATCCTCTCATAGCTGCTGTATGTATGTTCGAGCTGGTCGTCCTGCTTTTGCTCGACCATACGTGGGGGTCCATGGGAGTACATCATTTATGAGCGCGTCCCTGCTTCTCCAGCAGAGTCCTGCATGTCTGGTTCGTCTAACTTGGATAGTTTTCGTGATGGGAGGTAGGCGGCCATATAGTTGGTTCTTTGTGGGTTGCTGCCGCCAGGACTTGTTCAATATTGCTAGCAACCTTCTTGTGTAATTGTCTTCTAGCTTCTTCTCCAGCCGTTTTGTTAGCGTCCAAGTAGTGCATCCATACAGCAGTATCGACACGACCGCTGCCTGGAAGAAACTGCGTTTCATCTGTCAGGTCTGATTTCCATATGATCGATAGCTTATCGATAGCTGTCCATGTCTTCGTTAGCCGCGTGTCGATGTCCTTTTCGGTTGATGAGACACTGCTTCCTTGGTAGGTGAATTTATCTACCAGTTAAACAAGAAATGGAAAAATAGCACAATGAATTGCGAGGCATACTCCTCTTTCGAGGGTGTCTCCTCCGATCACCGAATAGTCACGGCAAAAATACATGTAACTGTGTACCTAGTTTAATTATTAGTGTTACATAGCAATTCTTGTAACCGGTGTGTAAATAAAACTACCTATGTTGGATTTCAATATTTGAAACCATTTAAGTGAGTGCAAACAAATTTTTAATACAAAATCTCATTTGCCTCGTGGGCAGAGTGTTCGCCAATGGTCTGGGAGACCTGGGTTCAATCCCAGGTCGCGTCATAACAAGGACTTTAAAAATGTTACTTGATACCTCCTTGCTTAACGCTCAGCATTATAAGGTACGTACTATGGGTAAAGTGGAGCAATCCAGTGAATAAGTAGCACCCTCTCCAACACCTCAGTGTAGTAGCTATTGAAAAGAGAGCCTTCTGGTCACCCTCGACTACGGTTGCCAAATTTAGTTTTTACTTAGAACTATTCGTGATAGAATATATGGAACCATTTAACTGTTTGGAAACTATAGGAATATTTGTGTGAAAATAATTAGCCCTTACTCATTTAAAAATAAGATTACCCACTAATTATTGACTTACAAATCATATGCGTAAAAATCTAACTGTATGGAAAATAATGAACTTGAGCTTGTATAAAAATGTTATCTACAAACAAGGCATTTACAAATAATAATATATATAAAGAGGATTTTGCATTAAATAACCTAAAATGGTTGATATGCCATAAGTTCCACTCAACTCTGGTGTATGGACTTCCTTACTCCTCCCACACCTCTCATCATCCCTCACAGACTCTCTTCCTGCCTTGAATCTCTTATGCCTCTCAAAAACTGATGTTCGCTTCATGCAAGATGCTCCAAAAACTGTTTGAAGCATTCCATACATTTCTGTGGCCTTTTTTCCAAGTTTAAAACAGAATTTTATTGCATATCGTTCTTCCTCATGTCCAGATTGCATTTTTGAAATTCACCAGTCGTGACAATCAGGCTTTAGTAGCGTGTATTCCAATTCCTGCTGTAGATATTCATTTGAACCTGAAATCATAAAAATTAGTCAGTTATTTCATAAGATACATAGCAATAACATAGTAAATTTTCAAGAGTCTACGACAATTTTAAATTCCTGTACAAAAAAGTCTTGAAACGTATTGAATGCACCGCGTATATTAAATATATATGTATAAAGAAGATTTCACATTAGATAAGCTACAATGTTTAGTTATTTCAGAGGAACAAACCAAATAAAAGAAAACCAAAAGGAAATCACTAATATATATATATATATAATCTAGGATCTGGTGTAGGATAACTTTTATGAACTTAAGTGCTAGTAACACTAAATTGAAGAAAACAAGTGTCTATCCAAAATGTCAACTAAGTCACTTGTCAGATTCCATTAAAAGTATCGAAATCGTGTCTCAAAAGGCATCTTTCCCTGATTAAGCTACAAGATCTTTGGAAATGGCTTTAAATTTGATAGATTTCAATTGTCTCTCAGTTTAGTATCTTTTGGATGCTTTGTCAGTTTTTCTTCAAGATCGATTTAATCCACTTATAAGTACTAGCGAATTGTGTAACACCCAGCAGGCGGCTTAGTCACTTTGTAACATGCTCTGTCCGCTCACATCCTTAGCCCTTTATGTATTAGAATTATCTAATAGTGAACACGGTCAGGCATGAACTCTATCCAAATCTCATTACAAGATACATCTGTAACATCAGCATTATTTCTATAAAGGAGAAATGTGTCTCTTATATTCTGGTCAAAGTATGGGGAGATAACCAAATATACTTTTTACTTAAAACTATTCGTGATAGAATATATGGAACCATATAACTGTTTGCAAACAATAGGAGTACTTGTGTTAAAATGATTAGCCCTAACTCATTTAAGAATAAGATTACCCACAAATCATTGACTTACAAATCATATGTGTAAATATTTAACTGTATGGAAACTAATGAACTTGAGCTCGTATTAAAATGTTATGCACAAACAAGGCATTTACAAATGATAATATATATAAAGAGGATCTCGCATTAAATAACCAAAAATGGTTGATATGCCATAGAATATAGCGAATTGTGTAACACCCAGCAGGTTGCTTAGTCACTTTGTGACATGTTCTGTCCGCTCACATCCTTAGCTCTTTATGTATTAGAATTATCTCACAGTGAACACGGTCAGGCATGAACTCTATCCAAATCTCATTACAAGATACCTCTGTAACATCAGCATTATTTCTATAAAGGAGAAATGTGTCTCTTATATTCTGGTCAAAGTATGGGGACATAGTCAAATTACTAAGGAAGAGAAGTTAAATGAAGCAAATAGACATCTGGTCTACAATAATTTTGAAATTCTTGGAGTTGGAAATAGGTCTAATAACCTCAATATTGCAGTTGGTATCTTTTGGCTTTTACTTTGCATCTAATATCTTTTACACAATCCCCTCTACTTTGCACGTTTTTACTTTATTTTATTCATCCCTTCACCGTTGAGGATGAGCCATTAAGAGAAAAGATATAAAATTTCCCCAGACAGAATTAGCCGCTTTCAACATATATTTCTTCAAAATGAAAACATTTGCTTCTAAGTAAGCTATCATTGTAACTCTTTCTAAGTAAGCTATCATTGTTACTGTAAAAATGGCGAGATTGCCAAGAAACATGTTGCCATCTGTTATTTCGGCTTCTTAGTTATTGTGCCCTCGTTATATAGTTTTTTTCCTGCCTAACATGAGCTAAAAGTTGGAACTCATGACTTCCACATCACCTGAAGGTTGCAGGGCACAGCGGCCGAAAGTTTCTGAATCTAATAAGCAAGATAGCAAAAATCCAAACTATGTACATAGCGTAAAGGCGTTCAGATATCAGCCCAAATGATAGATAGATAGATAGATAGATTGGACAATGCAGTCATACGTGTATAATTCAGTCAATAACTTAACATAGACTGATGGGTAGCCAGAGAGACAGGAGGATAGATAGATTGATAAGTGAACATAAATACACACACACACACACACACACACACACATATATATATATATATATATATATATACGTAATATTCGGTCAGGTTAAAACAGAGTTTGGAGTAATTCCCTCAGGACAAGAAAATCATTCAAGAGCTGAACATTTAAATTTTCCTGGTAGAAAAAATTAACCGGTGTTTGGTTTTTTTTCTTAAAGATATATATATATATATATATATATAGATAGACAGATAGAAACATTTAGATAGAGATAGACAGGCAGACAGAGGGATAGATAGAATGACAGGTGAAGATACATAGATTGATAGATAGATAGATAGATATGAGCACGCTAAGATAGATAGATAGGTAGGGAGATAGATAGATAGATTGGACAATGCGTGTATAATTCAGTCAATAGCTTAACATAGACTGGTGGCTAGCCAGAGACAGGAAGATAGATAGACTGACAAGTGAACACACACACACACACACACATATATATATATATATATAGATGCATTTAGATAAAGATACACAGGTAGACAGGGGGATAGATAGAATGACAGGTGAAGATAGATAGATAGATAGATATGAGTAAGCTAAGATAGATAGATAGATATATAGATAGATAAGTACATTTGCAGAATAATTGACACTTGATTATATTTATGCATTCAAATTTTGTTTGGCCTAAATAATTTGTATGGCAAAAACCATTAACAAACTTATCACTCTCACCAATAATCGGTGAATTGTAGTAGATGCATATAAAAATTAATGTTACCGTATAATATGTTAGTAGAGTTTCATTGAATTATTATGTAATGAAGAACTATTTCCTTAATATCTCTCTTAGGTCAGTTCTCCTGAAAAAATTAATAAAAATTACAAGCAATTGATATCAATTTTTTGTTAATGTGTTTTTTAAGGGACTTTTTTGCAGCAATATGGTCTTTTTGTTGTACATGCAATTCTACTCGAGTGAATCACATGTTTTGCAATATTTTAGTAACGTGAGGCTCCATTCAACGGCTCTGGATTATTTTGCTGAGGTCGTGAAAGTGACGGATCACATTAGCCTGTGAAATGCTGAACTCGCACGATGGCTTCTCACAGGAATAAAGGACCGCTTTAGAATTCACGCTTTTAGGCCAAGTTGGCCTTGCCTGATCGCCGTCGAGGATCTTTCAACTCAAGGGAAAGTCGTTGAAAAATCTGGTTACTATGCTGTCATCAACTGCTTCGTCACCCTTGTGCGAAAAATAAATTATGTAGCGGAAAAGGGTTGTTAAATGATTGAATAATATACCGATCAAGAAATCAAATTTTATCCCTTTAAAATGAGTGAGAAGTTTGGTAAAAAACAAAAGCACTAAATCTTCGCTTGCATGCAAAGATAATATTACTCAATGCGTTGATAATTTTGATAGATATAGTTAAAATTTGTGGACAACGTATAGCAGTAATAAGTAAAGTTG
Source organism: Sepioteuthis lessoniana (assembly GCA_963585895.1). Lineage (NCBI taxonomy): Eukaryota > Metazoa > Mollusca > Cephalopoda > Myopsida > Loliginidae > Sepioteuthis > Sepioteuthis lessoniana. Next base: position 77,574,880 of record OY757921.1, on the reverse strand, counting down.
GTGACCGTAGTTGAGGGTGACCTGAAGGCTCCCTTTTCGATAGCTACTACACTAACGTGCTTCCCTAACCTTGTGGTATGAAATATCTCTAGATGTGTTGACATGTGTTAAAAATCAATCAATCAAAACAAGTCAACTTTCTTGACATTAAATTCAACGGCAACTACATAAAAAGCAATATACCTGTAAGTATATATATATATATATATATATATATATATATATATAAGAATAATAGTGACCTTATTCGAGGGTGACCTGAAGGCTCCCTTTTCGATAGTTATTACACTAAGGTTTAGGGGAAGGCGCCACTCCTTTCCCTGGATTGCTCCACGTTACCCTTGATCCATACCTTATAATGCTGAGTGTTAAGCTAGGAAGGATCAAGTACCACTTTTTGAGTCTTTGGTATGACTCGATCTGGCGATTGAACCCAGGTCTCCTGGTCCATTGGTGAACACTGTAAACATCATGCCAACGTTCGGATAGCAGTAATACTAAGATGATACTGAAAGGACATATTTTGTATGTGTAAAATATCTTTGTGAAAGTGTATGAAAGAAAATGTATGCGGCTGCTGCTGATATTTTCATAAGCAAGCTTAGTTTGTAATATTCACTATTAAGAAATATATGTAAACACTAAAATAATCGTTCAAATAATACAGTTTAGCTATGTTCAAATAAAATGCATTCTTTTAAGAAAAGAATATTAAATATGAACTCAAAAGGAATAAGCCAAAAGGATGAGTAAAAATTGAATATATACCATACCTACTGATAGTTGAGTAAATATAGACAATTCCATAAGTTAAAAAGGATGAGTAGATATTGAATATATTCCATACCTACTGATAGTTGAGTAAATATAGACAATTCCATACTTACGAAAGAGATCTTTATTACTTTGATAATTTATTCGATTTAAATTAGATTAAAGAAAAGTGATGATTTATGTATGCTTCTAATTGGCTAAATGTGTATATTTAATACTCTTTGGAGGGAAAAGACCTTGAATTATTTTGGGTTTTGTTCCTTCACATTTTTCGTGGTAAGTCAAATGTTGTCACCTGCTAGTTATTTCGAAATTTAAAAACTCGCGCCAATGCGCGGATTGGTAAATAAATGCAAAAATTCATGTACAAAAATTACAACTTATTGAACCCTTTTTTTTTTTACACAGACGTTAAACTTTTTTTAGTATGGAAATCAGTTGAGTTCCCATAAGTTTTCCAGTTGCTTTTGAGACATTGTGACCCAGTTTGAACTCATAAAACAAAAGTTTTATGTTCATCTCTACGGCTTTAAAATCATACTCAGAGTGAAAAATTATACAACATGTCAGCGCACAAACTACCGGAATACTGTCAACCTCTGTGGGTACCTACCAAGGCTTGAACTGCTTCTTTCATGTGGTTTACTAAACAAGCATATACCAAAAATATAGCGAAACTTTCGACTCTTTCTAGTATTTTATTTATTCATTTATTTATTTTTCACGAAAGCGGAGACACACTAAATTTGTGATAAAGGAAATAATTGTAAATGAAAGAAAATTGCCCAATAAATGTCTATACAAGCAGCGTTTTTTAAAGAAATGTTTCAAAAGTGTGCTTTAATAAATGGGCAATTTGAAGAATTTATTCCGGATAAAAATCTCAAATCAAAAAGGAGTAATTTTTCTTAGATAAATATAAGGTTCATATTTAAGTCTCACAAATTAGATTAGTCCGCAAAAAAAAAAAAATTGCTTTCTACTCACGCTTTTTTATCTGCGTTAGACATTTTTAAATGTAAAATAATTTGGCACATATTACTTGATAATTAGGAAGGAAAATAATTGCGACTCAGACCAGGATGAATAAAAAGAAAAAAAATTCATCCTGATACGCAAGCCAATATACTCAGAACGAGCAAAAACACTTCGAACAGAAAGATCAGTTTCAAAATCTTTGTCGAAGATTCATGATAAATTGCTTAAATCAATGACGAAATAATTCGCTTTCCGATGAGTTGAATACATTCGAGTCATTCGGCTCACTGGTCTAGTGGGTAGAGTGTTCGCCAATGGTCCGGGAACCGTGGGTTCAACCCCAGGTCGCGTTATACCAAAGACTTTTAAATGGTACTTGATACCGCCTTGCTTAAGACTCACCAATATAAGGTACGTATCAAGGGTAAAGTGGAGCAATGCAGGGAAAGGAGTAGTAAGTAAAGTAAATTAAGTAAAGTTGTCTCCCTTTAGTCGAGGGCAACCTGAAGGCTCCCTTTTCAATAGCTACTACACCAAAGTGTAGGGGGGCGCTGCTCCTTTCCCTGAATTGCTCCACTTTACCCTTGATACGTACCTTATATTGCAGAACGTTAAGCAAGGAGGTATCAAGTACCATTTTTAAAGTCTTTGGTATGACACGACCTCGGATTGAACGTAGGTCTACCGGACCATTGGTGAACATTCTACCCACTAGACCAACGAGCCGGTCAAAGGAGTAGTCATCATCATCATCATGTCATGCTGGTAGCACGGATATCCCTGACCCTCTCTCGCCACTTTTCCCTATAGTTCATCGCCACCGTCAGGTCTTTTGGACTAGATCCCGTATCCTCACATAGTTGCTGAATGTATGTTCGAGCTGGTCGTCTTGCCTTTGCTCGGCCATATGTGGGGGTCCATAAGCGTACATCACTTATGTGTTCGTCCCTGCTTCTCCAGCAGAGTCCTGCATGTCTGGTTCGTCTAACTTGAATAGTTTTCGTGATAGGACGCAGGTGGTCGTACAGTTGGTGTCTTGTGGGGTGTTGCCGCCAGGACTTGTTCAAGATTGCTCGCAGCATTCTTGTGTATTTGCCGTCTAGCTTCTTCTCCAGCCGTTTTGTTAGCGTCCATATAGTGCATCCATATAGCAGTATCGATGCGACCGCTGCCTGGAAGAAACGGCGTTTCATTTTATCGGTAAGGTCTGATTTCCATATAATCAATAGCCTATTGATAGCTGTCGATGCCTTCGTTAACCTGGTTTCGATGTCCTTTTCGGTTGATGCGACGCTGCTTCCTAAGTAAGTGAATTTGTCTACTAGTTTAAGAGGGGTTCCATCTAGAGTGGAGATGTCTCGGTGTAGTAGCTATGGAAAAGGGAGCTTTCTGGTCGCCCCCGACTACGGTCGCCGACTTTACTTTACTTAAATGAAAGAAAACAATTAGCATCTATATTTTAAAAAAAGGAAACGTTTCTGATTATTAGGTTTAGTTTTGGGGTTTGGAATTTTAGGTTTTATGGCATCTCAACCCTTGTATCTTATTTAATGCCAAATGCTTTTCATACCTATCATATATGATTTATAAATACATAGTTCGTAGATAACATTTTTAAACGAGCCAGAGCTCATTTGTTTGGATACAGTTAAATACTTCTGATATTACCACACGCATTGTTCTATTATTATTAATTAGTTTCAACTCACTTAAATAGTTTCAAATATTACTATTTAATATAGTTTTATTTGCCCTCTGTTAAATAGTTTCAAGCATAATGATGTAATACTAACAATTCAATTAAAGATCGCAGTTAAAAAGTTTCAAGTATTGTTATAGAACGCTAATAATCATATGTGGTGTAATGGTTATCGTCGTAGGAATTGGACACGACGATACGAGTTCAAATCCTGGACGAGACTGATTGCATTTCACATAGCACTAATGCCCATGGGAAATGTATGAATCCAATTATTCTCCCTCCAGCTATGGGTAAATAGTGGGGCAGATTAGGTTCTTCAGCCTTGATGCGGCAACTAGTCTAGGAGAAAGAAAACTCTGAATTCAAACCTGTTAAACTTCGCTTAAAAATTGACTTTGTGTCATATCCTGCCCGAGCGGAGGGGTTGGTAAATAGGATAATCATATTCAACAGTCCTCATTCGTATACACAGTTAAATTGCTTTAAATATTTTTATGCATCAGTAGCCATTCAAGTAAACATCGGTTATTTGGTTACACGTGGTTAAAAGGTCGAATAGTTCCATTTCTAACAATTCGATCTTGTATAAGTCATTTATTTGCACACAGTTTATGGCATATCAACCTTTGTATGTTATTTAATGCCATACCCAATTTTATCCAAATAATCACTTCTATTTCATACAATTCGGTTTTGCGTAAGTTGTTAAAAACCGTTGTATTTCAAGTAATTCAGTTTAGCACATCTATACAGTTTACATGTCAAAACAGTTCTATTTCAAGTGATTCAATTTAGCACGAGTACACTATTTAGTTCTATCTTATCCATAGATAGGGCTATATCAGGTGATACCACTCCGAGCCAGAGTGGACATGGGAGCAAGGGCAATGAAAGTGTAGTCCACATTCCACACAGCTCATGGACTGAAGCCTCACCATCTGATATTTAAATGTCATAGCAGGACACTCGTTGGGATTTTATCCTCTGCAGAGATGCAGCCGGTATATTTTACATATCTAACCGACTGGGCTGTTTGATTATTAGTTCCTCTGTTTAAATATTTTTTCTAAATTTCTTGCGTCCAATTTCTAAATACCTTACCAGTGGTTCCATGTTTGCATTCAAAGTATTGATTTCCTGATTGCTTGATTTTACTGAAATGCCAACACCCCTGGGGTTAGTTTATGTCAAGAGGTTTGAGAATCTCGTTCATTGTTCGTTAATATTTAGTATTTTTGTGTAGCTGCTTCGTAAGATTCTTTTTACACATTGTCCCATCGAATATGGAAATTTACTAAGCTTTTTGCTTAGATGTGGCACAAGGCCATTTGAAAGGGGCACCCAATGAGACTCGAACTCACTCGTGTAGGTTTACTAGTCAAGCTTGCTAACCATTACACCACCAGAGGCGCCTAGTCCCATCGAATATGTATAGTTTTTAAATACATGGAGCCCGAACAGATACTACCAAAGAGTGAATTATGGGGTTATAGCTGTAAAGATATACTCTACGCAACCTAGGTTTGAAGGACTGGGGATTTGCCATAAGAAGATTATTGTGTAATACTCAGGAACCCCTTTATTAGGGAGGAGTTTTACTCCGTTTTAGGGGATTAAGTCAGATTATTCTAAGCCCAACAGACGGACTCTCAAAACTCGAGATTTTTCTTTTGCATGTCATCTTCAAAAGGAGTTTTACAGTGCCGAAATAATTACGGTTTTACTGTAAAAATGAAGTATATATTTTCCCTGTTTTCTTTCACATTTTAGTTCTATCATCGTGACAAAATAATTGCCCAGTCGGCTGGGACTGTAGAATAAACCAACTGCATCTCTGCAGAGGGATAAGACAACACACAAGGAGTGTCCTGGATATGACACTAAACAATCTGATGGTGAGGTTCCAGTAATGCGGGAACTTTGGGGAATGTGGAGTACCCCTTCATCGCCATCGCTCACTGGTCCATTTTGCACGGAGTGATTACACCTGATAGGGTCCTCTCTATGCATCAAATTGAACTAAATTGTGTACTTATGCTAAACTGAATTGCTTGAAATGGGGCTGCTTTAACATTTAACTGTGTACTTATGCTAAACTGAATTGTTTAAAATTGAACTGTTTTTGATATTGAAACTGGGTATTTATGCTAAACTGAATTGTTTGAAAAAGAATTGTTTAGACATTTAATTGTGTGTAAACAAAAAAACTATACTGATACAAAACTGAATTGTTTCAACTTTAATTCGACGTTAAATGACTTCAAAAGGGTTGATACACCGTAAAAAACAACAATCGACCAACGTGACCAAATGACTCGATTTCTCGTCTCGTCAGATAGCGGAATAGACTGTCACAAAAACTAAGGCTACTTTAGGATGTTCTCACAAACTTCAAACGAACTTATAATGGGATTCTTCCATAATAATGGCGTATCTCGATGACGGCTCATCTTTAGGTCACTTTTATAAAGATCTCTTGGAATTGTTGACTGTAATTTATAGACTTCTGTCGCTGCTAAAATTGTCTTTCATCAATCTGGTTGTCATCTCGTGATCTTTGCACACTATGTCCGTTATCATTCGTTCAAAATGCTCTGAAAATATCCTCTCCTCGCAGTATTCTCTATTGTTTTTCATCGAATCATTATTTAATAAATGAACGACGAGAGGAATTTATTTAGAATCAAAACATCAACTCAACATCAAGTTACTAGGATGAGTCAAAAGTTTTGCAACATTTTGGTGCGTGCTGGTTTGAAGTGAGTATATGACATAACCGATCCAGTTCAAGTCGTGATTAGTACCCGAAATTTGTCTCTGCCTCCCACCAGACAGGACTTGACACAAGAGCAATGACCCGAAGGTCGATTATAGTGGGGGTGTAAGGAAGGGGATGGTCGGGCACAAACCGAGGCTCGAACCCTGTTGGTCGACCCACTTAGTGCAATGTGGGCCTGATGAACCTATCTGGTCTTGGACCTAAATCTGTGTCCAGGCACGTATGCCTGATTATAGCTTAAATTGGACAGCAAGGTCTAGTTCTATGCAAGGGTGACAAAGGTGTCAATGTTGCAGCTCGCCCACCCGAAGGTGGCCCAACCGAAGCCGGAGGCCTTTCGACCTCAAGCCATGAAGAATTAATGGGACAGTCCAGTGAACAGTCAGTACATTACCCAATTAGTACCTGCTGTAATTAGAAGTGTAATGCTAGTTGGTACGCAGTCACATTGTGCATTGTTTCATTCCGTGTATCAAGAGCTCCCAAAATGAAAAGGTAATTTGCCATGTATCCTGATCACTGATAAATAAATGTTAGTTGAAAACTCTTGAATACCAGAAAACAAATGGAAATAAAACGACACCGATACATTTTTTCGCTTTCTTTAAAACATTAAAAAAACATTTGAAAAAGTTTTTTTTCCACAAAGACTTTTTCATTGGCGAAAACCTTTGAGAACAATCAAAAAGCCAAGGATACAGAAAAAATATTCTTATCACTTTTGTTCACACACACACACACACACACATATATATATATATATATATATATATATATATATATATAAGTTGGCGACTGTAGTTGAGAGCGACCAAAATGCTCCCGTTTCAATAGCTACTACACTGATGTATTGGGGGGGACGCTACTCTTGATCCGAACTTTATAACAGTGAGTGTCAAGCAAGAAAGTAACAAGTACCATTTTTGTGTCCTTGGTATGACTCAGCCTGGGATTGAAACCCAGTCTCCTGGGACATTGGCGAACACTCTACACACTAAGCCAATATATATATAATCAAATGTCTGGTGCAGCAGAATTATATAATTAATTGAATCAGGAGAATCATTTTCTTAATTCGTTTAAAACGTCCAAATACTAAAGGGACCCTTTCCTCTGGCATTTCTTCAATACGAACGACCGGAATCGATTTTATTAAGTAAAATTCTAAAACAAGAACAATATTTTAATAGATAAAACCGAGAGAAAAGGAAAAAAGCCCCCTGCACCCAACAAAGCAGCGAAACTAAAAACTTTCAACTCTCCAAATTTTTATCAGACTTACTAAATTTTTTCACACTATGTTTATTTGGGGAGTCAGGCGGAAATTTTGTGAATTGAGAAGCTTTTTTTTTACCTCTTCTCTAAGTCGTATTTATTAGTATTTCCTCGCTTGTTTTTGAATTTTACCTATTTCAACGGATTCTGGTCGTGGTTATTGAAGAAGTATCGGGGAAAGGGTTCTATTTGTATATATATATATTGCTTTATATCTTTTTAGATTTGCCCAGTCGGTTGTGGGTGTAGAATAAACTGACTGCTTCTCTGCAGAGTGGTAAGACACCCTCAACGGATGTCCTAGATATTACTCTTAACAATCTGATGGTGAGGTTCCAGTAATGCTAGAGCTCTAGAGAATGCAGAGTACCTATTCATTGCCATCGCTCCCAGCTCCACTCTGGATCGGAGTCGTAGCCCCTGATAAAGTCAAATAGAACTAAACTGTGTACTTATGCTAAACGGAATTGCTTGAAATAAAAAAAAAATCACATTTAGAATGCCTACTTATGCTAAACTGAATTGTTTGAAAGAGAACTGTTTTGACTTTTAACCTGCGTAGTTATGTTAGACTTAACCGTTTGAAATAGAACTGTTTTTGAATAGAACAAAACTGTGTATTTATGCGCAACTGAATTGTTTGAAACAGAACTGTTTTTGACATTGAAATGGTGTGTTTATGCTAAACTGAATTATTTGAAACAGACCTGTTTTTGATATTGAAATGGTGTGTTTATGCTAAACTGAATTGTTTGAAGTAGAACTGTTTTGACATTTAACTGTTTGTAAACAAAAACTAAAACTTATACTAAACTGAATTGTTTGAAATTTAAATCACCGTTAAATGTACAGAAAAGGGTTGATACGCCGTAAAACAAAACAAGCAGCCAACCAACCATCCTTTTAGATATTACAATGATCGGCTTTTGGAAATCATCCACATAGCGTTTACACACACACGCGCACACACACGCACACGCGCGCACACACACACACAAACACACGCACACACACACACACACACACACACATACACACACACACACACACACACACAGATCCTTGATTGATTATCTGCATATTTACATATAACGAAAGTCATTGTCTTTTCGTGGTGCCCGTGGTGTAATGGTTATCGTCACAGGGTAAAAAGTAGGGCAGACTAGGTTCTTCAGCATTGGCGAGGCAACTAGTCTAGGAGAAAGAAAACTCTGAATTCAAACCTGTTAAACTCCGCTTAAAAAATTGACCTTGTGTCATATCCTGCCCGAGCGGAGGGGTTGGGTAAATAGGATTGTCTTTTCGTGCGGTCATTCAGCGTAATTTTTATCATTTTGTATTTATTTTTGGCATTTTAATTGCCACAGAAATAACTAGCTATTTCGGCAGATATGGACAATCCACTTATCAATCAAACTTTTTGTGACTACAAGAAATTCCTGAGGAAAAAAAAAAAAAGAACTTGCACACTGACAAATGTAACGAAATTCTTATTAGATAATTTTTTTTTATCATGGCCATATATCATACAATTAAAACCGAATTTGATCCTAACTTGGTTTAATTTGTTCTATTAATGACATATCAACATTCGTGGATTATTTGATGCCACAGTTATCCACGTAGAAAGAAAAAAAAACAGCCCTGATACTATCGAACCCGGAGACGTTTCCCATGGTATGAACTCCTCTACTTTGTGGTTGCAATGCATCACTTAAACCACTACGCTACCCTTATTTCGCATTAGTAAATATCGATAGAAACAAATCAAGAATGATGGTTTAGTTTGGTTTATTTGTTTAACGGTCAATCAACCCGTTATGGATTATTTGATGCCGAAAATAGAAACTAGGAAATAACCAACTCTTTTTACCTCTCAAGTATCTACTAGCATCTAAATAATATAGTCGGACTAGAACAATAGCTACTAGCATCGTAGACAATTTTGATATCATTTTTGCTAATAAGCAGACACTTATGTTCGTGACCTAAATTTTTCGAATGCTGCAAACTTGAGATATTAATGATAAAAGGGAAGCATTGAAAGGCAGATATCTACTGTCAGAATCACGTTGACAGGCATCCAATGGGAAATGTCGGATTTACACCTTGAAAAGAACAAATGTGATAGGCGTTAACACCCAATGGTGTCAATGTTGAGACTTGTCAGCATCTCTTCTTGCATCAGCAAGTTAGGGTGTGTCAATGATAGTGCGTTCTGATAAAATGAAATAAAAAAACCATTATAAAAGAGAACTAATACTTGTTCATTAAAAAAAAAGTTTGTAATTGATGAAAGCTACTATAACTCCGATTAAAACTCCATTTTTTCCGTTTATTTAAGCCTTTCTTCTTTGAACTAAAAAAGAATTGATACGTTATTGTTTTTTTAAGACCGGTCCATTGATCCTGGAGACTGGGGTTCAAACTCTGGTCGAGTCATACAAAAGACTCAAAAAGAGGTGCTTGATACCTCCTGGCTTAACGCTCGGCATTATACGGTACGTTTCAAGAATAAAGTGAAACAATCCAGGGAAAAGAGTAGCGCCCTCCCTTACACCTCAGTATAGTAGCTATTGAAAAAGGAGCGTTTGAGTAACCCTCGACTACGGTCGACAACTTTTCTTTTTATTGTTTTTAAACTCGAATGTGATGAGTTTGGTCACATGGGGTGAAAATCAGTAAAAATTAAAATCAAGGAAATTTCATATTTTGTGAAAAAAAGGATTTCAGTAGAAACTTTTTTGCACTGATTAGTTACGGTGAGAGCCCGTTGTTTAATGGCTAACGGGCTAGATAACGAAATTGTAGTGAGTTGGAATTCTACAGGGTGCGAAAGCAAAATATGGAATAACTTTTAAAACGTTTTTTCAGTCTGATTTGTCCAATTCTTGAAAAAATAAAAGAAAAAACCGCCATGAAACTAAATTGTCATAATTAGCTGAATTTTAATTTTTAAAAAAAGTGTTTGAATAATAAATTGAAGCCCTTTTCTTTTAATTAGAATTTAGTCAAATGTGAATGAGCAAAAAAGAAACGACAATGAATCTATGATTTGCTTAACGCCGAAACCAAGCCAACGTTTCTTAGTCTACCATATGCAAAGCAAAGAAATTTTCTTTTTTTAAAACTGAAAATGAGCTTCTTAAAGAAAAGGAGGCGTGGAGAACTAAATTATTTGAAATTGAACTCTTAACATTGAAACTGTATTTATACTAAACTGAATTGTTATATATAACTGCTTGAATAGTTTAAAATAGAAATGTTTTTGACAATTAAACTGTGTACTCATGCTAAACTGAATTGTTTGAAATAGAACTGATCATTTACATAAAATAGATTTGGTGTTAAATAACCTACAAAGGTTGATATGCCATAAAACCCAACAAACCAAACCAATCAAAAAGCAATAATTTTTTATGCATTTATAAAGTTTCAAGTATTCCTGTCAAACAGCAATATTTTGTATGCATTCACATGGTTTCAACTATTCCTGTCTAATAGCAATAATTTGCATGTATTTATGTAATTTCATCTATTCCAATATAAAAGCAATATTTTGCATGCATTTATATAATTTCAACTATTTCTATCTGACAGCAATATTTTGCATGCATTCTCATGGTTTTAGGTATTTCTATCTAAAAGCAATAATTTGAATGCAATAATATCGTTTCAAATATTCCTATATAACTGCAATAATTTGCATGCATTTATACGATTTGAAGTCTTTCTCTGAAACAGCAACAATTTGCATACATTTATATAGTTTCAAGTATTCCTATCTAACCGCTATATTTTGAACGCATTTATATGATTTCAAGTATTTCTAACATCAATATTTTGCATGTATCTAAAAAGTTTCAAGTATTATATTTGTTACTGGTTCCCACCAGACAGGACTTGACACAAGGTCAATGACCCAAAGGCCGATTATAGTGGGGATTTAGGTGAATGGATGGTCGGGCACGAGCCGAGGCTCGAGCCCTGCTGGTCTATGCTGCTCATCGTCCCACTTACTGCAATGTGGGCCAGATGAGCCAAGCTGATCTTGGACCCAAATCTGGGTCAAGGCACGGATGCCTGATTAAAGCTTAAAGTGGACAGCAAGGTCCAGTGCTATACAAGGGGGACAAAGGTGTCAATGTTGCAGCTCGCCTACCTGAAGGTGGTCCAGCCGAAGCTGGGGGCGTTTCGACCTCGAATCTGCCATTGATTTCGATACCCCATCCAGCACGAATGTAAGACGGCCCATCCAAGGCCAGATAAGTATGATATTTATGGCTGCCTCCCTCCAGACAGGACCTGACACAAGGTCAATGAATTGAAGGCCGATTATAGTCGGGATTTAGGGGAGATGAAGGTCTGGCACGAGTCGAGACTCGAACCCTGCTGGTCTGTGCTGCTCATCGACCCACTTAATGCAATGTGGGCCAGATGAGCCAAGCTGTTTCTTGGACCCAAATCTGGGTCAAGGCACGGATGCCTGGTTATAGCTTAAATTGGACAGCAAGGTTCAGTGCTATACAAGGGGGACAAAGGTGTTAATGTTGCAGCTCGCCTACCTGAAGGTGGCCTGGCCGAACCTGGGGGCCTTTTGGCCTCGAATCTGCCATTGATTTCGATACCCCATCCGGCGCGAATGCCAGACGGCCCAGGTAAGTATCAAGTTTCAAGTAGTGCTATGTTGCATACATTTATATGATTTCAACTAATTCTGTTTATTGCGTTCTGGTTAGTGAACGCTTGTAATATTAAATAAATGACAAACCACGATATGAGAGGAAATAGAGATATATTCTCAGGAAAAAGTATATACAGTAGAGAGACTATTAGTAGACAAGAACATAGGATTAGTGAATACAGAATAAAGATATAGTCCAACGCTAGTATTGACTTCCGTTAGTACGGTAGCAAGTAAGGTGATCTAGTGCGATCTCCAGTCTCCAACGCTCTAATACTATTCCTATAAGAAGCTGCTCTTCACCTCCTAGTTTGATCTGGTATTAGTAGCTACTGCTATATATGGCAGATGGATTAGTTCATTGTGTGAAAAAAGGTGGGTGATACCCAACACTATTTAACAGCTATATTTTGCATATATTAATGTAGTTTCAAGCATTTCTCTGTAACTGCAGGAATTTGCAAGCATTTATACGATTTCAATTATCTCTGTTCACCAGCAACAATTTGCAAGCATTCATATTGTTTCAGTTATTCCTTTCTACCAATAATATTTTACATGCATTTATATGGTTTCAAATATTACTATTTAACAGCGATAATTTGATTTCAAATATTCCTAGTTAACAGCAATATTTTGCGTGCATTCATATGGTTTTAAGTATTCCTAGTTAATATCAATATTTTGCGTGCATTTATATTGCTTGAAGTAATCCTATCTTGCAGCAATAATTTGCAGTTTCAAATATTCCAATGTAACAGCATGCATCAATATGGTTTCAAGCAATTTTATATAACGGCAATGTTTTTAATGTATTTATATGGTTTCATGTTTTGAACTTTTCGTCATTTCATTCAATGCTACTGTTCACAAAGCAAAAAAAATATTCCGCTAACATCTTCGTCAGGAATGACATCAAAACATAAGCTCTGAACTGTCCAATTCAAGGTCACACCTGGCTTCTTGACAAATATTCCCGCCTCGGAAATTTAACAAGCCTTAGAATAACTCACTAATCCATTCCAAACCACCAGTTTGAACAAGAAAAACTACAATACGTGCTGATAACTAGTTACTAACAAATTACTTTATTACACTGGGAGTAATGGTTACGAAGGGACTCTACATTCTCCAGATCCCTAAAAATGAAGCCTCGCCTCTGTATGCAGTTTACTGTCATACTGTTAAATACAGGGTGATTAAAAAATGTCAACAACCTTATGGAATCCCCTTTATGATATAATGTCAGTTTCTACATGTTCACCATTTCAGTCAACACATTCTTAAAACCACCCTCAGGTGATTAAAAATATTGATTTTCTATGAGAGTATCTTTATTAGAAAAGCAGAACTAGTATTACGGCAACCACCTTTGGAAGATTCAAAAAAATGTGTTGACTAGGGTGATGAACAGATTTTATTTGGCTTGTTGTTTTTGATTTTTTAATGACACCTTAACCTTTGTTGGTATTTAATGCCAAAGCTGTCCTTGTAGAAGAACAGCTATGATACTATTTAAGCTATAGCGATGGGGATAAGTGGTTCATACCTTTCCTAGGTGAATTTGACCGAATGTGAATGCAACTACTTGACGGGAGTTTGAACTCGCTTACTACGATGTCGCAGTCCAGCTCATCAGCCAATACACCATGAGTAATTCCTCGTTGGTAAACAGATGGAGATTTTAAAATTATTAGAAACTCCAACAGAAATGTTAACATTTTTTGAAACAACTCTTTCCATCTGTTTGAGACATACGACATAACTGTCTAGGCAGGTGAGATAATATACTAGATAATACAGTAACTCAATTGCATACTACATACTTTTTTTAAATGACTGAATATAAGCCAGCACATTAAGAAAGTTGAGAAAGACAGAGAACAGCTAATGGGATCGGAAAGTAATGGCAAGTGGGATGCAAGATTCATAGCAAATCAGAAACAGTCTGCAAGTCGTTGGTCAATGTACTTAATAGCTACACAATACAGTTCACAGGATGTGAACGTTTTATTGCTAGAACATTTTATTCACTGAAAACACTAAGCAAAGTCACTGCAAGTAGGAAACAGCTTTTAAAACTTCCATTTACCTCATAAAATTACTCTATAAAAAGTCGAAGAACATTTCGTACATTAAGATTCTAGCACTCCTGCTATGAGAGTCATTCAATAAATAAGGTGAAATATCGTCCAAAGAGATGACAGTAGGGAGCACTGTCTACTCTCGCCACTTTTTCATTAATGAGGGGGAGGTCCTTTCATGTCCTAGATGACAATCAGCACCATCTTCTTTAGTGACTGTTGTGCCTTGAAATTTGAGTGTTTCGAATTTACGTACTGACATTTCGATTCGGGATGGTTATAGCAAACCTGTGTTTTGCCTATTTGTAAATTATTTTAACTAGAACCCGCTTCTCAGTACGAATCGTATATTCTTCTGTATATTTCTTATTTCTTGCACGTTTCAGTAACCACACTTTTGATAACAGACCTCTATTCCTTTCTGAAGAAATCTGATTTGTCACCATTTTATTTTGATTTGTTTGGGTTTTATGACATATCAACCATTGTAGGTTACTTAGTACCAAATCCTCTTTATTATATATATATATATATATATATAATATATATATATATATATATATATATATGTCATATTTGGTCTTGTAGAGTTTTATGGCATATCAACCATTGTAGGTTATTTAACGCCAAAAATCGTTAAGAGGTTTTATTCTTCTGCTGAGATGCAGTGGGGTGCATTCTACAGCCTCAGCCGACTGGGCCACTTGTTGGGTGGGTGGGGGGTCTTACTTTTCTGAAGAGATGCAGTCGGTGCATTCTACAGCCTCAGCCAACTGGGACACTCACTGGGGGAGTCTTACACTTCTGCTGAGATGCATTCGGTGAATTCTACAGCCTCAGTCGACTGGGCCACTCGTTGGGGAAGTCTTACTCGTCGGCAGAGATGCAGTCGGTGCATTCTACAGCCTCAGCCGACTGGGACACTCACTGGGGGAGTCTTACTCATCTGCAAAGGTGCAGTCGGTGTAATCTACAGCCTTAGTCGACTGGGCCACTCGTTGGGGAAGTCTTACTCCTTGGCAGAGATGCAGTTGGTGTATTCTACAGCCTTAGTCGACTGGGCCACTCGTTGGGGTAGTCTTACTCATCTGAAAAGGGGCAGTTGTTATAATCGACAAGCTTGGTCGACTTGCAATAAACCAATTCAAACAATGCAGGGTTTACATTTATGGGAAAAAATACTGCTTTTCTAAAAAAAAATGCTGTTCCTGCCCCCACCCCGTGCAACCCCCCCACAAAACAAACTAAACAGCTTTTAATGAAGAGACTCCAGTTCAGGAGATTTGGAGAGGGTAATCTATCTCTTCACTGTTATTACTCCCAGTTCCACTTTGACTCAAGGTAGTGGTGCTTTCAAGGTACCCTCTATGGGTCAAATAGATCTGTTTGCAACATATTTGAATTATACCGGAATGCCTTATATCATATAACATGATGCACAATAAAAAAACTGAAATATAAACGTATTATGTACACAATTTACTAACCTCTAGGCATAAAATAACTCTGGGTAATTTGATTTGCAGTTAAAATCAATTAATCAAAACGTCCACATAGGGAACAGCCTTGCTTTGGAAGCAACTGCGTCGGCTTCTCAGAATTTTCAGTTTCCTACAATGCTGTATTACTCTATATTTCTGTAAACATATTTCTGTATTACACATATATATTTACACTTATGTATTTCTATATTACATCAATTCAATGAGATCGGATATTTCCTTTTTGCAAAAGAATTTCCTATTTATCGTTTATATTTGTTTAAATTTTGACTGTTTACTTTTCAGAGCACATTGATTCGATACATTAAAATAAGCTGGAAGTGTTTCTCTGAAAAATAAGGTTTTTTGTGAAATGCAACTTTTTTGAGATTTTATGGTTGGTTAGTTTTCTGCTTTGTTTTACGACACACCAACTTTTTTTCGAATCATTTAACGCCGAATTAAGTCATCTTGATAAAAGTTTCAAACAATTCAGTTTTGTGTAAGCATAGTTATTTGTTTGTACACGGTTAAATATCATCATTATCATCATGTCGTGCCGCTAGCACGGATATCCCTGACCCTCTCTCGCCTCTTTTCCCTATCGTTCATCGCCTCTGGCAGGTCTTCTGGGATACATCCCCTATCCTCACATTGCTGCAGTATGTATGTTCTAGCTGGTCGTCCTGCTTTAGCTTATCCATATGTGAGGGTCCATAGGATTACATTACTTATGAGCTCGTCCCTGGTCCTCCAGCAGTGTCCTGTGCGCCTGGCTCATCTAACTTGGATAGTTTTCGTGATGGAAGGCCGGCGGCCGTATAGTTGGTGCTTTGTGGGAGTGTTGCCGCCAGGAATTGTTTAATATTGCTTGCAACATTCTTGTGTAGTTGTCGTCTAGCTTCTTCTCCAGCCGTTTTGTTAGCGTCCAAGTGGTGCATCCATACAGCAGTATCGACACAACCGTTGCTTGGAAGAAACTGCGTTTTATTTTATCGGTCAGGTCTGATTTCCATATGACCGATAGCTTATCGATAGCTGTCCATGTCTTCGTTAGCCGCGCGTCGATGTCTTTTTCGGTTGATGAGACACTGCTTCATAGGTAGGTGAATTTGTTAACCAGTTTCAGAGAGGTTCCGTCTCGTGTGGAAATGTCGCCTGCTTGATTAAAGCACATGTATTCAGTTTTGTGTGCATTGACATGGAGGCCAATTCCAGCGGTTGCTCGTTCCAAACAATGCAGTAGTGTTTCGGCTTGGTTGGGTGTATTTACTAGTTATGCTATGTCATGTAAAAACAGTTTATTTAAAACGATTTAGTTTAGCATAAGTACGCTGTTTAAACACACAGTTAAATGTAAAAATACTTAATTTCAAACAATTCAGTTTAGCGTAATTACACTGTTTACATCTATCTGACCTATATATTGGACCTTATCAGGTGTTACCACTCCTGGCAAGAGTAGGCCTGGGAGCAATGGCAATGAAGGGGCACTCCGCATTTCCCAAAGCTCCAGCATTACTGGAGCCACACCATCAGATTGTTTAGTATCACATCCAGGACACTCGTTGGGTAGTTAAATTTAAAAACAGTTCTATTCAGATAATTCAGTTTAGCAATAACACTCAGTTTAAATGTCAAATCAAATTTATTTCAAATAATTCTGTTTAGCATTAGTGCACAGTTTAGTTATATGTAACCCATAGATAGGACCCGAGTGATGACAATAAAGGAGTACTCCACATTCCCCAAAGCTCTATCATTACTGGAGCTTCACTAATATCATATCCAGGAAACTAGTTAAGGAAGTACTTCCCCTCTATACAAATGCTCTCGATGTATATTACAGTCCCGGCAGATAAGATTGGTTGGTTTGTTGGGTTTTATGGCATATCAACCTTTGTAGGTTATTTAACGCCAAATTTATTTTTTATGTAAATAATCTGTTCTATTTAAAACAAGTCAGTTTAGCATAAGTACACAGTTTAATTGTCAAAAACATTTCCATTTAAAACTATTCAAGCAGTTATATGTAACAATTCAGTTAAGTGTAAATACAGTTTTAATGTCGAAAAACAGTTCCATTTCAAATAATTCAGTTAAGCATAAGCACGCAGTTTAAATGTAAGTACGGTTTAATTGTCAAAAACATTTCTATTTCAGGCTATTCAGTTTACTCAAATAATTCATTTTAGCCTAAGTATGCTGTTAGTTCTATTTAACCCATAGATAGGACACTATCAGGTGCTACCACTCCGGGCCAGAATGGACCTGGGAGCGATGGCAATGAAGAGGTACTCCGCATTCCCAAAGGCTCCAGCACTGCTGGAACATCACCATCAGATTGTTTAGTGTCATATCCATGGGTGGGGCTTACCCCTCTGCAGAGGTGCAGTCAGTGTATTCTACAGCCCCGGCAGATTAAGCCGTTCAGATTTGAATATTATTATATAACAAAAAAGACGAAAACGGTTAGCTTTTCATCAAGGAAGATATTTATGAATAAACACATTTTAATGTATTGATACACATAATTCTTTGTTGTTTACTATTTCTTTCATTCATTCAGGCAATGAATGGATTAAATTACAAGTTTGCAATTATACAAATGTTCACATTTCAGGAATGACTTGCTTCAATTCGTCAATATATTTTCTTAATCTCCTCCAGAAGATTCTTTATAAATACACCTCTGGATTTGCATATGGGCTATTTGCAGCCCAAGGGCACCTCAGGTGGTGTAATGGTTAGCAAGCCTAACTAGCAAACCTACATGAGTGAGTTCGAGTCTCATTGGGTGCCCCATCCATATGGCCTTGTGCCACATCTAAACAAGAAGCTTAGTAAATTAAAATTTGTAGGCCAATCTTTCTTCTTCTCCTGAACACTTCTTTTGTAGATTTCTCTGTGTGGCATGGAATAAAGTCATGCTAGAAGATGAATTCATTGTTCAATTCGAAACTCGTCCTCAACGTATGGAATAAGGAAATAGTCCAGGAGATCCTGTTGGATATCCGCATTGATTGATCTTTTCAGAAGCAGATCTTTCCGACACCAGTAGTTGGTATGCAATTCGAAACTATTACAGATTGAGGAAATTTTACGATTTTTTCACATTTTTGGCATTGTATTTCTTGTATAGCTTTCTCCAGAAGTAGGGGCCACGATCACCGAAGGAAATACAGAATCTGAATTGATCACTGAAGATGTCCTCGTTCCATTGATCAACTAAGTAATTTTGATGATCTGCAGTCCATATTAAACACTTTCTTTTCTGTTTCAATGTTAGTTTTGGCTTCGAAATCATCATCCTGCAATCATATTTGAGCTGATGGAGACTCCGGGGTATTGTCAATCGAGAAAAAAATCACCGCAGCAACATTCTAGGCTTCGGAAATGTCGCTAAAGTTGGCAAATCAACCGGAATAAGCGTTTTATTCAGTTGACAGTCATCTCTAATTTTTATCTTTTTGTTTTGAACGGCAGTTGGACCGTTTTGAACAAGTTCATCTTACATTCGAAATGGCAGATTAAGAGGAACCCACCAGGACAACCATCTTGTTTTGAGTCTTTTCAGCTTCTTTGAATACATAAATAATGTATTTTTGTGTCTCTGATTGTTGTCTATAAGACCAAAAACCATCCTTGATCGCCCCTCGGGGCCCGTGGCGCAGCGGATAGAGGCGTTGTGTCTTTAAGGTTCCAGGTGAGCATTGTCAGAAGATAGCGGTTTCAAATCCTGTCCAAAGCCTGCCAGACGTTTACTTGGTCAAAAACGTGGAGCGATAGACAACAACTATAGAAGGCAGTAATTACTGGGGATACGGTTACCAGACTCATCATTTCTATCCGAGGTCGTGGTAAAAATCACCTGAAGAAGGCCAGAGGTGAAATTTGGCCGAAACGTAGTGAAAGAAGAAACAACACAAAAAAACTACCAAGATGAGGACAAAAAGTCCGCAATAAATACTTCATACTTATATTTACTTTTAAAATTTTCGTGTGCCAATTTTTTTTTAACACGAGGAAAATCGAAACCAGATGATAAATACAAGATAACCTTTTTTTTATCTACAGTTTTTCAAAGTAAAGTAATTTTTTTTGTGACGTATCGAAAAAAAAAATGAATAAGTAAAATAAATTAGCCCAACTTTCATTCTATATATTTTAGTAAAATCTTAATGTAAAATGCCAAAGTTCTTTCCGTTTATTTTAAAAATCAGGAATAAAATGTATATAAAAATAATCACCAAATCGTGAGTAAAAAGTTGCCCAGTGACCTGGGGGTGAAGAACACATCAACTGCTTCACTGCAAAGAGATTACCCTCTCCCCCAACGTGTGTCCTAGATATGAGACTAAACAATCTGATGGTGAGGTTCCAGTAATGCTGGAGCTTTGAGAAATGCGGAGTACCCCTTCAATGTGATTGTTCCCAGGTCCAATCAAGCCCGGAGTAGTAGCACCTGATTGTGTCCGATCCATATTTACCAACCCCTCCACTCGAGCAGGATATGACACAAGGTCAATTTTTAAGCGGAGTTTAACAGGTTTGAATTCAGAGTTACCCTTCTCCTAGACTAGTTGCCTCACCAAGGCTGAAGAACCCTACTATTTACCCATATCTGGAGGTAGAATAATTGGATTCATACCTTTCCCAAGGGTATTAGTGCTATGTGAAATGTAATCAGTCTCGTCCAGGATTTGAACTCGTGTCGCCGGGTCTATTTCCAACGACGATAACCATTACACCACGGGCACCTATCTATGGATCCAACAGAACTAAACTGCGTACTTATGCTGAACTGAATTGTTTGAAATAGAAATGTTTTAACATGTTAACTGCGTGCTTATGCTAGACTGTATTATTTGAAATGGAACTGTTTTTGTATGCTAAACTGAATTGTCTGAAATGGAACTGTTTTGGTATTTATCTGTATGTAAGCAAAAATCATACTTATACTAAACTGAAGTGTTTTAATTAGAAATGTTTGACTAAACTGAATTGCTTGAAATAGAAATGTTTTTGACAAAATGTTTATTTATGCTAAACTGAATTGTTTGAAATAAAACTATTTATTTGTATAAAAATGGATTTGGTATTAAATAATCTACAAAAGTTGATATGCCATAAAACACAAACAAACAAACGAATAAAGCAGAAATGGTCTACTTAGAATTGGTTGATAGTCTTTGTCTAAAAAGAGAAAAAGAAAATATTAAGAAAGCTTTCGAGAAGTAACATCAAAGCACACGGAATCTTTACTATATTGTTTAGATTTTTGTCATCAAAAATGTTGATTAATAATTGAATTTAACGGCATTTCAACCCGTCCCTGGCTATTTTTGGTCAAGAAGTTAGAAAACTGCGTTTATCGTTCATTTACATTTAAATTTCTTATGTACTTGTTTCTTTAGAGATTTTTCTGTTGACGGTCCAGTCGAATATGAATTTTTTTTAAGCTGATATTTTCCCCCAAAGATGGTTTCAGAATCAGCACACTGCTGATGGAGTCTCTTGAGTGTTGTGGATCGAGAAACAATTACATCAGCAACATTCTGACCTTTGGAAATTTCACCACAATTGGCAAATCGATTGGAAATAAGGATCCTATTAAACTTGTGTTCATCTCTACGTACTAACACTTCAGATAATTGTGGATTCGGGAGTATATGTAATTATTGGTTACTTTAGACTCCCCAGATATCAGGAACGGTAGCCTCATCATCAGATGCAGCTTAACGTTATGCCTAGGACATCGCTTGTTTGAGGAGCGTGGCTGTAGTCTTACTCTTCTGCAGGAGATACAATCATTGTATTCGAAACGAGATCGACAAGGGAATATTATACAACGACAAAAGTACTTTTTGAGAAGAATAATATTTACCAAATTGCATTATTTCAGAACAATTCAGAAGATACGAAAATAAGATGTGTACAAAAGTCTGTAACGACAGTTTTCTTTAGAATGACGAAAATATTTTCAGTGAAATTCATGTGGTACTCTAGCTTCACGACACCTAGTTGGCCGCTGGTCTCGTGATTACCACATGTGTCGACTGGTCTTTCTCTGTTTCTTTCCACGCCCATGTTGCTTTCAGATCCGAGGAAAGAGAAGATGGGTGTGGTCCAGTCGATGAAGGTTGGAATTCGTGTTGGAGAGAAGAAAAGTTGCCAAGCAAATTTTGAAAAATGACGAAAAAAAGGCGTTTGTTATAAACAGTAACAAACGTTTATTTACACAGTTGTTTAAATAATTTTTCATCAAACACCGCGAACTGGGGGTGAAAGTAGTTGACTGGCGGAGTCTTAACTGCAATTAGGCAGTGTCAAAATGGCGTATGCAATGGCAACGGATTTGGTTCTTTAAGCGGCGAATTCCTGAACCAACTCCGTTACTGTTTATAACCAACGCCTTTTTTTCGTCATTTTTCTAAATTTGTTTGGCTGACCAACTAGATGTTGTGAAGCTATAGTACCACATTCGAGAATATTCCAAAGTTAAAGTCCAGTTTTCTTGTATGAATATTTAACCAATTCATTGAGTATTGCGACGTGAATAATTCTTCGGGAGTTTTACTGAAGATTAGAATTAGCGGGTAGGAGTAGTTTCATTTTTTATACGTATTTACAAATATTCATTTTCATAAAGATGAGGTTTTTACATGCAGATGCACATACATATTATATATATATTCAGATGCACATACATATTATATATATAGAGAGAGCATTCTCTTGATTATATTGCTCAGATGCACATACATAGTATATATACACACACACACACACACATATATATATATATATAAATATATATACATTTTATTGGTCAGGTCTGATTTCCATATGATCAATAGTCTATCTATAGCTGTACATGCCTTCGTTAGCTGCGTGTCGATGTCCTTTTCGGTTGATGAGACGCTGCTTCCTAGGTAGGTGAATTTGTCTACTAGTTTAAGAGGGGTTCCGTCTTGTGTGGTGATGTCACCTGTTTGATTATTGCACATATATTCCGTTTTGTGTGCATTGACATGCAGGCCAATGCCTGCGGTGGCTCGTTCCAAACTATGCCGTAGTGTTTCGGCCTGGTTGGGTGTATTTGCCAGTATCGCTATGTCATCGGCGTAGTTGGCGTCTGTAATTGTTTTTGCAGGGTGCCTCCTGCTTCTTTTCTTTGTCAACTCGAAGCCGTTTTCTTTGATTTTATCAATCGATATTCTAAGCACGTAATCTAGAGAGATGATAAAGAAGTATGGGGCTAGCGTGTCTCCTTGTAGTACTCCTGCTACAATGTCGAAGTATTCTGTGTCTCTATCTGGTGAACGTACTTTCACTTTGGTGTTTCTAGAGAAAATCGTAATTGCTGCCACGGTTTCTTTATGTAGGCCGTATGCTAGTAGGATTTGTTCTATCTTTCCTCTATGAATGGAATCGAAGGCCTTGGCAAAGTCGACAAATAGTAATGTCGCTTGTAGGTTTTTGCCCGTATGCTCTCAAGGATTCTACGGATGGTCAATATTTGTAAGATCGTGGATCTATTTCTTCGGAAGCCATTTTGGTTTTTCCTAAGGATGTTGTCGGTTTGGAGTTCTATTCGGTTTCGTAGTAGGGCATTGTAAATTTTGGCTGCTATGGATTTAAGTGCTATGCCTCTGTAGTTCTTGGTTAATCCGAGGTCACCCTTTTTAGGGAAGGGGAGGATGCATCCCTTCATCCATCTCTCTATCGTATTTTGATTATAAACTGCGTTGCAGTGTCGGAGCAGTATGTCGTCGAATTGTCTGGTCTTCCATATTTCTGGGGGAATCTCGTCAAGCCCTGCAGCTTTCCTATTTTTAATTTTTCTAAGAACCGACTCGAGTTCATCTTGAGTGAACGGTCCTAGTTTCATGTCCAATTGCTTACTAATTATTCTGGTGATTGGTTTATGCGTTACTTTCGGTGGGTTTCCTCGTAGATTTTCGAAAAGCTGTTTCCACAGTTTTATTCTTTCCGGATGGTTTGCAGCTTTCCGTTTTGCTTTGACTCAGCTCTTCCTTCTACTCACTTCGTTTATTGTTTGCCAGACTATCCTAGATTGCCTATCATCCACTGAGTCCCTAATCTTATCTATCTGATTTTGTATGTATTCTGTTTGTTCCTTTATATATATACCTGCTAATTGATATTGTGAAATTTTTAGTTTTCAGGCATTTGTGTTTGTTGGGTTCTTTCGATAGCTTGTGGAGGCTTTTTTCACGTGTGCTCCTTTTACTCTCATCGCTAACGTTTCCCATGGGACTCTATATTTAGTTCTAGGTTTTGTTTGAATGCACTTCGCTGTCGCCTCGAGGTGCGCATTGACGAAATTCTCATATTCGTCATTTGGGGTACCTTTTTCCATCTTCTTTTGCAGTGTCTCGAATCTGTTTCTCAATTCTACTACATACTTATCTCTTATATCTCTGTCGTTGAGAAGGGCCCAGTCATAGTGTTTGGTGGTCGCTGTTCGTTTGGTGTTTTTTCGTTGGCTTAGTCGTATTATTGCCGTGACTATTCGGTGATCGGAGGACACACCCTTGAAAGAGGAATATGCCTCGAAATGGATTGCACTATTTTTCCATTTCTTCAGCGGTCGTATCGATACTGCTATATGGATGCACTACTTGGACGCTAACTAAACGGCTGGAAAAGAAGCTGGACGGCAATTACATAAGAATGCTGCGAGCAATATTGAACAAGTCCTGGCGGCAACAGCCCACAAAGTACCAACTA
>OY757921.1:77512866-77545366 GCA_963585895.1 Sepioteuthis lessoniana | reverse complement strand
TCAATCCCACGTCACGTCATACCGGAGACTCAAAAATGGTACTTAATGCCCCTTTGCTTATTATAAGGTAAGGATCAAGGGTAAGTTGAGCAATCCAGGGAATGGAGTAGCGCCCACTCCTACACCTCGCTTGAGTAGCTATTGAAAAGCGAATCTTTGGGTCACTCTTTAATAAGGTCGCTATTATTCTTATATATATATATATATATACTTACAGGTATATTTCTTTTTATGTAGTTGCCGTTGAATTTAATCTCAAGAAAGGTGACTTCTTTTGATTGACTGATTTTTAACACATGTCAACCCATCTAGAGATATTTCATGCCACAAGGTTAGGGAAGCACATTCATAGTCCTTTATATTAACTCTTTATGTAGTATATTTTAAGAGTTTTTCTGGTACCCAGTCCCATTCAATACGATAAATTTTTGAACGGATGAATTTGACTAGTAGATGGGACCCAAGCAGGTACAAACACTACGGGTCAGTGTGAACCTGGAAGTCATAGCGATTAAAAGGGATTCCTCACTCCACAAATTTCCAGAGCTGGAGCCTCAGATCCAGTACTGAATCAAAGAAAGGAGACCCATTTTAAAGGAAGGTATTACCTCTGTGCTTGAAACAGACTCAGCATATTCTAAAATTAGCCGACGGGGCAGTTAACTTGCTTTGAATGTGGACATTTGTAGAATATTTATTCAACATCAACCATTGTAGGTTTTTTTAATGCGAAATCCTCTTTATACATATATATTAAATATATAGGATTTGGTTTGGTTAGTTTTTATTGCATATCAACCATTATTGGTTATTTAATGCCAAATCCTCTTCAAACGAGGATCATTAAATAAGTTTCCAGACTCGGCACTTTTATTGACACTACACACATGAAACTCTGGTCTCCTTCGAATGAATCTCCTCCGGCTGCAATGCAGTCCTCTTGTGTGAGCGTGTCAATGACCTTCGTCACAGCCTCTTTCATCTCCCCAATCGTCTCATAACGACAGCCTCTGAGCTTAGGGAAAAACCAAAAGTCACAGGGAGCAAGGTCTGGACTATAAGGAGGGTGAGGAACTGTCTTGATGCCCATCTTGCTCAAATAGTATGTGACAAGGATGGAGTTGTGGACTGGTGCATTGTCCTAGTGGAAATACCACTGAGCCGATTTGAAGAATGCTGGCCTATTCCGAGGGAATCTCTTCCTGAACTCCCTTAAAACCTCAACATAGTAACCCTAACCCTAACCCTTTGGCCAATCAACTCTAGTCTATTGACTTCCTTACTCCTCCCACACCTCATCATCCCTCACATGCTCCCTGCCTTCCTTGAATCTCTTATGCCACTCAAATACCGATGCTCTATTCGTGCAAGATGCTCCAAAAGCGGTCTGAAGCATTCCATACGTTTCTATGGCCTTTTTTACAAGTTTAAAACAGAGTTTTATTGCATATCGTTCTTCTAAAGTGTCCTCACGTCCAAATTGCTTTTCTGAAATTCACCAGCTGTGACAATCAGGCTTTAGTAGGGTGTATTCCAATTACTGCTGTAGCTGTTCATTTGAACGTGAAATCATAAAAACTGGCCAGTCATCTCTTAAGATGTATAGCAATAACATACTGACTTTTCAAGAGTCTAAGACAATTCTAAATGCATGAACAAAAAAAGTCTGGAAGCTTATTGAATGCACCACGTACAGATATATATCTCATATATATAACTTGGTTTAATTTGGTTTGGTTTTAAGGCATATCAACCCTTGTAGGCTATTTAATGCTATATCATCTTTATAAGTATACATTAAATATGTAAGTTTTGGTTTGGTTTGTTTTTATGGTATATCAACCATTGTAGGTTATTTACTGCCAAATCCTTTATATTTAATATATATGATTTGTAAACACATTTTGTTAATAACATTTCTAAACTGTCTGAGCTCACTCTTTTACACCCAGGTAAATAGTTCCAAGTACGGTGCTTCACTAATAATTCAATCAGACAGTCATTATTTACATGGCCCAGTCAGCTGGGGCTGCAGAATACTCCGGCTGCATTTCTGCAGAGGGGTAAGACTCCCCCAACGTGTGTCCCTGATATGACACTAAACAATCTTTTGGTGAGATTCCAGTAATGCTGGAGCTTTAGGGAATACGGTTTACCCCTTCATTACCATCCCTCCCAGGTCCACTCGGGCCCGGAGTGGTAGCACCTGGTAGGGTCCTATCTATGGGCCAAATAGAACTAAACAGTATAACGTCTTTAAAATGAATGTGTTTAAAAAACTGTCTTGGCATTTTACTGAGTATAAACAAAAAATTGTTATCGTCGCAGGATGTGGCTACGACGACACGAGTTCAAGTCCTGGACGAGCCTGATTACATTTCACATAGCACTAATACCCTTGGGAAAGGTATGAATCCAAATATTCTCTCTCCAGCTATGGGTAAATAGTAGGGCAGACTAGGTTCTTCAGCCTTGGTGAGGCGACTAGTCTGGGAGAAGGAAAACTCTGAATTCAAACCTGTTAAACTCCGCTTAAAAACTGACCTTGTGTCATATCCTGCCCGAGCGGAGGGGTTGGTAAATAGGATAAACAAAAAAATGTGTTTTTATGCTAAACTGAATCGCTTGAAATAGAACTGACCTGAGCGTGATGTTAGTGAAGGAGTACTCTGCATTTCCTAAAGCTCCGGCATTACTGGAGCCTCACAATCAGATTTTTAGTGTCAAAAACAGAGATGCCAACTGCGTTGAAATATTTTGATATATAATTATTATACAATAATTATAGTTATATAATATATATAATGGTATAATAATTATACAATAATTATGATTGTATAATATATATAATTGTATAATAATTATAAATATTATATAATAATTATAATTTTGATGAATAATTGTCAACAAAAAAAAAAAACATACTATGTAACATGAAATTCAGATTGATCTAGACTTGAATTTTTTTTTATTGACAGCATATTTAATCAAGATGAAATAGATTAATAAATAAATTTTAAAAAATCAAAAATAAATAAATACATGATTAAAAATTATAGAAATAAACAAATCAATAAAATAAAAAATCAATAAAATAAATAAATGAAAAAATAAATAAGAATAATATGGTAATTATCATCATCATCATGTTGTGCCGCCAGCACGGATATCCCTGACCCTCTCTCGCCACTTTTCCCTATCGTTCATCGCCTCTGTCAGGTCTTCAGGGCTACATCCCGTATTCCCTCATAGCTGCTGTATGTATGTTCTAGCAGGTCGTCCTGCTTTTGCTCGGCCATACGTGGGGGTCCATAGGATTACATCACTTATGAGATCGCCCCTGCTTCTCCAGCAGTGTCCTGCATGTCTGGTTCGTCTAACTTGGATAGTTTTCGTAATGGGAGGCAGGTGGCCGAATATTTGGTGCTTTGTGGGCTATTGCCGCCAGGACTCGTTTAATATTGCTCGCAACTTTCTTGTGTAATTGCCGTCTAGCTTCTTCTCCAGCCGTTTTGTTAGCGTCCAAGTAGTGCATCCATACAGCAGTATCGATACGACCGCTGCCTGGAAGAAACTGCGTTTCATTTTATCAGTCAGGTCTGATCTCCATATGATCGATAGCCAATCAATAGCTGTCCCTGCCTCCGTTAGCCGCGTGTCGATGTCCTTTTCGGTTGATGAGACACTGCTACCTCGGTAGGTGAACTTGTCTACCAGTTTTAGAGAGGTTCCTTCTCGTGTGGAAATGTCGCCTGTTTGATTATAGCACATATATTCCGTTTTGTGTGCATTGACATTGAGGTCAATGCCTGCGGCGGCTCGTTCAAAACTCTGTAGTAGGGTTTCGGCCTGGTTGGGTGTATTCGCCAGTATCGTTATGTCATCGGCGTAGTCGGCGTGGGTAATTGTTTTGCGGGGTACTTTCCGCTCGTTTTCTTTGTCAGCTCGAAGCCGCTTTCTCTGATTTTATCAATCGATGTTCTAAACGCGTAGTCTAGGCAGATGATAGAGGTATGGGACTAGCGTGTCCCCTTGTCGTATTCCTGCTGCAATGTCGAAGTATTCTGTGGTCAATCCGGTGAACGTATTTTCACTTTCGTATTTTTTAGAGAATCGTTATTGCTGCTATGGTTTCTTTTGGTAGACCATATGCTTGTAGGATTTCTTCCATCTTCCCTTTGTGAATGGGATCGAAGGCCTTGGTAAAGTCGACAAATAGTAATGTCGCCTGTAGGTTTTTTTGCGCGTACGCCTTCAAGGATTCTACGGATGGTCAATATTTGTGAGGTCGTAGATCTATTTCTTCGGAAGTCATTTTGGTGTTTCAATGCCCGAAAACTAAAAAAAGGCTCAATATCAATTAGCAGGCATATATCTAAAAGAACAGACAGAAGAATGGTTTAATAAATAAATAAATAAGATACTATAGATATATAAATAAATCGAAATAAAATCGATGAATAAATAAGTAAACCTTATATAACTAACTAACTAAATAAATAAATAAAAATAATATAGATAAATAAATAAAAAGGATATATTATCATTATGGGTTTTCGGACTATTGTCTTCATCTTTATTGTTATTGTTATTTCCAAAACGTTTCGGCCGATATGTCCTCTGGCCTTCTTCAGGTGTTTGTCGAACTCGGTAACCTTCACTGAACTTCGAACTACGTCCTTTATTGAATCCACGGGGGTCGCCTGATTTTTTACTTGTGCTCATATTCAGAAAAAAAAAATCTGAATATGAGCGCAGGTAAAAAATCATACATAACAGTCGTAAATGAATAAATAAATAAATAAACATAATATCGATAGATAAATAGATAAATAGAAGGAAAATAAATCAATATAGAAATAAAAATATGAATAGAAGTAAATCGACCGAATTAAGGAGAAATGCGCAATTTTTTTTTCTAAATCATTAAAATGTAACGATTTCTTTTAAAGAAAATTGCACGCACAACATCTAATTTGAAAGAACAAATAAACATGATTTTTTCCTAAATCTTTGGATTCATTCAAATAATTATGAACAAACATTTATCTAACATTTTTTAAGAGCAATGCACCGAAGAAATTAGAATCTATCTACTTGCATTGATTCATAAGTTTTCACATATCCTCTAACCTACAACAGCATCTGTCCGATTTTGCATCCCGTCACTTCTAAGTCGATAATTTCACATGGATTATGTCGTATTTTTGGTGTTTTGGAGGTGGATAGAAAAATAAACTTAGTGACATGGCAGCAGAAGTCATGTGATTTTAAGGTTGGCGGATTGCATGATTAGAATATGAAATATTGTTAAAGACATCAAATCCATATGTGAGTGCATCTAGTTTGAGTTTTACAGAGCTCTTTATGTGATGATGAGACTGTAACAAAACAATATAGCTCTCAACTCTGAGATAAGTAGACGTCCAGCGCCTTCAAAAAGAAGACATAGAATACATAACCACAACAATAACAAGAAAAACAAACTGATTCTCTTCTGATAGTAGCACATAAAAAACGTCCTAAGGACTATGTCAGAGCCAAAATAGACCAGACGCAACAAAATAGCAGATGCAGATTATGTGGTTAGAGAGATTAAACGATCAATCACATCAGAAGCAAAAGCCGTAAGTTAGCGCAGAAAGAGTATATGATTAGAAACAACTGCGTGCGGAAGGAGATCCACTGGGAATTGTGCAAGAAGTTTAATTTAACCATACGAACAAATGGTATAAGCACAACTCGGAATCTGTCCAAGAAAATGAGACACACGAAGTTATATGGGATTTTGAGATACAAAAATTAGCTAATCTTGGCCAGACGACAAGACATAGTGATAGGCATAGTGATAGGCAAAAAAAAAAAAAAAAAAGAACCTGCCGAATAGTGGACGTGTAATATAATGGCCGAGGGATTTCGTTTTATGCCTTTGGGTTTAGTTAGGCTGAGAACATTTCGGCGCTGCACATGGGTTAGGTGCAAACTTGAGCGCAAGTGTTAACGCGCGGGCGGGGAGGATGTGTCGTTCATAGATGTCAAAATAAAAATCCAAGAGAAAGGTTGACCGGTGGATGTGAATGACGTCATGCACCGGAAGCACGCGCGTGGAGTATTTGGGGGATTTTGAAAAAGTCAGTTAGTTGAGTTGAAACTAGACACCGAACGCTTGCTCGCGGAGGCCTTGGGCTGGTGTCACACGAGATGGTGGGGGGGGGGGAGCAGATGAAAAAGCCAGGATAGAAAGAATGTGTATCTTTCTCCTTATGTCGAAGAATAGAAGGTAATAAAAAGTTTCGTACCTGAACAAAGAAGTCGTTAAGTGTTATCGTGTTTCGAGATCCTATGTTCTATGTTATGTGTACATGTTATGAACATTATATGTCAATTTCACATATCCATATCCGGCTATGGTACAGACGTTGCTGCCCCGGCTGACTGCAGGGTAACAAAGAAATCGAAAAGCGAGATATGTATCTTGACCTTGAAAGAGAACTAAAAATAATACAGAATACGAAAGGGACAGTGATACCAATTGTAATTGGTGCACTTGGAACAGTCATCAAAAGAGTGGTACAAGACAGAAAGACTTGAAAATAAAAGGACGAGTGGGGACCAACCGAACTACAGCATCACTAAGATCGATCAGAATACTGAGAAGAGTCCTGGAGACTTGAAGAGACTCACTCTCATTTAAACTCTGGTAAGAATCCATCAGTTAACGCTGGTGGGAAAGCCTTCCAAATTAGTAAATGATAATAAAATGTATTTATTGATTCTATATCGTTGTGTAATACAAAAAATGTGCTCTTTAAATACATTTACGAGACTGAGATAGTTGCGTATTTCTCACCGGTACCTAAAATGCAGCAAAGAGTTTCTTTTAGAAGTTTAATACAATACAGACTTTTCTTCTTCACTGTTCTACTTTGGTCTGACAATAAAGAAGTACTCTATTCTCACCTGGTCTCCAGAATTGGATCCTCACCATCCATATCCAATAAACCCCGGAGAAAAAAAATAACGAAATGGTTAAGTTGTGCTTACAATGGCTCAAATTTCCTAAACGACAGTCAGATGAGGAGATGAGTGATTGGTCAACAGTTGTAACACTGAAACAAAAAATCCAGCCATTCCAATCGATGTTTTCCGAGTTTTTATGAGCGTTCTGTTAATTTCAGCCAACAAAATCCTACCTGCAACTGAAACCATAATAAGATTACTAATAAGAAAAAAACATATCTATGATAATATATTCTGCTTGTGTTTCTTCCGCTCCTTTATTCGTCCGTTATGCTCGTCTATGCACCCTCCCCGCTGCCAAGTGAGATATTCTTCCATTCTTTCCTTAGACCAAGTAAGATATATATTTTTTTACAAGGAAGTTGCTTCTTCATATCAAATTTCGTGCTCTGAGTCCAATTCTTTTGTATTTCGAAATTCAGTTAAAAAATGAAACTTTTTTCAAGGACCAATTATGCTGAAGCAAAAATAGATAAGACGCAATAAAACAGCAAATCTAGGTCATGTGGTGATCGAGACAAAATGACCGATCACATGATAAAACGAAATCAATAGATTAGCGTAAAAAGAGTATGAGACCAAACACAACTGAGTGGGGAAGGTTATCATCTACGAATTATTCAAGAAGTTCAGTTTGACTAAACGAACAACCTGAGAATAGAGAATGAGATGGACAAAGTTATCTGGAACGTGTGATACAAATGGGCCACCTAATTTCGACCAGACGAACAGACCTAGAGATTGTCCACAGAAAAGAAACAAAAGAGAACCTGCCGAACAGTGGACTTTGCCGACCCGGCTAACTACAGAGCAAAACTGAAAGAAAGCGATAATAGAGATAAGTACTCAGACTTTGTAGTAATGAAGTCTACAACGGCTGGAGAAGAAACTGGATGGCAATTACACAAGAATGCTGCGTGCAATCCTGAACAAGTCCTGGCAGCAGCACCCCACAAGACACCAACTGTACGGCCACCTCCCCCCTATCACGAAAACTATTCAAGTTAGACGAACCAGACATGCAGGACACTGCTGGAGAAGCAGAGATGAACTCATAAGAGATGTACTCTTATGGATCCCCACACATGGCCGCGCAAAAGCAGGACGACCAGCTCGAACGTACATTCAGCAGCTATGTGAGGATACAGGATGTTGTCCTGAAGACCGACCTAGGGCGATGAACGATAGAGAGGAGTGGCGAGAGAGGGTCAGGGATATCCGTGCTGCCAGCGCGATATGATGATGATGACTCAGACTTAGCTAGAGAACTAAAAGAAAAACGGTTTTACATTGTTCTAGAATAGATGCGCGGTTTGCAAAGTGGGGATTAAGCGGGAACAGCGAGAAGAAATTATAGAGAGAGAAAGAAGACGACACCAACAGAGACATGAGGATATTAAAGAGAAAAAGAGGAATATCGTCTTTGAGCAAAGATAGAAACAAACAACAGGAAAGAGGAGATAATTTGTAATAAGAACACCTTGTATGTTTAGATTAAGAGAAACTCAGACAACTAGCAAGGAGATTTTAGATTCATGAGAACGAACGCGCACATGGATTTAAAATCATCATAATCATTATCATCAGTTCGCACTGATTTCCCTGACTCTCTCTTTCCCTATCTGTCCCTATCATCCACCGCTCGCGGCAAGTTTTCAAAACTGCATCCTGTGTCCATGCAGAGTTGTTGTAGGTAAGTTCTAGCTGGTCCACTAACACTGGCACGACAATGTGAATGAACTTAGAATAGAAAATGTGAATGCTGAAGAGGGACTTAATTTTAGAAAAAGAGAATGCATAATGTCGGTCTTAAGAGAAATGGTCCGACGATCTATATTTATTTCCATGGAATGTCCACAGGTTCTTCTTATATATATATATATATATATATCATAATCATCATCATCATGTCGTGTTGTCTCTCTCTCTCTCTCTCTCTCGCCATTCGTCTCTATCATCCATCGCTTCCGAGAAGTCTTCTAGACTATATCCTGTATCCGTACGGAGTGTTGTAGATAAGTTCTAGTTGGTTGTCCAGCATTTGCACGTCTGTGTGAAGTGGTAATTTACTAAGCCTTTTGCTTAGATGTGGCACAGGGCCATATGAAAGGGGCACCCAATGAGACTCGAACTCACTCGTGTAGGTTTGCTTGTCGAGCTTGCTAACCATTACACCACCAAAGGCGCCTACACGTCTATGTGAAGTGGTCCAAGGGAGAACGTCGCTTATATGTTCGTCTTTACTTCTCCAGCCGTGTTCCACATATCTTGTCCATCTTGTTTGCATAGTTTTAGAGATGAGAAGTATGTGGCCTTCTAGCTGCTGTTTTGAGAGATGTTACTTCCAAGATTTGTCCAATACAGCTCGTAGTATTCTTATGTAATTCCCGTATAGCTTTTACTCTATACGCTTAGTCGGTGTCCCTGTGGTGCATCCATATAGCAGAATGGACACAACCGATCTTATATATATATATATATATATATATATATATACATATCATTCAGTCTAAAAATTTGGCCAATTCATAGCCCATACACTATTGATCTATGTATCATTCAGAATCAAATATTAATATAAAAAGATGAAGAGAAATACAAATAGCTTGTTTATTTTTATGTTGATCCTTGTCGAAATTTATTTATTAGAGACTTTCTTGATTTTTTTTTCTCAGGTTTTAAAATATAGAGAATTATTTCACATAATGAAACCTGTTATATGATGATAGAAATAGAACGGCTTGTACCATACCTATATACGGATATGTGAAACGTACATAGAATCTTCATAACATATATACATCGAACATAGGAATCCCGAAACACGAAAAACACTTACGACTTCTTAGTTCAGGTACGAAACTTTTTATTACCTTTGAGTTTAAAGGTTTTTCGACATAAGGAGAGAGATGCACATTCTTTCTATTCTGGTTTTTCCATTCACCCCAAATCACGTGCGCACCTGACACAAGGCCACTGGTTTGGCTTCGGCGAGCTAGTGAAAGTCAACCGTTTTCTTCCGAGCCAGGAACTCAACTCAACTCAACTGACTTTTCACAAATCCTCCGTGCACGCTTCCGGTGCATGACGTCATTCACATCCACTGGTCAACTTCTCTCTGTGATTTTTATTTTGACATCTGTGAACGACACATCCTCCCCGCGCGGTCCTCAACACCTGTGCTCAAGTTTGTACCTAACTAACTCATGTGCTGAGCCGAAAGGTTCTCAGCCTAACTCTACCCAAAGGCAAGATATATAAAACGAAATCCCTCAGCCATTATATTACAGGCTAATCACATAATAAGCAAATTCAGCAAAATGGCATAAAAGGAATACAAGAGTAGACATGACTGCGTAGTAAAGTTAATCCACTGGAATTGTGCAAGAGATTAAAATTTGATCTTACTAACAAATGGTATATGCACATATTAGAATCCATTATAGAAAATGCGACGCATAAAACTTTCTAAGATTTTAAGACACAAATGGATCACCCAATTCCGGTCAAAAGGCTAAACCCATTGCTAATTAGCAAAGAAAGAAAAACTTGTCACTCTAATGGATTGTGTAGTTATGACGGACCACAAGGTGAAAATAGAATAAAGCAAAGCAAAAAAAAAAAAAAAAAAAATAGACAAATGCTTGGATTTTGCCCAGGGAGCTGAAAAAACTGAGATACATTAAAGTGAATGTGATACAACTGGTAGTTGGTTCCCCTGGAACTGTTTCAAAAGCTTGAGCATAATGTTTAGAAATTTCCTTGCATGATGAATCTTGAAAATATTACTGAAATTATCTAAAAATATCACTGAAATTATATAGAAAAGAAATTAAATTAATTCCTTCTAGTTTGTCAGTAATTTTGATTATATATATATATATATATATATATATATATATATATATATATATATATATATTAAATTTGACGACAAAACTTCAGTTCAGTGTTTCTGTTATAAATCTATTTCTGGTCGTTATGCCCTTCTTCAGATGGCGTTTAATACTTTAGTGCTAATATAATTATGTAGACATCCCTACTTCGTTTCCGGTTAGAAGAGAAAAAAACTTATTTATTTCCATATGAAATCTTTTTATATATTAATGTTTAAATAATCCCTTATCTTACTTTATTTTATTTTATTTTGTTTTATTTAAAGAATTCTTTATTTAACACCCAACAAGACACCAACTGTACGGCCACCTGCCCCCTATCACGAAAACTATTCAAGTTAGGCGAACCAGACATGCAGGACATTGCTGGAGAAGCAGAGATGAACTCATAAGAGATGTACTCTTATGGATCCCTACACACGGCCGCGCAAAAGCAGGACGACCAGCACGAACGTACATTCAGCAGCTGTGTGAGGATACAGGATGTTGTCCTGAAGACCTGCCTAGGGCGATGAACGATAGGGAGGAGTGGCGAGAGAGGGTCAGGGATATCCGTGCTGCCAGCACGATATGATGATGATGATGATGACTATTTATTTAAAAACCGGAGAATATCAGAGGGTGTTCCCAATGAGTTGAGGTTTACTTTGAATAAGAAACCAAAATTCCTACACTTAAATTAAAGATAGCTTTTGGTTTTTGATTTTTTGTAGAACTAATGTTTGTTTTCAATATTTAATAATATTTAATGTATTTTTGATAATTGATATCAGCATTAAATTAACTTTTAGTTATTTTTATTTGGAAGAGATTTTTTTTCATTTTTTTTTTCTGAGTTAAATTTACAATGATGAGTAATGGATTCATATTGAAATTCAATTTGGATTCTTTTGTCTAAGAAACTTTATTTCATAATATATTCATTAGTTTTCTATAATATATTTATTAGTTTTCTATAATATATTCATTAGTTTTCTATAATATATTTATTAGTTTTCTATAATGTATTTATTAGTTTTCTATAATATATTCATTAGTTTTCTATAATATATTTATTAGTTTCAAAATTGTAGGGGGACATGTTATTTGGTAGATATGTTTGGTCCCCCAAAATTTAGGTTGTATTTTGGTTTATGTTTAGTGATATATTATTTTTGTTTATACTTGGGAAAAGGCACATGGAGACAAATGTGGTAAAGATGTAATGATATGAAAGATGTGTAAACGATATGAAACGGCGCGGACAAAAGGAACATTCAAAAGAAGCGACATAAACAAAACAAATTTATATTTATAACAAAACATGCAATGATACATTCAAAACATTACTATGGTTCTATTATTGTTCGTAAAACAGTCCTGAGAGAGAGAGAGAGAGAGAGAGAGAGAGAGAGAGAGAGAGAGAGTGTGTGTGTGTGTGTGTGTGCCTAACACAACTAAAACTACAGAAAGAGTTAAATAATAAAAGTGTCCTATTCATGTTGACTACGTATTTCTAAATGTTCGTTTCTTTCTGTGGTTCGAGGCAGTTGCTGTTTCCGAGGCTGGAAAAAGTCAAGACAAGATATACTGAGGAAAGGAATGCTTGCATGGCCTATCCATTTTGTGGCGTTTGACGTCTGTTGATGAATAAGGGAGAGTGATAGTATTTTCTCTGGAAGTCACACTGAAGAGTGTGTGTTAGCTCTGCAAGTGAAAATGTGAAAAAGAAAAAGGGTGTTTGAAGACAAAGTATTTATAGAAAATATGTGTCTTGGAATCGGCTCCAAAAACGCTGGACGAAATTCAAATGAGGACGCAGTTTTAAGCACTGATCATGTAGTTCTCCAGGCCAATGGTTTCCCGAGACTGATTGCTTATGTGCATCCGCCATAATTGTTTCGGGAACAAGTGGCATACCACCCATTTTGAATTATAGGAGTATAAGTCCTATAATATGCAATCTTATTAATAAATCTTTTAGTTGTTCCATGTTTGTTTGCCTTTTCACCGGATGTTAGCTCTATAAAATATTCATTAGTTTACTATAATATATTTATTAATTTCAAAATGCAATCTTAATTATAATTCTATTAGTTATTCCACGTTGTTCAACTTTTTACCGGACGGTGTAGTATAAATATTAGTTCCTTCTTATTTTTAAGCCTATAACCTCAACTCACAAAGAACATTCTCTGATATCCACTGGTTTTTAAAAAAATACATAGTAATTTAAAATATCAGTAAATAATTCTTAAAAAAAAATTAAAAAAAAAAAAATTTAAATATTAATTTGTAAAGAAATTTCATTCGGAAATCATCATCATCATCATCATGTCGCGCCGCCAGCGCGGATATCCTTGACCCTCTCTCGCCATTTCTCCCTATCATTCATCGCCTCCGGCAGGTCTTCAAGGTTACATCCTGTGTCCTCACATAGTTGCTGTATGTATGTTCGTGCTGGTCGTCCCACTCTTGCACATCCATATGTGGGGGTCCACAGGAGTACATCGTTTATGAGCTCGTCCTTGCTTCTCCAGCAGTGTCCTGCGTGTCTGGTTCGTCGAACTTGTATAGTTTTCGTGATGGGGGGCAAGTGTCCGTATAGTTGGAGTCTCGTGGGGTGCTGTCGCCAGGACTTGTTTAATACTGCTCTCAACATTCTTGTGTAATTTCTGTCCAGCCTCCTCTCCAGCCGCTTCGTAAGCGTCCATGTGGTGCATCCATATAGCAGTATCGACACAGCCGCTGCCTGGAAGAAACTGCGTTTCATTTTATCAGTTAGGTCCGACTTCCATATGATCGAGAGCCTATCGATAGCTGTCCATGCTTTCGTCAGTCGTGTGTCGATGTCTTTTTCGGTTGATGAAATGCTACTTCCTAGGTAGGTGAATTTGTCGACTAGTTTCAGAGAGGCTCCGTCTAGTGTGGCAATGTTGCCCGTTTGGTTGTAGCACATATATTAAGTTTTGTTTGCATTGACATGGAGGCCAATGCCAGCTGCGGCTCGTTCCAGATTATGCAGTAGTGTCTCTGCTTGATTAGGCGTATTCGCTAGTATCGCCAAGTCATCAGCGTAGTCGGCGTCCGTGATTGTTTTTGCGGGGTACCTTTTGCTTCTTCTCTTAGTCAGCTCGAAGCCATTTTCTCTGATTTTGTCGATTGAAGTCCTAAGCACATAGTCTAGACAGATGATAAAGAGGTACGGGGCTAGTGTGTCTCCTTGTAGTACTCCTGCAACAATGTCGAAGTATTCCGTGTCTCCATCTGGTGAACGTACTTTCACTTTGGTGTTTCTGTAGAGAATCATTATCGCTGCTAAAGTGATTCCGTTTCCAGAAGTTTTTTTCACAGAGGTCAGTAAATTTGTTCTACTAAACTATTCATTTAAAAATGCACATTTGATTTAAAATAGTAATGTCTTAAATCTCAAGCTGTATTCTGTGTTGTTTAAATGAAGAATGAAGACTTATGCGACTTAATTTTCAGGAAAAACTTTACTTTTGGAAGACGAACTTCTAAATTTGCGAAAGAAAACCCCAAAATTGCCCCCCCAAATGAAAAGAAAGGAAGAAAAAGAGAAAAAAAAATTCAAAACACCTCAAATGTAGTCTAACACGTGCTAAAGACGAAAGCCATAAAAGAGTTGACTCCTCCTCTCTCTTTCTTTCTCTCTCTCTCTCTCTCTGTCCACCCCACTAGATGACCATGAAATATACCCCAAAATTTCCTTGAATTTTAACATCCAGCAGTCCTGGACTTTAACTAAGTTAAAACTTAAAATATAAAAAAATAAATAAATAAATAAATAAAAATTTTTTTAATTTTTATTTTTTATTTTTTATTTATTTATTTTTTTTTTACTACCGCGTACACATGGGAAGCAGCATGATGTACGTGTGAGTCTTGCAGCTTAACGCTTAGGATTGTCAGTTCGATCGGGGAACTACTGCTGCTCATCTATAAGAGTGGCTTCTATAGATGAGAACAAAAACAGCCATCGAAAGATAACCATGACTCATTCGGAAATAAATAAGATTTTTTGTCTCATCTAACCGGAAACTCCCCCAGTTAGCTAGGTCGACAGAATACACTGACTGCACCTCTGCAGAGGGGTAAGACCCTTCAATGATTGTCCTGGATATGACACTAAACAATCTGATGGTGAAGTTCCACTGATGCTGGAACTTTGGGGAATGCGGAACACTTCTTCATTGCTATTGCTCACGGGTTCACTCTGGCCCGGAATAGTAGTACCTGATAGGGCCCTATCTATGGGTTAAATAGAGGTAACTGCATACTTATGCTAAACTGAATTGTTTGAATTAGAGCTGTTTGACTAAACTGAATTGCTTGAAATAGAAATGTTTTTGACAATTAAACTGTACTTACATTTAAACTGCGTGCTTATAGTAAACTGAATTTTTGGAAATGGAGCTGTTTTTTGACATTGAAACTGTACTTACACTCAGCTGATTTGTTTAATATAGAACTGTTTTGACATTTAACTGTGTGTAAACAAAATCTCGACTTATTCTAAACTGGATTAGCTCTGTTTGAATAAACTGAATAGCTTGAATGATTTGACAATTGTTTACTCATGCTAAACTGAACTGTTTGAACTAGAACTATTTGCATAAAAATAGATTAGGCGTTGAATAATCTACAAAAGTTGATATACCATAAAAACCAACCAACCAACCAACCAACCTAACTGGAAACTTGCTAGGGAAGTTTACATAATAACCTAAACTCTAATGTATTAAACCCCATCTGAAGAAGGTAATAAATTTATAATGGAAACACTGAATTAAAGATTTTATGTCGAATTTATAAAAAAATGTTTTTGCTCTGCAGGTGAATTTCGGTATATTTTTAATCGAAAAGTAATTATATATCCGATAGCCGTCGTCATTGAACACTCAACGTAGATTCCAATTTACCTTGGAATACAACAGAATAAGTTTATACCTTTGTCTATTTTCCTCGGATTATACATACTGTATATATATATAATTTCAAATACAATAAAATCTATATATATATGTATATATATATATATTGTCATCCTCAGACAGACTGTTTCGTTGTATCACAACTCTCCAGGGGAGGCTTGACAGGCTATATATATATATATATATATAGCAGATATAATGTTTCATGGTATCGCAAGTCGTCAGTGTGGCTTGACACACGGGACGCTTCAAGCTGGGATCAAACCCCGTTTAACATTACACCAGATTTGGTATCTTACCGCTCAGCCAATTCGGCGATCTACGTCAACTCAAGAAATTAACACATTATGTATTAGATTTCGTTTGTTTACATTCTGCGCTATCGGATACCTTAGTGCTAAATTCATTAAAAGAGCCTTGCATTTACGCGGGTAGCAGCCGTTAATTACTTCACCAGATTGCTGAACCCCTGGAGGGGAGCGTATATATTGGCCCCCATATATATATATATATATATATATATATATATATATATATATATTGAAAAACCAAGGTAATGCCAAGAAAATAATTTAATGTAAAAGAAATTCAGTGTTATAACGTTTTGATTCAAATGAACTATCATCAAACCAAGGAAGGATATCACCCTTTCTTGTTGTAATATAATGGCCGAGGGATTTCAGTTTATGCCTTTGGGTTCAGTTAGGCTGATAACCTTTCGGCTTAGCACATGGGTTACTTAGGTGCAACATTAACACAGGTGTTCGCGTGCTCGCGGGCGGAGCGAACATGTCACTCAGAGATGTCACAATAGCCCACGGTGGAAGCAGGGTTACGGAGTGCGGGTGACGTCACGCACCGGAAGAGCGCGGAGGATTTTGGGAGATTTTGAAAAAGTCAGTTAGTTGAGATGAAACCTGCCTCGGGGGAAGACGGTTGGTTTTCGCTTGCTCGCGGAGACCTTTGTGACGGGTGCCTCACATGTTGGGGAGCAGATGAAAAAGCCAGCATAGAAAGATTGTGCCTCTCTCTCCTTATGTCGAAGAACCTTTAAACTCAAAGGTAATAAAAAGTTTCGTACCTGAACAAAGAAGTCGTCAAGTGTTTTTCGTATTTCGAGATTCCTATGTTCTATGTTATATATATATGAAGATTACATGTCCGTGTCCCACATAGCCATATCATGGCTATGGTACATTGTCTTGATGACGGTTTATTAGAACCAAAACGTTATAAGGTTGACTTTCATTTACATTATATTCTACTCTTTGCATTACCTTGTCTTTTAATTTTTCTCTATATTGTCGAATTCATTTCCATTATATATATATATATATATATATATATATATATATATATATATATATGTATTAGTGTGCAACTGATTCTGAAATTATGAAAATACTTATCAAAAATTACTGCAACTGGTAAATGTTTCTATTTTTGTTTGATTTGATTTCTTTGTTTAATAGTCCATCAAACTTTGTGGGTTATCTAATACCAAAGTAATCCTTGTAGAATAGTATTAGCGACACTGTCTAACTCATACATTAAGGGATAAAGAATCCATGCCTTTCTTAAGGGTATCAATTAGGGAGTGAACCCATGAAGATCGTACCTTTCCTAATGATATTAGTTAAAAAGTCTGCGTAATAGAACGACTAGAGTTCGAACCTGCTTACTCTGATGTCACTGCCCAGAATGTTAGCAACTCAGCTACAGGGACTCTACCTTCTATTTCTATGAATTTCTGCGACGAGGAATTAAGTTTTTTTTTTCTTTTCCTTTTTTTTTTATCATGCTAATATTTTTCTCTCCGGATTTATTCGCTGGTAAAAGGGAAGAAGGAAACGCTTGTCGCTGTGGGCAAGTAGTGACTGGCAACTTTATGACAATGTCTCCTGCTTATTTTAAAGGTCTCTTGTAGGGATTTTTAATGAAAATATTGAATTCCTCCGGCCTGTCTGCCAAAATAATGCCAGGAAAATTCATGCGAGTAATTCTTCTTTGTAATCCCAGGTTGTTTCCAAAAATTTGATATCATTAGTAATGTACAGGGTATTTCAGAAGAATTGCTATAATTACGTCATGCAATAATTTAATTCTCGTTGAAATGATTTTAAATTTTAACAGCATGTGTAGAAACAACTCGAAATTTTATGTTTAATATCTAAATACCATTTCTTTTCCAGTCTATGACATTTATATGACTAAAAAGATAAAACAAATGACTTAGCTACTCCTTTATACAGGGTGTTTCAGAAAAAATGATGTCATTTCATGATATTATAAATCAGACATGACCGATAAAATGAAACGCATTTTCTTCCAAGCAACGGTCGTGTCGATACTGCTCTATGGATGCACAACTTGGACACTAACAAAACGGTTGGGGAAGAAGCTTGACTGCAATTACACAAGAATGTTTCGAGCAATATTGAATAAGTCCTGGCGGCAACACCCCACAAAGCACCAACTATACGGCCACCTGCCTCCTATCTCGAAAACTATCCAAGCTAGATGAGCCAGGCACAAAGGACACTGCTGGAGAAGCAGAGACGAGCTCAGAAGTGATGTACTCCTATGGCCCCCCCACATATGGCTGAGCAAGGGCAGAGACGACCAGCTTGAACATACATACAGCAGCTATGTGAGGATACGGGATGTAGCTCTAAGGACCAGCCAGAGGCGATGAACGATAGGGAGAAGTGGCGAGAGAGGGTCAAGGATATCCGTGCACGACACGATGATGATGATAACTTGACCACACCCTTTCACATGGATGAGCAAAGGCAGGACGTCCAGTTCGAACCTATATACAGCAGCTCTGTGTCGCTACGGGATGTAGCCCTGAGTATCTGCCGAAATCAATGAACGATAGGGAGGTGTGGCGAGAGACAGTCAGCAATATCAGTGCTGATAGTACGACATGATGATGATGATGATGATAACTTGACCAATTGACGTTGAAAGGATCTCAAATTTGATCTGGAAGTGCAGAACCTCCTCTAGAATTCTATGTCTAATGTTCTGTTTTTTGTCTTTCCTAAAGAAGTGCATTTCTAGTTGGTTGGTTGGTTGGTTGGATTTTTATGGCATATCAACACTTGTAAGTTATTTAATGCCAAATGCATTTTCATACGAATAATCTGTTCTATTTCAAACAACTCAGTTTAGCAGAAGTACACAATTCTAATTAAAGAATTCAGTTTAGTATTGGCCTAATGAGTAAAGTGTTTGCCAATGGTCTGGGATACCGGGGTTCAATCCCGGGTCGAGTCATACCAAAGACTCAAAAAATGGCACTTGATACCGTCTTGCTTAGCACTCAGCATTTTAAGGTGCGTACGAAAGGTAAAGTGAAGCAATCCAGGGAAGGAGTAGCACCCCCACCTACATCGTGGTGTAGCAGCTATTGAAAAGGAAGCCTTCAGGTCACGCTCGACTAAGGTGGCCAACTTTATTTTTTCTAAGTATAGATTTTGATTACACATAGTTAAATGTCAAAACAGTTCTTTTTTAAACAATTCAGTTTGGCGTAAGTACAGTTTCAATGTCAACATTTCCATTTCAAACAATTCAGTTTGGCATAAGTACGCAATGTAAATGTAAGTACACAGTTTGATTGTCAAAAACATTTCTATTTCAAGCAATTCAGTTAAGTCAAACAGTTCTAATTCAAACAATTCAGTTTAGCATAAGTACGCAGTTTAGTTCTATTTAATCCGTAGGTGGAACCTTATCTAGTGCTTCCATTCCGGGCCAGAGTGTACCTGAGAGCGGTGGCATTGAAGAGGTGCTCTACATTCCCCAAAGCTCCAGCATCACTTGAACCTCAACATCAGATTGTTTAGTGTCATATCTAGGACACTCGTTGTGGGGTGGGGTCTTACCCCTCTGCAGTATTGCAGTTGGTGTATTCCACAGCTCCAGCTGACTGAGCAAAGTGCATTCTATATCTGGTATGTAGGGTATGACATTAACTTGCATCCAATGGTGAGGCTTCAGTTCTGTTGATCTGGGGGATATGGAATACCCCTTCATGGCCATAAACTACGGGTCCACTCTGACCCCGAGTATTAAATCCTGTTAAAGATTCATTGATTGGTTAAATAGATCTGTTTAAAAATCCTTTAATCGATTGTACCAAGAGAAGGAAAAATATGATTTTTTAAGAAACAACTACACAAAAAATATAACTCTCAACGTACTATGGACACGATTCCCTTACCTATATACTTAAAGTAACCCAAGTCAGATTGAAATGCCGTTAAAATGAATGAATGAATTAATCAATCCTAAATCTTCAGCCAAGAGTCATAATGAGACGACGAGTGGACACACGGACACACGGACACACTTAACCTTGCTATATACTCAGCAGCAGCAGCACCAGATGTGTTTACGTGCTCGATTACTTTCCTCGTCTCCATCATTTTGGTTCAGCGTGACAGTTTTGATTGAGCAGGCAAACATATTTAGTGACATCAGCTCTTATATTGATAGAAGATTCATTATAAAATCAACCAAAATTATTGTTCCGGTCACATTTT
The DNA here is from genome assembly GCA_963585895.1 of Sepioteuthis lessoniana. Classification (NCBI taxonomy): domain Eukaryota; kingdom Metazoa; phylum Mollusca; class Cephalopoda; order Myopsida; family Loliginidae; genus Sepioteuthis; species Sepioteuthis lessoniana. Next base: position 77,524,963 of record OY757921.1, on the reverse strand, counting down.
ACTACATCCAACAAGGAAAATATTATTTCTTTGTTCATAGTAAAAGTCTTTAGTGATTCACACAAAAAAAAAAAAGTCTTTTTATTTCTTCGTAATTTGTGTACTTTTTGCCTTCCAGGAAACGCTGTAAATATCTAATAATGATAATAATCATAACAATGATAATTATATCAATTTGTAATTGGTGCGTTTGGAACAGTAACTAAAGGATTACTAAAGGGACTGGAGGATTGGAAGTTTGCGGATGTATGGAGACCGTCCAAACTACTACATTATCGAGAACGGCCAGAATACTGAGAAGAGTCCTGGAGACTTGCTGTCACTCAAACTCCAGTGAAAGGCAATCAGCTAACGCTGATGTGAAAAACTCTAATAATAATAATAATAATAATAATAATATTTGAGAAACAAAAACTCCTATGGGATTTGACATACAAACGGATAACCAAATATCGGCCAGACGACCAGATCTTATTAAAAAAAAACATAAAAAGAAAACTTGCAGAATTGTGGACTTTACTGTCCTGGCGGACCACAGTGTGAAATTAAAAGAATGTGAAAAGAGGTATAAGTATCTCGACCTTGTTAGGGAATTGAAAAAGCTGTGGAACATGAAAGTGACGATAATACCGATTGTAATTGGTGCTCTTGATACAGTCATCAAAGGATTTGTACGAGGTCTGGAGGACTAGGAAATAACAGGACGAGTGGAGATTATCCAAACTACTGCATTATTGAGATCGGCTAGAATACCGCGAAAAGTCCTGGAAACTTGAGGAGACTTGTTGTCAGTCAAACTCCAGTTAAAAACCATCAGCTAACGCTAGTGGGGAAAAAACTCTCAAAAGAGAACAAATAATAGTGATAGTCTACTAAAAAGAGAAGTTGCCGAATTGCAGACTTTGCTGTCCCGGTTGACCACAAAGTAAAATTGAAAGAAAGCGATAAGAAAGATAAGTACCTGGACCTTGCTAAAGAACAGAAAAAAACTATAGAATATAGAAATGACGGTGATACCAATTATAAACGGTGCTCTTGTTAGAGTCATCAAAGGATTGGTACTGAAACTGCAGGACTTGGAAATAAGAGGACGATTTGAGACATTCCAAAACTACAGTATTATTAAGATCCGGCAGAATACTGGGAAGAGTCCTGGAGAGTTGAGGAGACTTGCTGCCACTCATACTCTAGTGATAAACCATCGACCAACGCTAATGTTGTAAACTCGAAAGGGGTAATTATAATAATATATAAGACGTGATAAAATAGCAAATGTTGGTTATGTGGTGATAGGGACGAAACAATTAATCACATAATAAGCGAAAGCAGAAAATTATCGTAAAGAGAGTATAAGACTAGACACAACAGGGTGGACAAGGTGATCCACAGGGAATTGTGCAAGAATTTTAAATTTGACGATACAAACAAATGGTATATGCACAACTAGGAATCCGTTCTGGAGAATGAGATGCACAAAGTTATCTGGGATTTTGAAATACAAACGGAGTAACTAATCTCGACCAGACGAGCAGACTTAGTGGTAGTCAACTAAAAACGAAAAAAAAAAAAAAAAAAAAGAAGAAAACCTGCTGAATTATGGATTTTACTGTCCATTGAGTAAAATTGTAAGAAAGCGAAAAGATAGATAAATGTGTAGCCCTGTTTACCCAACCCCTTCGCTCGAGCAGGATATGACACAAGGTCAACTTTTAAGCGGAGTTTAACAAGTTTGAATTTAGAGTTTTCCTTCTCCTAGACTAGTTGCCTCACCAAGGCTGAAGAACCTAGTCTGTCCAACTATTTACCCATAGCTGCAGGGAGAATAATTGGATTCATACCTTCTCAAGGGTATTAGTGCTATGTGAAATGCAATCAGTCAGGTCCAGGGTTTGAACTCGTGTCGCTATGTCCATTTCCTGCGATGATAACCATTACACCACAGGCACTTCCCAAATTGATGATGATACGCAAGGCCTCACACCTGAGAGATGACATAGACAGACTATATGTATCAAGAGAAGAGGGAAGAAAAGGACTTGTATATCGTACCGGCATAATGAAGAAGGATAATCCTGTTCGTTACAAAAATACATCTCTCTTTATTACTTCTTGAAAGGTCCAAAAATTACGGCATTTACAAAAGAGAGACAGAGACGAAGGATGCGGATACAGACTTGTGGAGAACTGCTATACTGACCCTTTCTTAACCCACATTGTGATTCCATATTTATAGCCTTACATCTTTACTTACTTGATGAGAGGTTCTCGAACGGGTTCCGCCATGGACCATTATCTTCCCACTCAAACTGGCTGACTGAGACTGACCGTCTGACTGTGGATACACATGTATATATAATTTCATAACGCCAATACCAACGCATTCTCCCGGCCGGTGGTTCACGTGATCTACTTCCGTCTCTCAACCCACACGATCTGCTTACACCCACAGATCGCTCGTTTTCGTTAATTACTTTGTTTACACAGCTGGAACATCCTGTCCCAGATTTCCGTAATTGATGGTTCTGTCAAAGGTCAGTATGCAACAGACTCGCTATCGTCAAGGATTGTGAAGATGCATTTATACAAAGACTCGAGGGTTATATCAATAAGAGCAAAGAAATATTACTTCCTGTAGCCAATAACAAAAAAAAAAAAAAAGGATTTGTCGCTCGAGCGAACCACCGACTAAAAATAATTGAACATGAAGAGAAACGGACACATGGACCTTGACTGAAAGCTAAAAAACAGGTGAATATGCGATTATCGATGATGCCAATTGTAGTGGGTGTACTTGGAATAGTCCCTTAACGGTTTGGAAAGGGAATTAAAAGATTTGGAAATCAAAGGAAGAACAGAGAGGCTACAGCACAACTGAGATCGGCTAGAATTCTCAGCTGAATCTTGCATACAAGGAGAGACTTGCTGTCTCTCATAATTCAATGAAAGGCCACTAACCAACGCTGTGTGAAAAAACTCGTAATGGGAAAATAATAATAGTTGACTATAAACCGTACATTCTGGCCCAGCATTATTTTCAAGAATATACAATGTATAACAGCCTAGTCTGTAGAGTATACCGACTGCCTTTTTGCACCGGGGTGGGACTCTCCTAACGAGTGTGCTAGATATGACATTAAACAATCTGATGGTCCCAGGTAGTGGAGCTCTAGGGAATATGGAATATCCCTTTATTGCCATTATTCACAGATCCACTCTGTCTATGAGTGGTCGAACCAAATAGGTTCCGATCTAATAGAATTGCTTGACATTTAAATTGAGTGCAAACAAAGGACTTATGCTAAATTGAATAGTTTGAAATAGAATTGTTTGATCATTTAACTGTATGTAAACAAATGACTGATGTTTAATTGAATTGTTAGTGATAAATAACAATAATTGGAGTCGTTATACAGCGTACAAACATATGAGTAATATTGAATAGAATTATTAGGGTCAGAAAGAAATAATAGAAGCCATTTAACAGTGTAGAAACAATAGCAATACTAGTGTGCAAACAAAAAATGAAAAATGAAATTACCGACAAATGAATCTCCTACATATCATGTATATCAATTTAAATGTGTTCAAACAAATGACTGATGATTGATCCTTATTGTTACATGTCAATACTCGAATCATTTTAACTCTAAACCCAAAAATGAGCTCAGGCTCTTTTTAAAAAGTTGCCAACTAAATGAGTTTATAAATCATATATATTTGATATATGTATCTATATAAACAGGATTTGGCATTAAATAACCTACAAGTGTTGATATGATACAAAACTCAACCATACCAAATAATATACGTGGTGCATTACAGGCTTTTTTGTGCAGGTATTTAAAATTGTCGTAGACTCTTAAAAATTCAGTATGTTATTGCTATACATATTATGAGATGACTGACCAACTTTTATGATTTCAGGTTCGAATGAACAGCTACAGCAGGAATTAGAATGCACCCTACTAAAGCCTGACTGTCACCACTGGTGAATTTCAAAAATGGAATCTGGACGTGAGGACACTTTAGAAGAACGATATGCAATAGAATTCTGTTTTAAACTTGGAAAAATGATGCCAGAGAAACGTATGGAATTCTTCAGACTGCTTTTTGACCATCTTGAATGAATCGAGCATCGGTTTTTGAGTCACATAAGAGATTCAAGGAAGGCGGGGAGTCTGTGAGGGATGATGACAGGTGTAGGAGGAGTAAGTAGGTCAATACACCAGAGTTGGTTGGCCAAAGGATTAGGGTTAGGGTTACTATGTTGAGGTTTCAAGGGAGTTCAGCTAGAGATTCCTAGGGAAGAAGCCAGCACACTTCAAATCGGCTCAGTCGCATTTCCAACAGGACAATGCACCAGTCTACAACTCCATCTTTGTCACAGACAATTTAACCAAGATGGGTACCAAGACAGCTCCTCAGCCTCCCTATAGTCCAGACGTTGCTCCCTGTGACTTTTGGTTATTCCCTAAGCTCAGAGGCTGTCGTTATGAGACAACTGAGGAGATGAAAGAAGCTGTGGCAAAAGTCATTGACACGCGCACACACGAAGACTTCCATGGGGCCTTCCGGAAGTTGTTGAAACAGTACAACAAGTGCATGGCAGCCGGAGGACATTACTTCGAAGGGGACTAGAGTTTCATGTTTGTACTCTCAATAAAAGTGCCCATACGAAAAATGTCTGGAAACTTATTTAATGATCCTTGTATAATTAATATATGTGTATAAAGGGAATTTGGCATTAAATAGCCCACAATGGTTGATATGCCGTAAAAGCCAATCGAACCCGAGCCCACAATGAATGACGTTATCATAGCAAACTAAATACCAAACAGACGTTTTTATCAAGTTATTGTAGAAAAATGAAAAAAAATATTTTTATTTCAAAATATAGCTCGCAAAGGTTAATATAAGCCATACGATTAAATCCAATTTCTGTTTTGACTTGACATCTTGGGGATCTTGTTAAAAGAAGTAATTTTATGGGTGGCATTTTGTTCTATGAAAGTTCTTAATTAGTAACTCAATTTTCTAACTTTCTCAGGAGGAATATTCCGTGACGTAGTAGGTAATTCGCTGGATTATAACATCGTAGTAATCGAGTTCGATCTTCAGTCGGGCTAGTACTTTCACTTTTGGACTAATCCTCTTGCGAAAGGTATGAATCCTCTTATCGCTCCAGCAATGAGTTAAATAGTACCAATCCTGTTCTTTTACAAAGAAATGTAGGGAACGAATAAATAAATTAAAATAAAAGAAAGAAAACTATTAAATTTGCAGAAACTCTCAGAGGTCCGTGACAGGAAAAAGGGATGATGCATACGTAAACAAAAAAACAAGGGGGAACAGGCTCTTTCTCTCTCATGCGGTGACCAGCGATTTTACAGAATCATTGCTGATGGGTGTCTGGGCGCCACGGATATATCTTTGGACTAGGCGTTGGTTAGTCAATTCACCGAGTAGCAGGTATCTCTCGGTTGACAGTATGCCGGAATATAAAAACTACGAAATAGAACTACAAACTAAAACAGCTGGACTTTGACAAACTTTCAAAAAGAAACTAACCCTTATGGAATCTTTAAATACCAAATGAGGACAAGCATATGCAAGAAACGACTAACGTATTTTTAGACACCTTAACTGGGGGATTCAACAATTTCAATTGTATTCAGGGAAAACTCCCTCACCCATGGAATGGTTGTTGAACCCAGGAAATAAAGGAAAATATAAAAGAAACGTCTTCGTCTCCTATCTGTTACTGTCTTCTTTTGTATAATTCTTTTTTGGCCTTTCTTGGGCAAGGCGTTACACCGACTAGCCATCGTGGGGGTAAAATAAAATATAAAAATAATGGAGTCAGATATCAAACCACTACACAGCTTAGCCCTTTGCTCCTGACCTTCAAATGGAACCCACAAAACCTTTGGCATGAAATAATCCTCGAATATTGATATCTCATTAAACAACCAAACTAACAAAATCATCTTTAGTGGTTTGGTTTGTTGGTTTTATGGCATATCAACCTTTGTAGGTTATTTAACGCCAAATCCATTTTTATGTAAATAATCTGTTCTATTTAAAACAGTTCTATTTAGCATAAGTACACAGTCTAATTGTCAAAAACCTTTCCATTTCAAACTATTCAAGCAGTTATATGTAATATTTCAGTTAAGTGTAAATACAGTTTAATGTCGGAAAACAGTTCTATTTCAAATAATTCAGTTAAGCATAAGCACGCAGTTTAAGTGTAAGTATGGTTTAATTGTCAAAAGCATTTCTATTTCAAGCTTTTCAGTTTACTCAATTCAGTTTAGCATAAGTATGCTGTTAATTCTATTTAACCCATAGATAGGGCCCTATCAGGTGCTACCACTCCGGGCCAGAGTGGACCTGGGAGCGATGGCAATGAAGGGGTACTCCGCATTCCCCAAAGCTCCAGCACTGCTGGAACCTCACCATCAGATTTTTTAGTGTCATACCAGGACACTCGTTATGGGGGCGGGGGTCTTACCCCTCTGCAGAGGTGCAGTCAGTGTATTCTACAGCCCCAGTTGACTGGGCAAATTATTTTTAGAGTAGTAATTTTTTTTTGGAAATATTTGTTCATAAAAATAATCAATGAGCATTGGATTCAAAGAAATGTTCTCGTTAATTTAAGAAAATAGTGTCTATGATTCAAGAAGATCCATTATCATTCCTGAAAGGATTCAATTATATTGGGAATGTTAAAGAAAATATGTTTGATACTATCTTATTTGGCGGTCCAAATCTAATTGGTAAATGTTATAAAACAGCATCTTAGAGTGAATTCGAAATCAAATAACCTCTGACACGCAAGTCTTATTTCAGTCAAAGGTTTTACAATAATTTCTTACTTACTAATCTGTGACGCGTATCTGACCTTACCAAACTGGTTCAAGCTGTGGTAGGTATCTGATGTGGTTGGTAGTAACGTGATAGTGCGCAGAGACATTGTGAATTACTTTACTCCATATGTGTTTTGGGCAGCTCAGATAGTTTAATAGCTAGCAAGCTAGACTAGCAAACCTTCCTGAGAGAGTTCCATTCTCATTGGGTGCCCCATTTATATGGCCCTGTGTCACATCTTAGCAAAAAGCTTAATAAATTACGTGGTGTATTCAACAAGTTACCAGACTTTTTGTACAGGCATTTAAATTTGTCGTAGACACTTGATAATCCAGTATGTTATTCCTATACATCTTATGAGAAGACTGACCAATTTTCATGATTACCAGTTCAAATGAACAGCTACAGCAGCAATTGGAATACACCCTACTCGAGTCTGGTTTTCACAGCTGGTGAATTTCAAAAATGCAATCTGGACGTGAGGACATTTTAGAAGAACGATATACAATAAAGTTCTATTTCAACCTTGAAAAAAATGCCAGAGAAACGTATGGAATTCTTCAGACTGCTTTTCGACCATCTTGCATTAATCGAGCATCAGTTTTTGAGTGGCATAAGAAATTCAAGGAAGGCAGAGTGTCTGTTAGGGATGATGAGAGATGTGGGAGGAGTAAGGAAGTCAATACACCAGAGTAGATTGGCCAAACGGTTAGGGTTAGGGTTACTATGTTGAGGTTTTAAGGGAGTTCAGGAAGAGATTCCTAGGGAAGAAGCCAGCACTCTTCAAATCGGCTCAGTTGCATTTCCACCGGGGCAATGCACCAGTCTACATCTCCATCCTTGTCACAGACTATTTGACCAAAATGGGCTTCGAGACAGTTCCTCAGCCTCCCTATAGTCCAAACCTTGCTCTCTATGACTTTTGGTTATTCCCTAAGCTCAGAGACTGTCGTTATGAGACAATTGTTGAGATGAAAGAGACTGTGACGAGGGTCATTGACAAGTTCACACAAGAGGCCTTCCATGGGGCCATCCAGAAGTTGTCGGAACGGTACAACAAGTGCATTGCAGCCAGAGGAGATTTCTTCGAAGGGGACTTGAATTTCATATGTATACTATCAATAAAAGTGCCCGTAAGAAAAACGTCTGGAAACTTATTTAATGATTCTCGTACTACTCCATATGTCATTTGAAAACTGCATTGATTAACATGCATTGTAGTTAAAAAAATTGGGAAATTATGCTTTACAAGTGGGAAATGGTGTAAAACGCCACGGAAACAACTAATAGCATTTGTTGTGGGAAAGGTGAAAATGCACTCCATCTCAGTACGGTAACAATATAGTTCAATAACTTTCGCTCTTGAAGTCGTGGAAGTTCAGGTAAGCCTAATAGCGTGGATTCTAAGGCTCCAAGCCGAAAAATCCAATCTAGGGAGTAGCACTCGGAGAGTATCAGGCGAGCTTAGCACAGTTAAGTGTAATTTTCCACATTGCAAAACGGTTGTATTTTGACCTTCGACCCGGCCAAACATGCCATTCCAAAGTAATGCGCCGGAAGGAAGTGACACATTCCAATGGCCAGTAATCGAAAGAGTTCGCGTGGGCGGATTTGGCTGATGAAATGGGACAAGGTAAAAATACTATGATACAATCATAGACCGAGGAACCGGAAGAGAGTGACCTCTGAACTGCATGACAGTTATTTCCTCTTGATAACGATCAAACATGCCATTCCATGGGTTGAGTGGGCGATTGAGTGAGCGTTGAACTATTATATAACTCGGTCAAGACAGGAAGAGAGACAGTTGGGGTCCAGAGAAGTTGCTGATAAGATGTGTTAGAGAAAGCCCGGTGGAGGGGCCCCTTGGGGCCCCTGATGAGTTGGGGACCAGAGAAGTTGCTGATAAGATGTGGTAGGGAAAGCCACTCCCGGCCGAAGGGGCCCTCGGGGTCCCCAGTAGTTTTGGATCACCGTTGGTGACAAGATGTGGAAGAGAAAGCCAGCATTCAGCCGAAAGCTGAACCCCCAGGTCTCCGGTTGAGCAGCCCTGGAGAACGAGAAAGACATAACGCTGACGGCCATAAGAGTGGGGGTCAATATATTGCAGTTCTGTTCGGTCTCCGGCTCCCTCTCACAGTAAAACCCTGTGTAACCCTTTTTGAACCCTTACAATAAAGTGAGAGGTACATATTTTTCTAAGGAAGTCTTCGCTCGTCTGTTTAATTATTGTCTCGTTATCATTCTGCATGTATATAGATGTATATGCGTATGACAATATAAAAAACTTTTGACGAGTATTAGAAAAGCTTAGAATACAGGTTTTTTAATCTCCTGTAGAGAAAAAAGATCTCTTTTCCTCACTCTGCCCGTCGAAAAAAAAGAAGAATAACCAGGGTAGAACATTTAACTGCATCTGATAGTGAGGCTCTACTTCTGAGAGAGAGTTGTAGTATATATTGGGGGTTACATCCACTGGTCAAATAGATCTGCTTAAAAATTACTTGTAATTGATGAGACTATGTGCAAAAAAAAATCCAAACAAAAACTACACAAAAATGTAAATATGAAAGTACAATGAACGTGGTTCTCTAAACTTTGGGCATCAAATAACTCTGTATGGGTTGACATGCAATCAATTAATCAATTAACCCCCCCACACACACTCTCACACACACATATATGGATATATATATATATACCCATATCCTATACTCGAGCAGGATGCGACTCATGATTAATATATATATATATATATATATATATATATATATATATATATATATATCATCATCATCATGTCGTGCCGCTTGCACGGATATCCCTGACTGTCTCTTGCCACTTCTCTAAATCATTCATCGCCTCTGGCCGGGTTTCAGGGCTACATCCCGTATCCTAACATAGCTACTGTATATATGTTCGTGCTGGTCGTCCTGCTTTTGCTTGGCCATATGCGGGGGTCCATAGAAGTATATCACTTATGAGCTCGTCCTTGCATGTCTGGTTCGTCTAACTTCGATAGTTTTCGTGATGTGAGGCAGGTGGCTATATAATTGGTACCTTGTGGGGTGTTGCTGCAACATTCTTGTGTAATTGCCGTCTAGTTTCTCCAGCCGTTTCATTTTATCGGTCAGGTCTGGTTTCCATATGATCGAGAGCCTATCGATAGCTGACCATGTCTTCGTTAGTCGTGTGTCGATGTCTTTTTCGGTTAATGAGACGCTGCTTCCTTGGTAGGTGAATTTGTCTATCAGTTTCAGAGAGGTTCCGTCTCGTGTGGAAATGTCGCCTGTTTGATTATAGCACACATATTCAGTTTGGTGTGCATTGACATGGAAGCCAATGCCTGCGGCGGTTCGTTCCAAACTATGCAGTAGTGTTTCGGCTTGGTTGGGTGTATTCGCCAGTATCGCTATGTCATCGGCGTAGTCGGTGTCTGTGATTGTTTTTGCGGTGTACCTTCTGCTTCTTTTCTTTGTCAGCTCGAAGCTGTTTTCTCTGATTTTATCAATCGAAGTTCTAAGCACGTAGTCTAGAGAGATGATAATGAAGTATGGGGCTACCGTGTCCCCTTGTAGTACTCCTGCTACAATGTCGATGTATTCTGTGTCTCCATCCGGTGAACATACTTTCACTTTGGTGTTTCTGTAGAGAATCGTTATTGCTGCTACGGTTTCTTTTGGTAGGCCGTATGCTAGTAGGATTTATTTCATCTTCTATCTGTGAATGGAATAGAAGGCCTTGTTAAAGTCGACAAATAGTAATGTCACCTGTAGGGTTTTTGCCGTATGTCTTCAAGGATTCTACGGATGGTCAATATTGGTGAGGTCGTGGATCTATTTCTTCGGAAGCCATTTTGGTTTTTCCTAAGGATGTTGTCGATTTTGGGTTCTATGCGGTTTCGTAGTAGGGCATTGGAGATTTTGGCTGCTATGGATGTAAGAGTTATACCTCAGTAGTTCTTGGCTAATTGGAGGTCAACCTTTTTAGGGAAGGAAAGGATGCATCCCTTCATCCATCTGTCTATAGGATTTTGATTATAGATTGCGTTGCAGTGTCGGAGCAGTATGTCGTCGAATTGTCTTCCATACTTCTGGGGGAATCTCGTCAAGCCCTGCCGCTTTCCTATTTTTAATTTTTCTAAGAACCAACTCGAGTTCTTCTTTTGTAAACGGACCTAGTTTAATGTCCAATTGCTTACTGATAATTCTGGTGATCGGTTCATGCGTAACTTTCGGTGGGTTTCCTAGTAGATTCTCGAAATTCCGTTTCCACAGTTTTATTCTTTCCGGATGGTTTGCTGCTTTCAATTTTGCTTTGGCTGTGCTCTTCCTTCTACTCACTTCGTTTATTATTTGCCAGGCTATCCTAGATTGCCTATCTTCCACCGAATCTCTAATCTTATCTATCTGATTTTGTAAGTATTCTGTCTGTTCTTTTAGATATATGCCTGCTAATTGATATTGTGCCTTTTTTAGTTTTCGGGAATTTGTATTTGTTGGGTTCTTCCGATAGCTTTTGGAGGCGGTTTTCACGAGTGCACGTTATTCTCTAACCACTAACGTTTCCCATGGGACTCTATATTTAGTTCAAGTTTTTGTTGGAATACAGTTCGATGCCGCCTGGAGGTGTGCGTCAACGAAATTTTGATATTCGTCATTTGGGGTACCTTTTTCTGTCTTCTCTTGTCGTGTTTCGAATCTGTTTCTTAATTCTAATGCATATTTATCTCTAATATCTCTGCTGTTAAGAAGGGCCCAATCATAGTGTTTAGTAGTCGCTGTTCGTGTGGCGTTTTTTCGTAGACTTACTTGTAATTTTGCCGTGACTATTCGATGATCGGAGGACACACCCTCAAAAGTGGAGTATGCCTCACAATTCATCGCGCTATTTTTCCATTTCTTGTTTATACAGACGTATTCTATCTGTGCTTTACTATTGTTTGCGTATGTGTAGGTCCATAATTTTCCCTCCCTTTTTTGATAGTTTGTACTGAGGCATGCTAATCAATTTTCTATCATGAAATCTGATAGATGTTGTCCATTCCTATTCGACGTGTTGTGTAGGCTGTATTTGTTGTTTCTGTTTTTCCGATTTGGGCATTCATATCTCCGCCAATGACGAGTAAGTTGTGTTTCGGAATGCTGCCCACTAGAGAGGATAGCTCATCGTAGAAGTTGACTAGTTCGGTTTCTTCACTAACATTGCTAGGGCTGTAGCAGGAGAT
>OY757921.1:77400366-77507866 GCA_963585895.1 Sepioteuthis lessoniana | reverse complement strand
GATTCATACATTTCCCAAACGTATTAGTGTGGAAAAGAGCCTTACAACGTGGTTAGACTTCGAATTCGATTACTATAATGTCACAATCAAGTACGTTAGCCACTACACTACGAGAAACCTCACCTTAATGGCATTGAACTGGGTTTTTTTGGGGGGGTTTTTCATATAAGAGTTTTTGTTTAGAACCTGTTAGGGTCTCATCTATGGGTCAAATAAAACTGTTCAATCATTTGCTTTACTTGAAAACATCTAAATAAGTGCCAAAAAAAGATTAGTATCAAATTGAATTATTAGCATTTGATTACCCTATTTACCAACCCCTCCACTCGGGCAGGATATGACATAAGGTCAATTTTAAGCGGAGTTTAACAGGTTTGAATTCAGAGTTTTCCTTCTCCTAGACTAGTTGCCTCACCAAGACTGAAGAACCCAGTCTGTCCTACTATTTACCCATAGCTGGAGGGAGATAAATTGGATTCATACCTTTCCAAAGAGTATTAGTGCTATGTGAAATGCAATCAGTCTCGTGCAGGTTTGAATTCGTGTCGCCGTGTCCATTTCCTACGACGATAACCATTACACCACGGGCTTTAGTATTTGATTACAATAATTGAAACTATTTGGCTCTATTCAAACGAATGAATAATAGTGTTGTTAGTGTTAGATAGCAATACTTGAAACCATTTAATGTCCTGTGTATGACATAAGAATTCATCTGAAGGCAAGGCTCCAGTTTTGGAGTAATGTGAATGTGGAATCCCCCTTCATTACCATTACTTCCAAGTCTACTCAAACCGGAGTGGTAGTACCTGTTAGACTCCCATCTATGGATCAAAAAGACCTGTTAATTTTTTTTATTGGGGATTATTATTAGTTATTTGAAACTATACAGCTGTGTGCAAGTTTTTCGTTTCATTTAGGGATACTTGATAATTAGAATTGCAAATTGCAATTCTTGAAACTATTTAACTATGTGCGAGTAATAATTAATGTTAAATAGAATTATTAGTATTAGTTCAGTATATAGTTCAGTTATTTTATTAATTTTAAGAAATCTTGTGAAAAGTAATCGTACTTCTTATTTTAAAGTATCCCATTTTAATATTTATCGTAGGATAAAAAAGTCTAGAAAAAATATTTGAAAAATACCAATCACAGGACATATTGCTGGTTTGCTTAAAAAAAGTTTAAGTCCCACGAATATATGTACCCAAGCCTTCCATTACTGGCAGGATGTGACACTAGGCCAATCTTTAAGTAAAAATTTCCTTCTCTTAGACTGGATGCCTAACAAAGGCTAAAGAACACAGTCTGTCCTACTATTTACACATAGCTTGGGAAAAACAGTTGGATTCATGCCTTAACTAGGAGCTTAAGCACGAAGTAAAAACGCAAACAGCCGTGTTCAGAATTTGAACTCGTGTCGCCGACTCCATTTTCTAAGATGATAACCATTACACTAAGTGCTCCTCTTACATATAAAAGCACAGTCTTCTTCTCTACATTTGCCTGTCACATTTTCTTAAGTTTGACGAGGTTTACAATTTTTGTGGAATAGAAGTCTGTCGAATTCGCCAATCTGTGTATTTACCAACACCTCTGCACAGCCAGGATGCGCCACAAGCGGAATTTAACAAGTTTGGTTTCAGAGCTTTCTTTCTCCTTGACTGGTTGCCATACCAAGCCTGAAAAACCCAGTCTAGCCTACTATTTTACCCATAGCAGGGAGAAAATTAGTTAGATTCATACCTTTCCAAAGGATATTTGCGCGATGTGAAATGCACACAACTTCTTCCAGGATTTGAACTCAGGTTGCCGTGTCCATTTCCTACGACAATATCAGTTACATCACCAGCCCCATGTAAGCTTTGTCCAGTCAGCTGTGGCTGTAGAATACACTGACTGCACCTCTGCTGAGGGGTAAGACACCCCCCAACGAGTGTCCTGGATATGACACTAAACAATCTGATGGTGAGGTTTGAGGAATGCGGAGTACCCTTTCATTGCCATAGCTCCCAGGTCCACTCTGGCCCGGAGTGGTAGCACCTGATAGGGTCCTATCTATGGGTTAAATAGAACTAATTGCATATTTATGCTAAAATGAATTGTTTGAGTAAACTGAATAGCGTAAAATAGAAATGTTTTTGACAATTTATACGTACTTACATTTAAACTGCGTGCTTATGCTTAACTGAATTATTTCAAATAGAACTGTTTTTCAACATTAAAACTGTATTTATACTTAACTGAATTAATACATATAACTGCTTGAATAGTTTGAAATAGAAATGTTTTTGACCATTAAACTGTGTACTTATGCTAAACTAAATTGTTTTAAATAGAGCAGATTATTTACATAAAAATGGATTTGGCGTTAAATAACCTACAAAGGTTGATATGCCATAAAACCCAACAAACCAAACCAACCAACCCATGTAAGCTAAGAAAATCTTCATTACTCCAGAATAAAAGTATATAAACAATTATTAGAGATAAATAGTGTTACGTACACCAGATACAAGTAAATGAATCGAGTGACTGATTTTAATGGCATGTAAACCTGTTTAGGGTTATTTTATGCATAGAGTTTAAGCGATCGCATTCAATGTATGTTCATATTTAGTGTTTTAGTGTTATTCTTTCAGAGGCTTTTCTTTTCTTATAATCCTATCGAACATAGCTAATTTTAAAGAGATTTATTTAATCCACGGCGTAAAACCACTCCAGGTCAGAGTACACCCGGAAGTAATAGCAATGAAGGGGTACTACACATTCTTCAAGACTCTAAAACTGGAACCTCACCATTAACTCTAATTTAGATGTGTGTGTGTGTGTGTGTGTGTGTGTGTGTGTGTGTGTGTGTGTGTGTGTGTGTGTACAGTCCTGAAGTTCGCACGCGGGTATGTGTGTTTACGCGAAAAAAAAAGAAGACCGTATGGAAAATCCTTCCTTACCAAGACTCTGTGTGAGAGAATGAGGAAATAGATTATACTTGATTTTTCCCTCACTGGAAAAATTTAATAGTTTTTTCTGAGTTTTTTTAGATCTTTAATTACAGACCAACCTTAGAATCTTGTATTCATTTATTTTGATTTCCACTTTAAATTCATGGAAAAAATCGAAACTGATGAACTATTTTGTTTTTTTTTTATCTTTTTTAGAAATTATTTTTTAAATAAAATGTCTTTGCTTACTTTAAAGGTTTATAGCAGTTTACTTTTCTCATTGGATAAGGTTTGAGGTGCTTAATTCGGTATAAAGATTAAAGAATTTAATTTCAACGTGTCATTTTCAACGAAGACATTTTTAAAAGCTTTTATTTTTATTTATACAATTATAAAAACTATTCAAGAAAATCAACTGTTATCTTGCATCTTTACGCGCATTTCTCATACAATGTAGCTTTGGCAAGTCGCTCTTCACTAAAGAAAGTAAGATTTGCTTTCTCTGTTTTATTGACATATTTCTTGGGTTATCTAATACCAAAGCCATGATTGTATTGGCACTATAGTTAACCAATAGTTAAAGAAAGAAGGGAGTTCATGCCTTTTCTAAGATAATTAGTTCGAAAGTGAACGTAATAGTTCGACTGGAGTTTGAACTTGCTTATTATCATGTCACAGGGAAGCACATTAACAACCACGCCTTAAAGGAAGTAAGAAGTAGTTGGTCTTAAGAAAAATGAATTTAATTTTTGATGGAGCAAATAAATTCAGGGACCTATTAAGAAAGTGGAAGACATTACTGTGGACATCCCAGCGCAGTGATTCTATTCAAAGTGATTTTATTCACAACATTGTCTAATAAAATTTCACCCACCAAAAAAAAAAAAAAAAAAAAGAAAAGGATAAGCAACCAGAAAATTCGGATCTAAAAGAAAAAAAAAGGTACTCAGCTCAAGAAATAGGTTAGTTGGTTGGGTTTTATGGCATATCAACCTTTGTAGGTTATTTAATGCCGAATCCATTTTTATACATTTCTATTTCAAACAATTCAGTTTAGCATGAGTACACAGTCTAATTGTCAAGAACATTTCTATTTCAAGCTACTCAGTATATTCAAACAGTTCTAATTCAGTTTAGTATAAATCTAATCTTTGTTTACACACAGTTAAATATCAAAACAGTTCTATATTAAACAATTCCGTTTTGTGTAAGCAGAGTTTCAATGTCAAAAACAGTTCCATTTCAAATAATTCAGTTTAGCATAAGCACGCAGTTTAAATGCAAGTACAGTTTAATTGTCAAATATAAATTGTATAAATATAGTTTTTGTTTACACATGGTTTAATGTCAAAACAGTTCTATATTAAACAATTCAGTTTAGCGTAAGTACAGTTTCAATATAGAAAATAGTTCTATCTCAAATAATTCAGTTTAGCATAAGTATGCAATTTAACCCATTGATAGGACCCTATCAAGTGCTACCATTCCGGGCCAGAGTAGACCTGGGAGCAATGGCAATGAAGGGGCGCTCTGCAATCCCCAAAGCCCTGGCATCACTGTAACCTCACCATCGGATTGTTTAGTGTCATATCCAGAACACTCGTTGTGGGGGGGATCTTACTCCTTTGCAGAGAAGCAGTCAGTGTATTGTACAGACCCAGCCGACGGAGCAAATCGGAGAAAATAGACAAAATGACTTCGAGCAAAAGAACTTAGATAGTCATTTCTTTGTTTACTTGTCCAAACATTTATAGAAAATGTTAAATTCCTTATCAGACTGTTTGATTAGATGTTTGCATACAATTTTACTGAGACCAAAATTACCATTTTAAGTTAAAAAGTGAAACGATGTAGTGGTTGGAAATTGGGAGTTTAATTTGCACTGTAAAAGTAATATCAAAACACTGGCTTTACGTTCATTTATATAATAGCACATGTTAAATTCGCAGATGATCACTTGCTTTGTTTGCCCAGTCGGCTGGATGGGGTCTATAGAAGACACCGACTGCACCTCACTTGAAAGGTTAGACCCCTCCAACGAGTGTACTGGATATGACACGAAACAATCTGATAGTGAGGTTCCAGTAATGCTGGAGTTTTTTGGGGAATACGGAGTACCCCTTCATTGCCGTCACTCCCAGGCCAACTCTGACCTGGAGTGGTAGCCCCTGATAGAGGTTTTATTTATGGGTCAAATAGAACTAAAAAGTGGTTTCGAGAGTTTACTGTTTTTTGCATTTATCATATTTACCAACCCCTCCACTCGGGCAGGATATGACACAAGGTCAATTTTTAAGCGGAGTTTAACAGGTTTGAATTCAGAGTTTTCCTTCTCCTACACTAGTTGCCTCACCAAGGCTGTAGAAACTAGTCTGCCCTACTATTTACCCATAGCTGGAGGGAGAATAATTGGATTCATACCTTTCCCAAGAGTATTAGTGCTATGTGAAATGCAATCAGTATCGTCCAGGATTTTGTTTTTCGCCTTTATAATTCGTATTTATCCTAAACTGATTTGTTTAAAATAGAACTGTTTTGACATTTAACGGGAAGGGTCGACTTTCGGGGCTCGCTGAGGCCAGACGAGTTTGTGTGCTACGGGTGCCACACGTGTTGGGGGCGGGGTCAGATGGAAAAGTGATCATAGAAAGATTGTGCATCTCTCTTCTTTATGTCGAAACCTTTAACCCAAAGGTAATAAAAGGTTTCGTGCCTGAACTAAGAAGTCGTTACGTGTTTTTCGTGTTTCGGGATTCCTATGTTCTCTCTCTCTATATATATATATGTTATGAACATTCTATGTACGTTTCACATATCCGTATCTGGCTATGGTACATCTTAAGGTTTCGCTTTTTTAGCAATGACCAAGTTATGTCGTGTGAGATTTAGCTTATGTGTCGCTTAAAATGTCCATACAGTAGATTTTCTTTCCATTCTTGTTTCCTGCTTATTTTTGTTCGGTTGATGCTTGTCGGTACTGTTTTTGGACGCTGTAATCCGTCTTCCTCCACGCTTTTTTGGTGTTGTCTTCAAGTCGTTGTATCGATGCAACCTACACCATCTCGAATGCTAGGGTCAGGAGTCCTTCCCCCTTCTTCACATATAGTCTTTATACATCATCAGTGGGATGTAAAGCCTTATGTATCGTCATGAGCGTTCTTGTTCTCTGGTCCATTTGTTAAAGTTCTTCTCTCGTCCACTTTAAGAATGGACCCGAATATCTTACAAGGGGGCCAGCCTAGATATTTATCTCTTTGATGAGATTTCTGCGATTTAGTTTGGTTTCAAGTAGTTTTCTCTTTCTCCCGAGGTATCATTATTATTATGAGAGTTTTTCACACCAGCAATGATTGATGGTATTCCCCTGGCGTTTGAGTGTTAGCAATCTCCTCAAGTATCCAGGACTCTTCTCAGTATTATTACCGATCTCAATAATGATGTAGTTTGGATGGTACCCACTCGTCCTCCTATTTCCAAGTCCTCCAGTCCCTTTACCAATCCTTCGGCGACTGTACCATGAGCACCAATTACAAGTAGCACAGAAAGAGTATAAGACATGACTGGGTGGGCAAGGTAATCCACAGGGAATTGTGCTAGAAATTTAAATCTGACCGTACGAGCAAAGGATATATTCACAACCCAGCATCTGTTCTAGAAAATGAGACGCACAAATCAAGATTGATGACATAAGCAAGACTCTGAAAACTGGAATTTTGAGATATAATCTGATCACATAATTTCTGCTAGATGAACAGACCTTATAATAATCAACAACAACAACAACAGAAAAAAAGAGGACTTGCCAAATAGTGGACTTTTCTGTCCCGGCTGACCAGAGTAAAATTGAAAGAAAGAGAAAAGAAGGATAAGTACCCCGACCTTGCTAGGGAATTGAAAAAAAATGAGGAATAAGATGTGATTATTATTATTATTATTATTATTATTATTATTATTATTATTATTATTATTATATTTTTTCACATCAGCTAACGCTGATGGTCTTCCACTGCCGTTTTAGTGACGGCAAGTCTTCTCAAGTCTCCAGGACTCTTCTCGGTATTCTGGCCGTTCTCAATAATGTAGTAGTTTTGATGGTCTCCATACGTCGACCAACTTCCAATCCGCCAGTCCCTTTCGTAATCTTTTAGTCACTGTAACAAGGGCACCAATCACAATTGTTATTATTGTCACCTTCATGTTCCACAGTTTTTTCAATTCCCTAGCAAGGTCGAGGTACTTATCCTTCTTTTCACATTCTTTCAGCTTTATTCTATGGTCAGCCTGGACAATTATCATTCACTCATTAAAGCTTTTCACATCAGCGTTAGCCGATGGAGTCTGAGTGATAGCAAGTCTCCTCAAGTCTTCAGGACTCTTCTTAGTATTATGGCCGTTCTCAATAGTGCTGTCGTTTGGATGGTCTCCACTCGTCCGCCAACTTCCAGGTCCTCTAGTCCCTTTAGCAATCCTTTGGTTACTGTTCCAAACGCACCAATTACAATTGGTATAATTGTCACCTGCATGTTCCACAGTTTTTTAATTCCCTAGCAAGGTCGAGGTACTTATCCCTCTTTTCACATTCTTTCAGTTTTATTCTTTGGTCAGCCGGGACAGTAAAGTCGACTATTTTGCAAGTTCTCTTTTTTTGTTGATTAAATCTGGTCTTCTGGCCGGGATTAAGAGATCCGTTGTATGTTAAAGTCCCATAGGAGTTTATGCCTGGCATTTTCTAGGACAGGTGCTGGGTTGTGCATATACCATTTGTTAGTATGTTCGAATTTAAGTTTCTTACACATTTCCCAATGAATCACCTTGCCAACCCAGTCGTGTCTCGCCTTATATTCCCGCTGTGCTAATTTGCTGCATTCGCTTATTATATGATTGATGGTTTCGTCTCTGTCACCACATAGCTTGCATTTGCTATTTTGTTGAGTCTTATCTATTCTCGCTTTGATTTGTTCGGTTCTTATGGCGCTGTCTTGTGCTTCTATTAGGAGGGATTCTGTATTAATGTTGTTGTTGTTGTTGTTGTTGTTGTTGTTATTATTATTAATATTGTCTTTAATTGGATTCATTTTTGAGATGAGGCTTCTTAATCTGAGAATTAATTTTTTATTTATTGCGGACTTTTTGTCCTCATCTTGGTAGTTTTTTTGTGTTGTTTCTTCTTTCATAACGTTTCGGCCAAATTTCACCTCTGGCCTTCTTCAGGTGATTTTTACCGCGAACTCGGATAGGAATGCTGAGTCTTGTAACCGTATCCCCAGTAATTACTGCCTTCCATAGTTGTTGTCTATCGCACCACGTTATTATTATTATTATTATTATTTGCGTGTTTTTCACACAAGCGAACGCTACTTAAGCATCACTGCTTTTAATATCCGATCTTTTCACATCAATGTTCTTTTAAAAAAATGTGTACAGAACATATACACTATTTATACAATATCTATACACCGATGAAATTCTGTTAAGTAATTTATTTGATAGTTTCCCAAAATACCCTCTTAATTTTTTCTTACTCTTTTTTCTGAAACCATTTAATCTAATCATGAAATATTATGGCTATTTTTATAACTTAACATAATTTATAACATTATGGCTATTTTTGATCAGATTAGACAACTTGTTCTAAAAATATATCACTCTATTAGCAAAAAAATCCACTTCCTAAGTAGAATAAAAAAAAAAGATCTTTACGTAAATTTTCAGTTGGAGAAAAAAAAGTGTCAGCCAAAATTAGAAATTCCATTAATTATTTTAAAAGTTTCAGTGATTTTGCCTCTCGTTCTTCTTTCTTGCAAAATAAGTAAAGTTGGCGACCGCAGTGGAGGGTAACCCGATGGCTCCCCTTTAAATAGCTACTACACTGAGGTACAAGGAAGGGCACGACTTATTTCCTTGAATTGCTCCATTTAACCCTTGATCCGTACCTTACAATGCTGAGTGTTAAGCAAGGCGGCATCAAGTATCATTTTTTAAGTCTTTGGTATAACTTGACCTAGGATTAAACCCTGGTCTCCCGGACCATTGGCCAACAAGTAGTTAAAACTGATTTCTCTAATGTCTTACTATAACTGTAATTTTTAAATTTTTGCGTGTAATGATTAAAGCGATGGACAGTGGAATTATAGTAAGCGAGTTCGAACTCCAGTCACGCTATTACGTTCACTTTCGGACAAATACCCTCGTGAAAAAATGAACCCCCATTATCATCCTAGGTATGGGTTAAATATTACCTCTACAGTTCATCTAGATGGGTGGCTTTGGCATTAACATAACCAACAAAAGTTGATATGCCATTAAACAATTAAATCGGAATCACTTTCCATTTTTCGACACTGGAGCCCAGGCCTGAGTACAATATTTTATGTGAGGTCTTTCATATATATTTTAAAACAATGCTGGCCTCTCTTGGAATAAAATTTTTTATCACCCAGCCAATCATTTCCTTTGCTCTCGATACAATTGACGAAATATGACTTTATGTTTTAAATGTATCTTCAAAATCAACTCCGAGATTATATTTTCGTTTTCCTTTTTTTATTTCCTTTTTGGTCAAAATATTTCAGATCATTTTTATTGCTCTGGCTGTAAGGTTTTTCTTATCTCATACTTTGTTCATCGCAAACTTTCTAAAATCTTATTGTATTACAGTGAGGTGCCAGTAGTGTAATGGTTATCGTCGCAGGATATGGACACGGCGACATCGCGTGGGCGGATATTGGCTGATGAAATGGGACGAGGTAAAAAAAAAATCCCATTGTACACTACAGAGTGATGCACCGGAAGAGAGTGACCTCTGAACTGCATGACAATTATTTCCGCTTGATGACCTGACTGATTGCATTTCACATAGCACTAATACCCTTGGGAAAGGTATGAATCCAAATATTCTCCCTCCAGCTATGGGTAAATACTAGGGCAGACTAGGTTCTTCAGCCTTGGTGAGACAACTTGTCTAGGAGAAGGAAAACTCTGAATTCAAACCTGTTAAATTCCGCTTAAAAATCGACCTTGTGTCATATCCTGCCCGAGCGGAGGGGTTGGGTAAATAGGATTACAGTGATACCTCAAGATACGAAATTAATTTGTTCCGGAGGGGATTTTATATCTTGGAATTTTCGTATTATGGGACAAGATTTACCCTAAAAATTGCATAATTTACTCCAGTCCCCAAAAGTAAACATATAAAGTGTAAATATTATACACAGCAGACGGAATATGTTCGTTAATGACAACATAGTCATTTACATAAAAACTATGAGAAAATAATAAAATTAATTAAAAACAATAATAAATGTTGTTACGAATAAAGACAATTTACCTTTTGAGTCGGGTACTTTTGATTTTTTTTTTTCGTATCTTGAATACTTTTTCGTTAAATGGGGAGGAAATTTCATCGAAGCCCATTTCGTATTCTGAATTTTTCGTATAATGGGGTTTCGTAAGTCGAGGTTTCACTGTATTTCGCTCTTATTTACTTTTTGCAGTTACTATATTCATCTTAAAATAAGGCAACGGCCCTGGTGCAGCCGTTAATATAGATAAATGTGTCAGATAGTATGCGCCACAGCCTTGTATTAATAATAGTCAAATAGCTATTTGATATACATTAACAGTGGAATGATTTTGAAAAACCGAAGAAGCTATGTTGAATGACTAGAAGGATGGTAACCAGAAAGATAGACCAATAATAGGGATTTGAAATTATACAATTAAATAGGGAGAAGAGTTTGAAAACAAAGACTTGAGTGTTATGTTTTGACCTTTTGAACCGGCCAAAAATGCCATTCAAGGTGATGCACCGGAAGGAAGTGATACATTCTAATGGCAGTTATGAGAGGAAATCGCATAGGCGGATATTGGCTGATGAAATGGGACGAGGTAAAAAAAATTCCCATTGTACACTACAGAGTGATGCTCCGGAAGAGAGTGACCTCTGAACTGCATGACAATTATTTCCGCTTGATGACAATTAAACATTCGATTTCAAAGATCAGGTGGGCGCCGAACGATTATATAATTGAGTTTAGTTCGACGAGCCTGAGCAGTTGCCAGTAGAATTCCAGACAGCTAGAGACCAGATGTGGTAGGGAAAGCCACAACCGACCGAGGGGGCCCTCGGAAACCCCGATGAAGTGGACCCCAGCATCAGGAGAACAAGAAGGACACAACGTGGCGGTCATAACAGTGGGGTCAAGATATTACAGTTTATGTTCGGTCTCCAGCTCCCTCTCACATGCAACCCTTGAACAACCCTTTCGAACCCTTGCAATAAAGTGAGAGGTAAAATATTGTTAAAGAAGTATTACTGCGTCTTTCTTCCTGCGTCGTTTATTACTGCGTCTTATCTTGCGTGCGTTTTTGTCACTGCGTCGTTATCATTGTGTCGTTGTGAATTATTCAACATATATATGTGCATGTATGTAGATGTGAATCTGCATATGTGACTATATAACATGAGGTTTTCTCATGAAAAAGTTACTCCCAAATTTTGACAGAAATTATTTGGGAGGTGACAGAGTTTTGAAGGTTGGGAATCAAGAATAGACACCGATGAAAATTAACCTTTCGCTGATATATGTCTGAATGTATTATTGGTTTGGTTTCTTTGTTTAATTGCATGTCAACCTTTGTGGGTTATTTAATGCCAAAGCCATCCTTGTAAAAGAACAGTAGTGGTACTATTTAACCCATAGCTAGAATGATAAGGGATGTCATATGGTATCCTCGGGACCATTGCCTCCGGGCATGACGTCATTCACACTCCAGCCTAATTTCCTTCCTGGGGTTTATTATGACAATGGTATTTGTCCGAAAGTGAACGTAATAGCGCGACTGGAGTTCGAACTTGCTTACTTAGATGTCACATGTTGATTTTGTTTGTTTAATGGCATATCAACCATCTTTGGTTATTTTATACCAAATTCATCCTAGAATAACAGTTGCGGTACTATTTAACCGTGACTGGGAGGATAAAGATGTTCATACCTTTTCCAAGGGTATTTGTCTGAAAGTGAACGTAATAGCGCGACTGGAGTTCGAACTCGCTTACGACAATTCCGCTTTAACCATTACACAGCGAGGATACCTCCATGAATGTATGAATTCGGAAATGAAACCAGTTGTGGGTTAATTAAACCTCTGATGATGGATCTACAGCCATATTCATAAAAAGGCGACTATAAGAGTACTTTTGTATAGCCAAATCAATCACAAACGTTATACATATGCAAACACATTAGGCAGGCTCAAATACACAGGCGACTCCGTTGTTCAGGTACGAACGTTTATTAACTTCTCGACGTCTTCGACACGAGGTGAGAGACACAATTCTTAAAAGTCTTTCGTATCATACTATGCCAACAAAACTCCCAACTGCCTGGTCGGACCCCAACTTCTCAACACCATGGTCGGAACTCAACTTTTACTGTTTGCCTAAATGGCAGACAACCCAACTTTCTGTCTACATGGCCCAGAGTCAACTTTCCAACTCTCGACTCAATGGCAGAGAACTCAATTCTATATGCCACAATGACAGAGACAAAATTGTCTCCTGCCGGGCCCACAGTCAACTCCAAACTGACTCTTCAAATTCTCGGGACCATTGCTTCCGGGCATGACGTCATTCACACTCCAGCCTAATTTCCTATCTGGGGTTTATTATGACAATTGTGATTGTATTATCCTTTGCGCACGAGCACAAAACTGTACCCAATGCTATGCACCTGAACTAAGAGCCGAATAGTTCAAAGCCCAACCAAACTGAATGATAAATTATAATTAACGAAAAATGATTAGTATAAAAAAAATCATTCCGTGATTATATAACGGAATTCATTTGCTTAGGGTGTTGTTCAGAAAAGACACACACACACACACACACACACACTCATACATACATACATAAAAACACACTCACACACACACACACACACATACATACATACATAAACACTCACACACACACACACACACACACACACACACACTCACGCTCACACACACACACATACATATATAAACACACTCACGCTCACACACACACACACACACACACTCAATGAACAATTCAGTTTTCTATTTTAACATATATACACATACATGTGAATATGTTCATGATGTAATGATGATTGTCGTTGAGCACGGGGTCACGAGTTCAAATCCTGAACGAGACAGCTTCCATTTCCCTTAGCTCAGATACTCTTGGGAAAGGTATGGATCCAACTATTCTCCCTCTAGATATGCGTAAATTGTTGGGCAGACCAAGCTCTTCAATCTTGGTATGGCAACCGGTCTAGGACAAAAAACTGAATTCAAACTCACTAAATTCTGTTAAAAGTTGATGCCATGTCACATCCTGCATATTCGGAGGGGGTTGGTAAATACATACAAAAGGCAAATACCCAACTAAAAGACATACACGAGGAAGTAAAGCATTTCACTTGTAATTGGTTAAGAGTAAGAAGGAATTAGGTCGGCCAAATCCCCATTTATTGAAAAGAAAAGTTGGAAAATTTGTTTTTCGATATTTAGATAAGTGTTTCTAATAACTACTTGCGGAGTCTTTGAGTTCGAGTCTCATTGGGTGCCCCTTTCATATGGCCTTGTGCTACATCTAAGCAAAAAAAGCTTAGTAAATTTCCACACCTCGGGTGGTGTAATGGTTAGCAAGGTAGTCTAGCAAACCTACACGAGTGAGTTCAATTCTCACTGGGTGCCCCATTCATGCGGCCTTGTGCTACATCTAAGCAAAAAAAGCTTAGTAAATTTCCACACCTCGGGTGGTGTAATGGTTAGCAAGGTAGTCTAGCAAACCTACACGAGTGAGTTCAATTCTCACTGGGTGCCCCATTCATGCGGCCTTGTGCTACATCTAAGCAAAAAAAGCTTAGTAAATTAGAACTACTTGCGGAGTCTCTACTTTTCTTCATGAATTCTTTTCAGATTGGGATGTTGAATTTCCAACTGTGAAATAAGGGAAATAAAAAAAAAGAAAAATGGGACTCTTTGAATGAAATTGATATTCTTTTAACAAGGGTCACAAGGACCACACGTGTATTAGTAAGTAATTAGTTCTCTAAATAGTTTGACTGTCACCTACCTTGGAAGCAGTGTCTCATCAACCGAAAAAGACATCGATACGCGGCTATTGATAGGCTATCGATCATATGGAAATCAGACCTGACCGATAAAATGAAACGCAGTTTCTTCCAGGCAGCGGTCGTATCGATACTGCTGTGTGGATGCACTACTTGTACACTCACTAAACGGCTGGAGAAGAAGCTAGACGGCAATTACACATGAATGCTGCGAGCAATATTGAACAAGTCCTGGCGGCAACACCCATCGAGGTCCCAACTCTACGGCCACCTGCCTCCCGTCACGAAAACTATCCAAGTTAGACGAACCAGACATGCAGGACACTGCTGGAGAAGCAGGTACGAGCTCATAAGTGATGTACTCCTATGGACCCCCACATATGGCCGAACAAAAGCAGGACGACCAGCTGGAACATACATACAGCAGCTATGTGAAGATACGGGATGTAGCCCTGGAGACTTGCCAAAGGCGATGAACGATCGGGAGAAGTGGCGAGAGAGGGTCAGGGATAACCGTGCAAGCGGCACGACATGAGGATGATGATGATGATTCCGTGTTGACCAATTTGACTCTACACGATTATAGTTGGTATTATAGTTACAACTGATGACCAACCAAGGATGAACCGGTAAAAGTTAAGATTTCTTTCCGCGACCAAGATATTGGTTTTGTTTTACCTTTTGTTGAATAGTGGATCAATTTTCATTAGTTTATATAATGCTAAAGCTATCCTTGTAGAAGATGACCTAGCTGGGGCTGCAGAATACTCCGACAGCCTCTCTGCAGGACTCCTCCTACGAGTGTCCTAGATATGACACTAAACAATCTAATTGTGAGGCTTCAGTAATGCTGGAGCTGTAGGGAATGCAGGGTACGTCTTCATTGCAATCGTTCTTAGGTTCCTTCTGGCCTGGAGTGGTAGCACCTGACAGGGTTCTATCTATGGGTCAAATAGAACTAAACTCTGTACTTATGTTAAACTGAATTGTTTGAAATATAATGTTTTTGACATTTAAACTATGTACTTATGCTAAACTGAATTGTTTGAATGATGTAACACTATCGTAGTGTTACAAGTTGAATGGCGATATTAAATTAAATACGTAGGACTAATTGGGATAATTTGTTGAAGATGATTATAGTCTTTTGGTAAGGTAGGGTAGAAAAATATAATAATAATAATAATAATAATGGATCCGCACCTAGCGACACCATGCACTAGAATGGATTAAGTTGACAAGGACACCAAGATTGTTAACTGTCAGGGTCGAATCGGCCTATCTGGGTTTTGATTGACGGGATAGAAAAACATAATTTTATTTCAATTTCTAATGTCAGTCGAGGGCGGATCTAGGGAAAATTATGGCTAAAAGCCTGGCATAAGGGCATTAACACAATATTAGAATATAATCGGATGGCTCACCAATCAAAGAAAAGCGGAGTGTACTTTTCCCCACCCCAGCCCAAGACGTGCAATGCGGAGCCATTGTTTTTGATTGGCTGTCCGGTTAAACACGGTCTTCGGGGTCGGATTTCTCTACACCCCCATGATTGCGCTTTGGGGCCATTGGTGTAGCGTTTCTATTGGCTGGCAAATCAGAGCCATATATTAAGGGTTCTGGACCCCGCTTAAAGAAGATCCTGAAAAGGGATTAGGAGATTAAAGCTGGTTCCGCAGACCAAAGACTTGAAGCCCTTGCCACCCTTTTCGCCACTTTACCCAGAGTCCTCAACTTGACCATCCCTAACAACATTAATTTGCTCAAAACACAATTCGAGGTTAACTGTTATCGCCCGTCAACTTATCACTTCTTACTCCTGTTATGTTTTGACCTTCGACCCGGCCCAAAATGCCATTCAGGAGATGCACTGGAAGGAAGTGACACATTCCAATGGCAGTTGGGAGAGGAAATCGCGTGGGCGGAAATTGGCAAACAAAATGGGACAAGCTAAAAAATCCCATGATACTCTCATAGAATGATGCACCGGAAGAAAGTGACCTCTGAACTGCATGACAGTTATTTCCGCTTGATGACGATTAAACATGCAATTTCAAAGATCGAGTGGGCGATCGAGTGGACGTTGAACTATTATATAACTAAGACAGTTGAGTTCGACGGGCAGTGGCAGTAGAGTTGGAGACGGAGTTATCGACGAGATGTGGTAGAGAAAGCCAAATTCGGCCGAGGGGGCCCACGGGAATCCCGATGGAGTTTGGGAACCTGAGAAGTTGCTGATAAGATGCAGTAAAGAAAGCCAGCACCCAGTAGAGTGGACCCCAGGGCCTCCGGTTGAGTATCAGGAGAACGAGAAAGACACAACGTTGACGGCCATAAGAGTGGGGGTCAAAATATTTCAGTTATATTCTGTCTCCAGCTCCCTCTCACACGCAAACCTTGAGTAACCCTTTTCGAACCCTTGCAATAAAGTGAGAGGTACATATTTGTTAAAGACGTCTTCACTCGTCGTTTATTACTGCGTCAAAACGAATTCAACACTCCGAACTAAAACCCCTTGTTTTTGTTTTACATGATTTTTAAAATCATTGTATAATGAATAAATGCTGTTATTTACAACTGTTAACAAGCGTTCCTGAGTTATTGAAATAATTGACCAGCTAACAGCACCGGTAAAGTTGGCTGTCTTCCGACCAATCCAGAACCAAGAGAAGTCCGAATCAGCTCTTCCCCAACTTTCCCGTGGGTTGAACAACGCAATGTGGACACGGAAATCCGGACAAGCATATCCACCAGAAACTTCGATCTATAAGTGGCTCGCTGCCCGACATGCAATTATAGGACCACAATGAGAAATGTTTATATGTAAAAAATAATGTAATTTAATAACCTACAATGGTTGATATGCCATAAAACCAAACCATCCTTGTAGAAGAACAATAGAGATACTATTTAAACCATTGATGGGGAGGGAATATAGGGGTTCATATCTTTTTAGGGGTTGTTCGTTCGAAAGGGAACGTAATAATGTGAGTGGAGTTTTTTCGTTGTTCAGCTCTACGCAAAAAGACTTTCTCTTCAAGACATTGATTGTGTGACAAGTTATTTGTTATACGCTTCCTGGTTTAGTTTATGATATCCATTTGGGTTCATTATTTTATGCTTCTGCGTCTTCTTTTATTGTCAATACAGCACATTTTGATCAATTTCGTTAGCTACTACGCCACAGAGACTCCCTAGTTGTTCCTTCTGATTTTTTAAAAATTTGGACACAGTTCTATGAAATACGAATAATTTGCAAACAGATATATTTGACTCATAAAAGGTACTTTTACTCCAGGTCAGAGTAAACATGGGAGTAATAGAGATGGGGCATTACCCACTCTGCAGCCCTTCAGAGCTACAGCCTCTCCATCAGATGCAGTTTAGTATTATATTCAAGACACCGACTCTTTAGCGGTTGGTCTATTTCTCTACAGTGAACACAATCAGTGTAACGGGCTATATAATCATATGAGAGGCACTAGCTCAGACATGCATGGCTCAGTCGGCTGGGGCTGCAGAATACACCGACTGTTTCTCTGCAGGGGGTAAGACTCCATCAATGAGTGTTCTGGATATGATACTAAACAATCTGATGGTGAGGCTCCAGTAATGCTGGAGCTTTGGAGAATATGGAGTACCTATTCACTGCCATCGCTCCCAGGTCCACTCGGGCTCGGAGTGGTAGCACTTGATAGGGTTTAATCTATGAATCATATAAACCTGTTTTACATTTAAATAGTATGCAAACAAATAACTTAAGCTAAATTGAATTGTTAGAAATAGAACTGTTTGACATTCATTTCTGCGTAAACAAATGACTGATATTCAATCGAAATGTTGGGGATATATAGCAGTACTTGGAACCATTTAACTTTGTTGACTTTTGGGGATCGAAAATGCGTAGGGGACAGAAAAGAGAAGAATTATATAAATAAAATAAAGTAAATTCAGAAAGCGTAGGAGTTCCGAGAAGCCTCTCACAGGAAGCGGGAACTGCGCATTCCTGGAAGTGACTTACAGGGACCAGAAAGAAACTCGTTCTTTTTCAGCAGTGATCACTAGGACCTGAAAGAACTACTTCTCTCGGGCAGGAGGGAAACCATGTGTCCGCTTAGCAGCACGCTGGCTGATCCTTCCACCAATATCCGTCTCTGCTTACAACAGCCTATGTTAAAAGCATCAAATGGACTTATCACCCACAACTAAAAACACCGACTTTGAATGTATCAACCACCAAAAGTGATTTGTGCATTTCAACGCCTTTGGGAGAAGTGACAGTTCTTTAATGGTCTTGGGGGTAATCTCCTTCCTTTAGAGTAACCATGTGAAAGCTTTAAAATAAAGTTGAAATTTAAAAGGTATCTTGGTCTTTTTCTTCCTTTCTTCAGGAATTCTATTGCAGCCTTCACAGACAATAAGAAGCCTACGAATTGAATGGGACAGAGAAAAAACAAATGGAGTCAGATATCTTAACCTAAAACCGACAAATACCAACCAAGCAAAAAGCAAATAATCCAACAAATTCACCCATAGACTTATGCCAGATTGAGTTGTTAGAAATAGAACGGTTAGATCCTGTAACTGTGTGTATTTACAAAATGTGTTTACAAATCATATGTTTAATATATATGTAAAAACTGGTTTTGGCATTGAATAACCAACAATGGTTGATGTGCCAGAAAACCAAAGCAAATCAAATTCAACAGGCACTGACAAAGGAAAAATAAACTTGGAAAGCAGAGATCCTATTTATTAAACATATTTTTAGTTGTCATTGATTCCGTATTTTTGTGGATTTTTAATCTTCAACTTGTAATTTAAAATAAATAAACCATCTTAGTGTTTCGATCGAAACAACAATAACATCAGCAACAACAACAAAAACAATAACAGCTAGTCGATCTAGATGTTACGTGTGTGTGTTAATCGATTATAGCAAAAATAACAAATGAAATTGATCTCAAATCGATCACTGTTTGGCCATATCTTGATTAAAGGTTTCTTTGTAAGTTCGGCCTTAACCAATTACACCAACATCGTTTCTCGACGAAATATCTCAATGATAACCATCTATCGCAAAGGAGTTTTATTGGGTGTTATGTTTGCTGAGATAGATGCAGCTGTGATGCCGCCAAATTGAATTGGTTGTTGGAACCAGACTCGTTTCTCCAGTAATTAAAGAAGGTGTAAGTGTTTTCAGGTGTACGTGTGTTGAAATTCTTCGATCAAAGCTTGAAGATAGCCTAGGGTCATTGATTGCTGTCGTATTACTGACACTCGGGATAAAAGTAAAGATATTGTCATTTCCACAAAGGACAAATCCTTCTAAAGTCGGTCGTTGTAGTTTTGAAATGTTTGCATATACAAGTCATGTCTTATAAAAATATTTCAGTGACTATATATTTATGTACTTGTCGTTGTGGGAATCCTAAAGCTCGGCTGATAGATTAATAGAAAGCGAACGAAAAAAAGAAACAGTTTCGACTGAGTATCTACAGCAAAAAAAAGGACTTTATTGATAATAATATTGCTAATCTATTTTTTATCCATTAATTCAAATAAAATATTTCGAATTTGAATATATAAGAAAAATTCCTATCTATCTATCTATCTATCTATCTATCTAAAGGAGTCGTGCATGTTTTGGTATGTAGGTATTAACTTATAAAATCAAATTCTTCGAATATGAATATATAGGAAAATATTTTTATCTATCTATCTATCCAAAGGAGTCACGTATGTTTTGGTATGTAGGTATCAACTTATAAAATCAAATTCTTTGAATATGAATATATAGGAAAATATTTTTATCTATCTATCTATCTAAAGTAGTCACGTATGTTTTGGTATGTACGTTTCGACTTTTTACTCAGAAAATAGAAGTTATTGAGTTTAAAAATCTCACTTACATTTTAATTTGCTGTTAATAAGCAAAATTACAAAATTTCGTTTTTTGATTTTTACTGATTAAACGACCAAATTCAATAATTAAAAATCGATCGATTTGTTGAGTTCATTATGGTTTTTTCCTGAGAACCAAAAATGGGGAGAGACTCTTCAGCTCCTCTTAAGGACCACCATGTTTAAACATTAAATATCACACTGATTATGTAGGCGACCGGGCTATTGACCTAATGAGTAGAGTATTTGCCAATGGTCCTGGAGACCGGGGTTCAATCCCAGGTCGAGTTATACCAAAGACTCAAAAAATGGTACTTGATGCCGCCTTGCTTAGCACTCAGCGTTATAAAGTCGAGTAAAATGGAGCAATCCACGGAAAGGAGTAGCGCTCTCCCCTACACCTCGGTGTAGTCGCTGTAGAAAAAAGAACCTTGGGGTCGCCCTCGACTAAGGTCACCAACTTTACTTACTCGTGTTTTAATATTAATTGTAAAAAAGAAAATTCTTAATGTCTTGGAAAACTAAAAAAAAAGTAATAATATCCAGGACACTCGTTGGGGGAGTCTTACCCCTCTGCAAAGAGGCAATTGGTGTAGTCTTCAGCCCCAGCTGACTGGGCAACAAACAATTCTGGTTGGTTGGTTGGGTTTTAAGGCATATCAACCTTTGTAGGTTATTTAACGCCGAATCAATTTTTATGCAAATAATTAGTTGTATTTCCAACAATTCAGTTTAGGATGAGTACACAGTTTAATTGTCAAATACATTTCTATTTCAAACTATTCAGTTTATTCAATTAGTTCTCATTCAGCTAATTCAGTTTAGTATAAATACATATTTTGTTTACACATAGTTAAATGTCAATACAGTTCTATATTAAACAATTAAGTTAACTTAAGTTTCCCAGGTCGAGTCATACCAAAGACTCAGAAAATGGTACCTGATTCTTCCTTGCTTAACACGCAGCATTATAAGGTAAGGATCAAGGGTAAAGTGGAGTAATTTAGGGAAAGGAGTAACACCCTCCCCTACACCTTGGTGTAGTAGCTATCGAAAATGGAGCCTATGGGTCACCCTCGACTACAGTCACCAACTTTAAGTTTAGTGTAAGTAGAGTTTCATGTCAAAAACAGTTCCATTGCAAACAATTCAGTTTAGCATAAGTACGCAGTTTAAATATAAGTACACAGTTTGTCAAAAACATTTCTATTTCAAGCAATTCAGTTTAGTCAAACAGTTCTAATTCAGACAATTCAGTTTAGCATAAGTATGCTGTTTAGCTCTATTCAACTCATAGATAGGGTCCTGTCAGGTGCTACCACTCTGGGCCAGAGTGGACCTTGGAGCAATGGCAATGAAAAGGTTCTCTGCATTCCCCAAAGCTCCAGCATCAATCAAACCTCACCATCAGATTGTTTAGCGTCATATATCCAGGACATTCATTGGTGGGGTCTTACCCCTCTGCAGAGGTGCAGTCAGTGTATTGTACAGCCCTAGCCGACTGGGCATACACAGAGTTAATGTCAAAACATTTTTCTTTCTGAAAATTCAGTTTAGCATCAGTACGGAGTTTAGATGTCAAAACAGTTCTATTTTAAACAATTCAGTTTTAGCATAAATACGCAGTTTAAATGTGAAAAACAGTAAAGTCAAGAAACCATGGTTTAGTTCTATTTAACCAATAGATAGGATCCTTATCAGGTGCTACCACTGGGAGCGATGGCACTGAATGGGTACGCCGCATTCCCCAAACCTTCAGCATCAGATTGCTTAGTGTCATATCAAGGACACTCGTTTGGGGGAGGTCTTGCAGTTTGTGTATTCTACAGCCCCAGCTAACTGGGTGAACTGTTCTTGAGATTGAAACACTGTATATCAGCTAAACTGAATTGTTTGAAAAAGAACTGTTTTGACATTTAATTATTTATAAACAAAAAATATACTTATACTACACTGAATTAAAAAAAAATCAATTCGGCTTTAAATGACCTGAAAAGGGTTGATACGCCGTAAAACAACCCCCACAACCGTCTGTTTATTGTGTCTGGCTATAATGTTATATTGATACATAGTAAAAAAGAAAAAAATAATAGAAAATTAAACAAAAGCATTGTTTATCGATAACTCAAAAACTGATTTTATATATGCTCCCCCCATGGGGGTTGAGCTCTCTGGCGAAGGAATTGCCGGCCGCCGCTAGCGTAATGCAAAAGCTCTTCGAAAGAATTGAGCACTCTGGTAGCCGATAGGGTATGAAAAAATGTAAACAAACGACTGCTGCTGCTGTTTCTAAAAATAAAAATACCTTAAAAATTCCCTTAGCCAACGTTTCCGCTTGGTGGACGAGTGGTCTGAAACACAGTCTAACGCAAAGTTGGACGGGTTTCGATCCCGGCTTCGAGCGTCCTGCGTGTCTAACCGCACTGAAGAGTTCTGATAGAACGAAACAGTCTGTCTGTGGATGTCTGTGTGTGAGTATGTGTGTGTATATATATATATATGTGCACACACACATTTGTTTGAATAAATCAATAAACTATTCATTGAATAAACAAACACTTCTTTGAATAAATACATAAAGTTTTCCCTGTAAAAATAGGGACACATTTTTAATTATTAGCAATTATTTTCTCTTTTTTAACCTGTAAAAATGTAACAATAAAATTGTTACTTTGGTTAAAAAGAAAAGAAATTAAACAATAGGTTTTTGTCACGATAACTGGACAGGCAAGAACTGAATTAAAATGTTTGTTAAATTTCAATAAAATCTTTGGAAAAAATAAAATTATTATAATGCTTCAAATCACTCACGATTTAAGGGTTACATTTTTTTAAAGAATACTTAAAATGTAAACAAAAAAATTCCCAAAATAAAAGAATATGGTTATAAGGGATTACTTAGATTCTTTTACCAATAAATATTTTGAGGTTCAATAAAACTTGAATTAAAATGTGGCTCATTTGAAAATTATTAAGTAAAACATTGTTTTGTAACTGAGAATTACGAGTAAAAAAAGATTATTAGGGAGAAAAATCATAAAAATGTTTAAAATCTTTCACCAGTATAGGGTTACATATTTTCATATATTATTTTATATGTAAACTAAAAAGAATTTTAAAAAATGTTTTAAATCTTTCACCAGTATAGGGTTACATATTTTCATGTATTATTTTACATGCAAAGTAAAAAGAAATTATAAAAATAAAACTGTTTTTAATCTTTCACCAGTATAGGGTTACATATTTTCATATATTATTTTGCATGCAAACTAAAAAAAATTATAAAGAAAAACATGATAATTCATAAAATAAAGAAATTTTTCATTTGAATTAATAGGCAAAATCTTTCAACAACAAACATTTTAAATTCATAGCTAACTTTTTCTTCTCTTTTTCTATCTCACTCAGTTGTGTTCATAAGATCCTTTTAATCCATTCAGGGATCAGTACTTCTGTTGGCACACACACACACACACACACACACACACACACACACACACACACACACACACACACACACACACATATATGACTTTTTTGACCAAGCATAAAGGAATGAAAATAATTTGAAATGGGGGCTGTAGAATACACCGACTGCTTCTCTGCAGAGGGGTAAGATCCCCCACAATGAGTGTCCTGGATATGACGCTAAACAATCTGATGGTGAGGTTCCAGCAATGCTGTAGCTTTGGGGAATGCGGAGTACCCCTTCGTTGCCATCGCTCCCAGGTCCACTCTTGTACGGGGTGGTAGCACCTGGTAAGGGTCCTATCTATGGGTTAAATAGAACTAAACCGTGCTTCTTTCACTATACTGATTTTTGCATTTAAACTGCGTATTTATGCTAAACTGAATTGTTTAAGATAGAACTGTTTTGACATTGGAACTGCGTACTAGTGCTGAACCGAACTGCTCCAAATAGAACTGTTTTTGACGTCTAATCTGTGTACTTATGCTGAACTGAATTATCTGAAATAAGACTGTTTGACATTTAACTCTGTGTATTGCCCAGTCAGCTGGGGCTGGAGAATACACTGACTGCACCTCTGCAGAGGGGTAAGACCCCCACTAACGAGTGTCCTGGATATCACACTAAACAATCTGATGGTGCGGTTCCAGCAGTGCTGGAGCTTTGGGGAATGCGGAGTACCCCTTCATTGCCATTGCTCCTAGGTCCACTCTGGCCCGGAGTGGTAGCACCTGATAGGGCCCTATCTTTGGGTTAAATAGAACTAACAGTATTCTTATGCTAAACTGAATTGTTTGAGTAAACTGAATACCTTGAAATAGAAATGTTTTTGACACTTAAACTGTACTTAAGTTTAAACTGCGTGCTTATGCTTAACTGAATTATTTGAAATAGAACTGTTTTTCGACATTAAAACTGTATTTACATTTAACTGAATTGTTACATATAACTGCTTGAATAGTTTGAAAAGGAAATGTTTTTGACAATTAAACTTTGTACTTATGCTAAACTGAATTGTTTTAAAGAGAACAGATTATTTACATAAAAATAGATTTGGCGTTAAATAACCTACAAAGGTTGATATGCCTTAAAATCCAACAAACCAAAATAAATCAATCAGAATCCTTTACAAAATTAACGTAAACATTTTATTATTGATAACATGGCAATTTATTTTTTGTTTATTGATTTATTTAAACAAATATTTCAAGCGAATAATGCGTCAGTGTAAATATATATCTATCTATCTATCGTCATAACTAGTGATCATCATCATCTTGTCGTGCCATCAGAATGGATATCCCTGATCCTCTCTCGCCACCGCTCCCTATTGTTCATTGCTTCCGGAAGGTCCTCAAGGCTACACCCCGTATCCTCACAGAGCTGCTGTGTGTAGGTTCGAGCTGGTCGCTCTGCTTTTGCACGGCCATGTGAAAGGGTCCATAGGAGTACATCACTTATGAGCTTGTCCCTACTTCTCCAGCAGTGTCCTGCTTGTCTGATTCGTCTAAAGAGACAAAAGAACTAATTCATCTATAAATAGTTCTTAAAGAAAGAAAGGAAAGAAAATACCTGTTTATTTTTAAAATCTATCATGGGAAAAAAAAGCGAGATTTGCCAGATTTGAATCTAATGAATGCAATTAGAGGGAATATTTGCAGGAAAATGAGAGACATTTGTAAAGGAGCGAGATTTTACGATGGAAGAGACGGCCAAAGATTTCAAAGACCATAGTCAATTCTGAGGATGTCGAATCGGGAAAAAACATTTTTTAAGTTTAAATTGAAAACTATTCAAGTTAGACGAACCAGACATGCAGGACACTGCTGGAGAAGCAGAGATGAACTCATAAGAGATGTACTCTTATGGATCCCCACACATGGCCGCGCAAAAGTAGGACGACCAGCTCGAACGTACATTCAGCAGCTATGTGAGGATACAGGATGCTGTCCTGAAGACCTACCTAGGGCGATGAACGATATGGAAGAGTGGCGAGAGAGGGTCAGGGATATCCGTGCTGCCAGCACGATATGATGATGATGATGTTGAAGCGGAAATTATTTGGCAGTAGAAAGAGGCATATTATTGTTTTCTCTTTCTGGGACGAAAATACAATTCATCTGTAGTTCATGTTTGTTTATTTATTTTTTTTGTCCTTGTCTAAGTTTAAAGTGTTAAGTATTCCAGTATTGTTACTCGCCTGAAGTCAGGATTGAACCTGAAACCTCTAGAAGCTTAGGGAACCAACGCCTATAACTGTTACGCTATGTGTCCTGCTGGGAAAGATATGAATCAAACTATTGTTCGTACTGCTATTGTTAAATAGTTGGGCAGAGTGGTGTCTTTAACTTTGGTTAGGCAACCAGTCTAGGAGACGGAAAAAATTCTGAATTCAAACTTATTAAACACTGTTTTAGAATTGACTTTATGTCTCGTCCTGCTCGTGAGAGAGTGGTTGGTTAAATCTATGTGGAGACTTGTATGCTATTATTTACTGTTATGTTTTTTTCTTGTGATTTGAAATTAATGTTTGATTGAAAACATCATTCCACCTTATGCTGTCGACTCATTTTTCGCGACTTTTAATACTTGTTGAAATTGAACTTTTTTTTTTTTTTTTAACTACGTCTTTCCAATTTATTTCGTATTTTCCTGGATATTCCTTTATTCAAAAATAATTATCGTTTTGCTTCTTTTTATTACCACTTGTGCTACGATGACTGTACGAAGAAAATCTTTTTTAATGTTCACTAAAACTATAAATAAAGACTCTGTATAAAACTAAAAAATTTAATCTCTTTTTACTTAGGATGACAACATTTTAGCATTTACTGATACAAGATACAAAAATAAAGCAGAAAAAAAATTACAAATTAAAAATTCACTAACGAAGTAAAAAAAAAAATGTGGTTGGTTGTAGAATTCTTATAATCTCTGCTGAACATCATTTATTTACTTTGAATTTACTGGGGGTTTTATAAAAAAAAATTAATGAATAAATAAATAAATAAATAAATAAAATAATGTAAATTAACCGGTGTCTGCAATAATCTATCTATCTATCTATCTATCTATCTATCTATCTATTGCTATTTCATTTACATAATTTCCTTTGTTTGTTTGTCGTTCTCTTTTTTCTTGCCTTGTTTCTATCTATCTATCTATCTATCTATCTATCCGTTTCTTTGTATCTATCGAATTTATCGACAGATAGATAGATAGATAGATAGATAGATAGAAACAAGGCAAGAAAAAAAAAAGAACGACAAACAAACAAAGGAAATTATGTAAATGAAATTGCAATAGATAGATAGATAGATAGATAGATAGATAGAAACAAGGCAAGAAAAAAAAGAACGACAATTAAACAAAGGAAATTATGTAAATGAAATGGCAACGGATAGATAGATAGATAGATAGATAGATAGATAGATCGGGTATTTCAGTAGTTTGAATAAATTTTGTACGATATTATATTGTATATGAAAGCTAGATTATTGCAAATTATTTAGAATAAAAATTTTGAAATGAAATATACTTGTTTTTCTATTTTTTTTCCTGAAAGTTCCGAGAACCCCTAACTGCAAATAAATGTGGAAGAAATAAAATGATATTTAAAAGAAAATTTCCTCTTGCATTTCAGCATTAATTTGCAACCAGCGAGGTTTAGAATTTGCGAATAGTATTCTCGGCGGACCATGTGCCCAAAAAAAAAAACCTCTTAAGAAACCACTATATAAAATATATAAAGATGAATGCGATTCCCAAACTTCGAGGCATAAGATAACCCTAGATAGGTTTTCATACCGTAAAAATCAATCAATCAACCAATTAACCTATCTGCAGTTACGACAGCTTATTTCTTATTTTTTGCATTATTATTAATCTTGGGTCTAAATTTTGAAAACTTAAACCTATATAAGAATGTTAAAAAAATTGTATCACACACACACACACACACACACACATATATATATATATATATATATATATATATATATATATATATTAGAAGAAATATCTGATCCATGAAGGTATTAAAAGGATTTTATGAACTCCAGTAAGTGATAAAGAAATAGTGAGATATAAAGAGGAAGTTAGTAGAAAGCTACGTGTACTTATTTGCAATTGAAAGATTTCGCCTTTAATTCATACTTTTAAAATTAAAGAAAAAACAAACAATATAATCTTAATTTTACTTGGATCATTCATTTACAAAGAGAAATTTATTTTTTAGAAAAGCAAAATAGTTTTTCTTTTCAGAATATTTTTTCATAAATCTAATCTCTGCATTATTTGAAAATGGCTTATCGCGTAAATTATGTTCATCTTGCAAAAGGTATTTGTCTTAGGGCAATTCAAAATGACAGCAGATCGAACTGAGTACTCTAGATGTGAAGAGAGATTGGTGGCTATGAAGAGCAAACCATGTGAAATTTACCGAAGAATCTGTGATATGTACAAAGAAGTATGGTTTATTAAAAAATCTTCACAAATGGCCAAAACGTGGGTTTGAGCTAAAAAAGCAGTGTAACGAATAGAAAAAAACAAACACTGACTCTCTGGTAAAGAAAAAAATTCCGGCCGCAGCAATCAGTAAAGAAAGTCATGCGGATAGTCCTTTGGGACTTTAAATCACTACCGATATTCTTGAGTCGTAAACAGTTCTCCTGACAACTAACTCCTTCCAAAAATCTCACTTTATTGAATAACTCTACTGCAGGGTTTAAACAAAATAATGGATACAAACAGAATCTTAGTATCATGATTTTTAAACTCTGATAAAACCATAAGACATTCGTTATTTTCATGTCTTTTTTATTTATAATAATATTTTCTCGTCTTATTTTACTAAAATTGTTGAGGTTTTTTTTTCAGATATCAGAAAAAATTAATCAAAATTCATTAAAATGGCAGATCTATCAGACTTTAAAAGAGGTCAAATTGTTAGTGCTCGTATGGTAGGCGCTGGTGTAACAAAAACCGCTGAATTATTTACTGTAGCAAGAAGTTCTGTCTCGAAAGTAGTAACAGCATTTGAAAATAGAGTGTAAAACATCCTCACTGAAGCAAAACTCTGGAAGAAAGCAAAAGCTGTGTGATAGGGACCGTGGGACTCTTATACGGATTGTTAAGAAGAATATAGCTCCGAAAATTTACAGCAGAGAACCCAGTTTCTTCAAAAACTGTTGGAAGTGAGTTGCACAAACCCCGATTTCACAGGAGGGTTTGAATAACATATTAAAATAAATTTGTTTGAAATTTCCATTATTTTATTCACCCCCTATATATCTTACAGCTTTAAATATATATATATATATATATATATATATATAATCGTGGGATTTTCTGGTCTTTTTCAAAAGTCCCCATACATACGTCAAACTTACATGAACCATTGTAGAGAGTAGGCAAGATAATAGATGTTTAAAATTATAATACCAATTAAAATATTTCACTTAATTGAAAACATAAAAAACACTATGATGTCAAAAATAAAACGTTAAACTTGACAACCAAATAATTTACCAGTCCCGGTATTTTTAGCAAAGATATTTAAATGACGGTGTATAAAAATGCGTTGTGTTGCGTGCCAATTTTGAACAAGAGCATCGTATCAAATTTGACTAGAACAAAGTGTTCGATTGCTTTAGACAATCTGGCAACTGATGTCTCAACGAAGGCTCATCCATCAAAATGACGAATGTGCGCAAATGCTAAGAAAATTGGGAGGAAGTGAGCATGTCTTCTGATTAATCATTTTAAAACTGAGTCTAAACTTGATTAAGGAGTTACTACTAGCAACAAAACTGGCTTTATTAATGATTGCTCCAGAAATTGAAGACTGTTTTTTCTCGTGTATGCAAGGCATTCAAAAACTGGTAGTTTGGTCTGATTTGGTTGTATTTTATGTCATATTAACCATTGTGGTTTTTTTTTATGTCAAATCCTGTTTATATATATATGTGTGTGTGTGTGTGTGTGTGATTTTTAAGCTAATACTTTGTTGGTGATATCATTTTTAAACGAGCCAGAGATTATTTGTTTTCACACGGTTAAATGGTTTCATGTATAGCAATTTTACTCGGAAAATTCTATAATCATAATCTATAATCTATAGTATATATACACGATTTTGCAGAGGCTATTTTAAAGATAATATTATTTTTAAACAAACCAGAATTTATTTGTTTGCACACAGTTAAACAGTTTCAAATATCAACATTTAACATTAATATATCAATTAATCAAGTACTCCTATCAAATAGAAACAATTTTACACACTGGTATGGTTTGAAAAAAACTACTAATAATAATCACTAGTAGATGATTGAACAGTTCTATCTGACTAGTTGATAGGACCTTAACAGATATACAATTCTGGATCTGAGTAGACTTGAGAGTAATTTTAATAAAGATGTCCTCCATATTCCCAAGCTCCAAGACTGGATCCTCATCATCAGATGCAGTTTAATGCCAGACCCAAGACTCTGAATGGTTTCACATGTTGCAGTCTAATACTTATTATTCTGCTCAACATTGTTTAGTAGTTTGAACAGAGTTAAATGGTTTCAAGTATTGTTAGCTAATTTGTATAATTCAATTTAATATTAAAAATTTGTTTGCGCACATTTAAATGGTTTCAAGCATAGTAGACTATTCAATATTTCTATTTAATCAATAGTATGGAACCCTAACAGGTACTATCACTTCGAGTCAGAGTGGACCAGGGAGTAATGGCAATGACAGGGTACTCGACGTTTTCAAACGCTCCTAGACAAGAGCCTCACTATCAGATATAGTTGCGTCATTCTATGTTGTTCAATGGAAGAATATTTCCCACGACATTGACGTCAGTCTGTATTATTTGCTTTTACATTTTAGACAAAAGTTTCTTCTTCGAATTGGTATTTCTATTTCGGTAGTATTGTAAAATACGGATCCTTTTATATTAGAAATGGCTAAAAAAAAAAAAACAGCATTTTAAACTTTGTCGAAGAGATTTATTGCGAAATATACTTCAAGCACTACCTAAAGCATTTTAAAGGCCTTTCTCCTCTAATTCTTAAAATTGGCCAATTTCATTCTTAAAATTGTAAAGTAGGAACCCATTTTATCAGAAACGATAATAAAGTCGACACTTTAAATTCTTATTTCTCCGTAGTTACTTCGAATTTGTAACTCTCCTTGGTAGTATTGTAAGTACAGATCATATTCTACAAGAAACGACAAAAAAAAATCAGCATTTGATTCGGTTTCTTTGTTTAATGGCATATCAACCTTTGTAGGTTATTTAAAGCCAAAGCCATTCTGCTAGAAGAACAGTAGTAGTACTATTTAACCCATAGCTGGGAGGATAAGGGGATTCACACCTTTCCCAAGGGTATTTACTCAAGAGTGAACGTAATAGCGCGACTGGAGTACGAACTCGCTTACTACGATTCTGCAGTCCATCGCTTTAACCATTACAACACGAGAACACCCCCTCAGCATTTGAGATTTTGTTGAAAAGAAGTAATATGTCATCTGTGTTTTAAGCACTACGTCAGGCATGTTTAAAATCTTTTTTTTTTTTTACTTTTTAAAAATACAATTTTTCTTATATATCAAGTTTTATTAGCTACACAAAATATTCAATTTTATATCATCATCATTTACATCATCATCAAAAAGTGTCAACAGTACGGATTCCTTTGATTATTTCTTGCCGTCCGTACCTATCACCTACCTTCTACTCACAAAGCTGATGAATGTAAGTTTTTGTTGGTCGACCTACTCTAGTGTGTATATGTGTAGTAGTCCATAGGACACTGTCGCTTATGAATTCGTCTTTGCTTTCACGGCTGTGTCCAGTATGTCTTGTTAATCTTTCTTGGATAGTTGGTAAGGTAGTTGATAAATGACCGTACAACTGCTGTTTTGTAGGGTGCTGCTTCCAGGATTTGTTCAAAGCAGAAACGGACACCCTTGTTTGTATTTGGCTTTTTTTCTTTAAGAGATTTGTAAGAATCCAGGTTGTGCAGACACACGGTTGAACTGGCACGGTTTTAACTTAGAAAATGTCTCTTTTGTGCTACCATAGAGATTACTATAACTTAAATTGTATGTATAAAAACATTGTAATAATAATTGGATAAAAAATTCTGCTATATACTACTGCTATATATGGCAGATGGACTAGTTCATTGTGTGGAAAAAGGTGGGTGATACCCAACAGTAACTATTATCAAATATAATATTAAATAGAATTACTGATGTAGATGATTAATATTAATTAAGACTGAAATACTTGATAAATAGAATTACTAATTTTAAATAGCAATACTTAAAAGCATTTTACTGTTTGCAGACAA
This sequence comes from Sepioteuthis lessoniana, assembly GCA_963585895.1. Taxonomy (NCBI): domain Eukaryota; kingdom Metazoa; phylum Mollusca; class Cephalopoda; order Myopsida; family Loliginidae; genus Sepioteuthis; species Sepioteuthis lessoniana. Next base: position 77,476,089 of record OY757921.1, on the reverse strand, counting down.
ATGAACTTTGACTCGTTTTAAAATAAAGCAATCTACAAATTTTTCGCTTAAAAATTATATATATATATGTTTATTTATATAGATAGAGAGTAAATCAATGGCGAGGCGGAGGCTCTCTTTTCAATTACACTGAGTTTTAGGGATAGTGCTACTCTTTTCCGTGGGTTGCTACAACTTACCGTTGATATGCACCTTATAATTCTGATTATTAAATTTGGAGACATCAAGTACAGTTTTTTTTAGTCTTATGAATGATTCGGCCGGGATTGAACCCCCGTCTCCTGGGCCAGAGGTAAACACTCTAACAATTATGCCATCGGGCCGTTGATAATTGATAATCTGCAAGGGATGATATAACATAAAACACAATCGAGTCAGATCAAATTACTTGTGTATAATTGCCGACAGTATACGGGAAAAAGTCTTCCATTCTGGAGCCATCATTAAAAGTTCCTCATTTAGAATTTATATATATTCAGGACCTAGCGTTAGGTAAAGATCAGGGGTTTATATACCAGTAAACTAAATAACACAGCCTTCATTAATTCACCAGAAAAATTCCAAAGATGTGCTAAAACATTTTTTCTCTCCATTTTTATCTGAATTCCTCCTGAAATTAATCCTTAAATTTTCTATTCATGGGTACACCAGTATTGGCTGAGCCGCAAATACTTACGTTCATCTGTTCTACGGACACTGGGAGCTGTCAAGAAAGCCATCGCGTGACACCAAGTGCGACAGATGATAAGGACGGATGGCGCTATATATATCATCATCTTGTGCCATCAGCAATATTTGGTACGTATCAAGGGTAAAGTAGAGCAATTCACTGAAAGGAGTAACGCCTTCCCTTATAACTCGGTGTAGTAGCTATTGAAAAGGGAGCCTTCGGGTCACTCTCGACTACGGTCGGTCGACAACTTTACTTTTTTTACTTATCCATGTATGCCATAATGGCCAGGCATTTTCCAATTTGGTACCTTTTTGAGTATTGCTCTGAGTGAATAGAGCTGTATTTCCCCTTCCATCATTCTTCGAGTGCTTCTAATTCTCTTCTGCCTTGTCATTTTCGTCTGCAATAGATTTCTTATTTGCGTTTCCAGTCTAATTTCCCATCCAGGATTTGAGTTTCTATTTGTTTTCTTTAGAAGAACACTGATTTTTTCACAGACTCATTTCGCTTCTGCATTGATTAGTTCATTTAATTCCGTGATGTTGTTCGTGGAGATATGTGTTAATAATTCGTTTATTTTTTTTCAGTTTCTGCCTTAGCCATTCTCCTGTCTTGGTTTCTAAGCGATGCTAATCAAGTCTTCTTTTCAGAGATAATTCTATTTTACTTTTCCATATTCGTTTCTTCTTGTGTTCGTGTTTGTTCTGTGAGGTTTGTGTGCATGTGATGTTTCGATTGTTATTAGTTTGCAGTTCATTTCTATTAGTGTATTCTTGGTTTTCAGTATTTGGTGAGTCGATTATTGTATTAGGGTCCTGTTGCGTTGATTCCCTATTTATTTCTTAGGGTGTTTTTAATATTTCAAGGCCAGAAAAACCCTTTTTATCATTATCCAAAATTGGTCAGAGAGTCTTTTACTTACAGTCTGAAGACTAGCGCATTCTTCCCAGATCTTCATTATTGTTTTCCTCTACCCTCTTGTGTAGGGTTGCTCCAAACATAACAGTGAAGTGCAAGTTAGTTGTCTTCCATTGACCATTTTCTGTGTTGGTGTCTCTGGTTTGTGTGGTTGCTGAGGTCATTGTTCATATACCTGTCTCGGACGTTGGATTATTATTATTGTTCTTATTTACTCCTTTAGAGTTTTTCACATCAGTGTTAGCTGATGGTTTTTCATTGGAGTTTGAGTGACTGCAAGTCTCCTCTAGTCTCCAGGACTCGTCTCAGGATTCTGGCCGTTCTTAGGAATGCTGTCGTTTGGATAGTCTCTATCCGTCTGCCAATTTCCAAGTCTTCCAGGTCTTTTAATAATCCTTTAGTTATTGTGCTTAACGCACCAATCACAATTGGCACAATCGTTACTTTCATGTTCCACAGCTTTTTCAATTCTCTAGCAAGGTCAAGGTACTTATCCTTCTTTTCACATTCCTTCAGATTTATTCTGTGGTCCGGCCGGACAGCAAAGTCGACAATTTTGCAAATTCTCTATTATTATTATTATTATTATTATTATTATTATTATTATTATTATTATTATACCTAGAGTCTGAGTAACAGAAACTCTCCCCAAATCTCCAGGACTATCCTCAGTATTCTGGTCGATATTAATAACGCTGTCGTTTGGATGGTTTCCACTCGTCCTATTATTTCCAAGTCCTTCAGTCCTAGTACCAATCCTTTATTGACTGTACAGACCTCAAAAATAATAATTAGTATCAACGTCACTGTCATGTTCCCAAGATTTTCCCATTCTCTAGCAAGGTTTAGGTACTTATCTCTCTTTAAGCTTTCATTTAGTTTTAACCTGTGGTCAACCTGAATGCCAAAGTATAATTATTATCATAATTATTTTCAGATATTATCATTATCGTTTCGTCGCAGGAAACTAGCCAGACGTAATCGATCACTACAAAACTGTATTGAATAAATAAACCGTGATAAAGAATGGACGATTGAGTTGATTTACCAATTGAGACAAGGTGAATATTGTATTCGAAAAAGTAAAATTATAAAAATATCGGCGAATGTAAAAATATCTCGTGTATCAGGGTGAATTAATAATCCTTTGATCAGACATTACGAGCATAGTGCAGGAATAAAGATATGTCATAACTAAGATATGACTATGTACCATATTTTGGTTATCATATTTACCCAACCCCTCCGCTCGGGCAGGATATGACTCAAGGTCAATTTTTTAGCGGAGTTTAACAGGTTTGAATTCAGAGTTTTTCTTCTCCTAGACTAGTTGCCTCAGCAAGGCTGAAGAACCTAGTCTGCCCTACTATTTACCCATAGCTGGAGGGAGAATAATTGGATTCATACCTTTCCCAAGGGTATTAGTTCTATGTGAAATGCAATCAGTCTCGTCCTGGGTTTGAACTCGTGTCGCCGTGTCCATTTCCTACGACGATAACCACGGGCACCTCCTACCATATTTTGGTTATAATCAAGAAGAAAAGAAGAAAAAGAAAATCTATTTGAAGAAAGGGAAACAGAAAAATACATTGTGAACGCTGAAAGTAATCGTTATCACATGATATTAAGATTAAAAAACAAACAAACTATAAACACTTGTGAGAATTATTATTTTTTCCTCCCTCCCTCTCGATCCTTCCCTCTCTCTCTCTCTCTCTATATATATATATATATATAGGGTTGGAGAAAATTATAGAAACCAATAGAATCTTAACATCGTAATTTTGAAACTCCTCTAAAAACATCAAATCTTTATTTTTATGTTTTTTGATTTATTATTAATTTTTCTCGTCTTATCTTACTAAATTTGTTTTTTTTTTTTTTACAGATATCAACTGAAGAAATAAATGAAAATTCATTGAAATGGCAGATCTATCAGACTTTACAAGAGGTCAAATTGTTGGTGTTTGTATCATAGGCGTTAGTGTTGCAAAAACCGCTGAATTATTTTGAATAGCAAGAAGTACTGTCTCAAAAGTAATAATTGCATTTAAGACAGAACGAGAAACCTCCTCACTGAAGTAAAACTCCGTAAGAAAGATTTCGCTTTCTGATAGGGACTATCAGACTCATTCGCGGATTATTAAGAAAGATTGCAAAAATACAGCCCCCAAAATTACAGCAGAGCTTAATAACCATCCCGAGAACACAGTTTCCTTAAAAACTACAAGAAGCGAGATGCACAAAGCCGGATTTCACGGGAGGGTAGTAATCAGAAAACCATGTTAAAATAAATTTGTTTGTCTCGGTGTTTCCATAATTTTGTCAAACCCCTATATATATATGTGTCGAGCGTCATATTCTTTCTATGCTAATTTGCTGCTTTCACTGATTATGTGACTGGTGGTTTCGTCTCTATTTACACAAAACCTACACCCGCTGTTTTGTTGCGTCTTATCTATTCTTGCTTTGATATGGCTGGTCCTTATGGCGTTGATTTTTGCTGTTATTAGAAGAGATTCAGTTTCTCTCTTAAAGTTTCCATTTCTTAGCCATGTCCATGTTTTCTCGTGTGAGATGTCACTCGTTAGTCGCTTAAAACGTCCATGGAGATGTTTTTCTTCCCATTTTTGCTTTCTGGTTATTTCTGTTCTGCTGACCCTCGAGTCGTCAGAATTGTTTCTGGTGGCTGTGATCAGTCTTCTTCTGTGCTTTTCTATGTATTCTTTTAGTAATTGTATCGATGCGTTATACCGTGGCGACACCGGCCGCGGTTCCGGCTTAGAGGCATTCAGCTTTTATCGCTTGGAGGCAGCTTAGCATTGCCGCTCGTTCGAGCGAGCACACGAATCTTTGCTCCGATTCTGATTTCTATCTAGTCTTCGAGTCATCGTATCGAAGCGTTAACGTTGTCTTTTATGCCGGCAAATCCTCATCCTCCGTAATTCTTGACACATATAGTCTGTCAACGTCATCTCTGGGATTCAAACCCCTATGTACGGTTATCAGTTTTCTTGTTCTTCGATCCAATTGTTTAAGGTCTTCTCTGATCCACTTCAAAAATGGTCCTGAGTATCTTATGAGGGAGATGGCCCAGGTATTTATCCCTTTGATAAGTTTCCTGTAATATGGTTTACTCTTAATTTGTTTTCTTTCATCTCCACTTGTTTTATGGTGTCAGGTTCCATTATTCCCAAGTACTTGAACGTTTCCTTTTCTCCGAGCGTTCTGAATTTTTCTTACTTTGGTAGTTCGATTCCTTCTGTCATGTGTCGTTTGCCGCTTTTCATTACTAGCATAGCACATTTTTCTTTGCCAAATTCCATTCCTATATCTTGACAGTATATTATTACTGTCTGTATTAGGATTTCCAATTATCTTTTGTTTTTGTATCCGGCTGTGTATGAATGCGATTGAGTGGCATCATAGCTATTACAAATAGTAATGTTGACAGTGCATATCCCATGAATATTCCTCACTGGATCTTCACCTTTGGTAAGTTTTGTCCTCCTGCTGTCACTTCCACTCTAGAGGTTTCCATAGTTTTCCCATCGAGTATATTATACATTTTCAGACTGTGTAAGGTAATATCCAGCTTTAGAGGTCCATATTGCGAGGCTTTTTTTGTAGTCAATCCAGGCCATAGCTAGATTTTTCCGTCTCGTTTTCCTCCCGGTGAGGACGTGTTGATCTATATATAGTAGTTCTCTTGTGCTTCTGGTCCTCCTATGACCATTTTTCTGTTACTGGGAGAAGAGCTTTGACTTATGAGTGAGTAATAGATCTCCTCCCTAATTTGTACCGTTAGTATTTCCCACCTCATCGGTAGGTACGTTACGGTTCTATAGTTGTTTTGGACGGTTATTATTTACTCATTAGTGTTTTTCGCATCAGCGTAAGCTGATGGTCTTTCACTGGAGATTGAGTGACAGTAAGTCTCCCCAAGTCTCCAGGACTCTTCTCAGTATTCGGGCCATTTTCAATAATGCTGTTGTTTGGATGGTATCCACTCGGCCGCCAACTTCCAAGTCCTCCAGGCCCTTTAATAAACCTTTAGTTACCGTGGCAAAAGCACCTATCACAATTGGTATAATTGTCACCTCGTTGTTCCATAGTTTTTTCAGTGCCCTAGCAACGTCGAGATACTTATCTCTCTCTTATTATTATTATTATTATTATTATTATTATTATTATTATTATTATTATTATTATTATTATTTTCACTCTATGCAAGTTTTTTTTACACCAGTTCCTAATGATGCTTTTTTTATTATTATCAAAGAGGGATTAATAACAATAACAATATTGTTTTTATTAATACATATTAATGTACTATTAATATATCATTTTAATTAATAACATGTCTCCGCATGTCTCAAGGCCACTTTTGAATATCGTTGCAGATTTTAACTGTGCTGTAATCTGGATGATCTCAGCTCCTCTTTTGACATCTAGTTGCCCCAGTGTCTTTCCCAATTTTCTTGTAACAATTTCAATGGCTTTCACTGTAATTGGTATAACTGTTATTTCCACTGATTTTTCAGTTCACTGGCAAAATACAAGAATTTTTCCAGCTTTTCCCTTTCTTTTATTTTCCCTCTGTTGTCCACTGGAAAAACAAAATCTACTAGATAACAAGTTTTTCTCTTTTTGTTAATTAATACTCGCTCTATGTCAGTAATGGAAGCCGTCTGAAAGCCTTACCAAGAGCGATGAGGGATAGGGGATGATGGCAAGAGAGAGAGAGAGAGAGAGAGAGATCGATATTATTTTTAAGGATTTACAGGTATCATCTGTTAAAAACTGTTTATTTCCTCAAATTCAAGTTAAGGAAGGCATGAAGCCGTAAAATTTTATGGGGGAGGGGAAGAGAGTGGTCATGTATTTTTATATATTCTAAGGGAACCTATCTATCCGCATTCACCGAGTCATTCAACAATACAATATATAGACAGTCATCCATCACCAATCACGTTGCAAACACCAAAATGTCACATTTGCTTTGTGAAACGACCTACTTAAAAACCCCGAATGGAATGACTGATTTTATTTACAATATATGGTTTATTTACAAAAATGTTATATGATGGGGATGGGAGGAAAACCCCGAAATATACAAAAGACTAAACAAAGGAAAAAAATCCCTGTTTGGTTGCCTTCCCATCCCTCTGTCTACGAAGTGGAGGCCGACTGTTTTCCGGTGTCCGAAAACAAGCCGGACCTACCCTAAGTAGGAGAGAGTTCCTAATCTAATGGGGCACAAAAAGACAGGATTGGGCGCTGTATGGGCATTTAATGGCAGGTAATATGAATTTTGTACCCGTGAAATTCCAAGATCATCAGTAAAAGCGGGCTGGAGTAAGGGTTGAGGTGCAAAAATAATAGGGATGGGGAAGACCATGGAGACTAATAACTAGATGATGGGGACGATGGCTTACTAGGTTATGGAGGTGCCCGTGGTGTAATGGTTATCGTCATAGGAAATGGACACGGCGACACGAGTTCAAATCCTGGACGAGACTGATTGAAATTCACATGGCATTAATACCCTTGGGAAAGGTATGAATCCAATTATTCTCCCTCCAGCTATGGGTAAATAGTAGGACAGACAAGGTTCTTCAGCCTTGGTGAGGCAACTAGTCTAGGAGAAGGAAAACTCTGAATTTAAACCTGTTAAACTCCGCTTAAAAATTGACCTTGTGTCATATCCTGCCCGAGCGGAGCGGTTGGTAAATATGTAACTAGGTTTCAAGATGAAAAAAGCAATTAAGATGAAAAATCTACCAGATTTGCAAGTCCTTCACTGATGCTTTTTTAATTGATACTCGTAATTTTTTTTATTTCTTGCATTAGGTGGCAAAATTAAAAGAAAGTCGTTGATATTTTCGTTCTTTCATTCCCCTACTAGTTCCCATTTGACGTAAAGTACCTCATTTAGTATTGATTTGTTTTGTCATGACTGGCCTATTGGTCTTGTGGGTAGAGTGTTTACCAATGGCCGGTAGACCGACAGTCAATCCCAGGTCGGGTTATCAAAGACTCAAAAATGGTACTTGGTAACTCCTTGCTTAACACTTAGCATTATAAGCTACGTATCAATGGTAAAATGAAGCAATCCAGGGAAAGGAGTAGCATCTTCCCCTACACCTCGGTGTAGTAGTTATTGAAAAGGGAACCTTCGCTTCGCCTTTGACTAGGGTCGCCAACTTTACTTACTTTTGTGTTGTCATAAAACAAATAAAACGTGTAATAAAATCTATCACAATATTTTATATAATTGCTGTGGTCCTATGAAATGTCTCTTATGTGGTATGGCACCTGTCTTAAAAAGTAGTTTCCCCAAGTTAATAAGACATAGAAAGGCGACTTACGAAGAGTGATTTTTCAACATGATCCCGTCGAAAAAAGATCATTTTCAAATAGGCATATTCTACCAATAGATAGGAGCCTAACAGGTACTAACAAGTAACAGAGTGGACTTGGCAGTAATGACAAAGAAGAGTTAACTGTACATTCACCAGATCACCTGTACATGAGCCCTATCATCAGATGCAGTTTATAGTCATGCTTAATACACGCCTTTAGTGGGGTCTTGCCTCTTTGTGGAGGATACAGACAGTGTTTTTCTAAGCACCACTAACCAGACTGTTACTAAGGTCAGCAAATTCTGTAAACAGAAAATGATGAAATGAAATATTACATTGCATGCATATAAATCTTACCTCCTAACGCCATATGGAATCAATCGTAAGATGTTAGTATCACGCGTAGTTTGTAGAATTCTTATTCAGCTTCTAGACTATAAAAGAGTCTCTATTCACAGAGTGGTGACTCTTCAAGCAACGGCAGCACCAACATAACCGAGATACACATCTTACAGCATGGTTCAAGCTAAATGGTGTAGACGAAAATAGACGTAATTAGACGTATTGTCAATTCCATACACCTGTCCTCGATAAACATGACAGAAAGTGGACAGTTAGAAATAGACATTATTGGCCACGAAGTGACCCCTTGGAATGATAAACTCTGTCGCCAGAACTGAGAATAGGCAGACTTTATTCCCTGCAGGAGGCTAAGCCCTTTCAAACTGGAGGTGTCTTGTGTGTGAGAATCAACTTAATGTGATGGTGTGGCTCCAGTCCTGGATCTGTTTATTGCTATTACGCTGAAGTCGAAACTGATCCAGAATGGTCGTACCTGTTAGAATCCTATCAATGGTTCAAATAGATCTGTCTGCAAATTATTTGAATTTTATTGGAATACTTGATATTATACAACCATGTGCACAAAACACTTAAGAAACTTTTTTCAAAATGCAGCGAAGTCCTCGTGGCATATCGGCTAATGTGCTGGATACAGTCAGGCTATTACATTAATATTTTGAACTTATACTCTTAGGAAAGGTTTGAACCCTCTTATCCCTGAGTTATGGGTTTAATAGATACACTATCGTTTTCTTTTTGGCATTAGATAAACCACGGAAATTAATATGCCATTAAACAAAGAAGCCAACCGAAAAATCTTTTCCTAAGTCTTGTAAGTATTCATAAAAATTCTGGAAAGCCACTTCAAACACTTTGACTGTCTAAAAGGGACAAGCAAACACTTTTTATTATAGATAAACTATATTTGTCTTGAATGATACTGAACAAAATTCTTGTGCGAAGAAAACACCTGAAATTTACAGTATACACTTATATCGATTTTTTCGAAAAAATGGATCACATGACGCTTTCCGGTAGCTTTAGAAAATCTATTATTACACTTTTTTTAACGGGCTAAACGTAGTCTTTGCGCAAAATGGTGACGTAGACTCTCTTTTCTTTATCAAATTGATTCGTCATTTTGCAGTTTCTGTTCTTTTTTTTGCCGCCATCTTGACGTTCTCATTATCGTTAACAATTTTAATAGTTTAGAAGATCTTCAAATTGTTACATTCTTCTCGTCTGCTTTATTGAAGCCATGAACTGAAATTCTCCTTCTGATTACTCAAAAGACATTCTTGTTTCAATTAAAATTCAGCGTTTTCCTTCTTTTATTTTTCTTTTACGTTTTCATTTTTATGACATTTTCTTTTCTCCTTTTATCTTTTCTAAAAGAATATTTTCAACTTTGGAACAGTGACTTGCTTTTCATTCATTCTAGATCATTCTTTTTCTAAACGCCATAGCCTCCACAAGAGCGGCTGGTGGAAATTCCACGTGCAGTGACAACAAAGTGTTTCTCTCGTATATATATATATAGGCAAGTTTTATTAAAGACGATAGAACACTGTTTATTATTTTTGCCGAAATTTTTCAAGTCTTCTTGTTATTTTTCCTTTTTAGGGAGTCTCAACGACAAAACAAATTTTTAAAAAATCACCAAAGACCAAATCGACCAAATTAAGAAACACTTGGACAAAATCAGCACAGCCAATAACGCAGAAATTGGATCCATTAAACTCAAAAATTAACTGTCGGCTACAAACTCGAATACGTATAAAACTTTCCTACCAAACATTTTAAAACAAAACGCTGAAAACATTCCAATCAACAACTTAAAAAAGAAAAAATAAAAGAAGAAAAAAAAAACGCTACAAATAATTAGAAAAATAAAAACTCAAACTACGCTACCCCTGATGACGACAAAAAGTATGGTGGAAAGGGCTTGAGCTGAAGATATAGGACAATTCTTTTTCCACTTGGATCCCGACACATGATAAATAACAAGAATACATTAAAAATTACATAAAAAATAATAAACAGTGTTCAATCGTCTTGCCTTCGTTAAAACTTGCAGCCTAAATATAAACTCTTCAATATATATATATATATATATATATATAGTTCTGCAATATTGGGAAAATAGTTACCCGAGTACATCCAAAGCGAGGTAATTCGAGATAAGAGTGGAGTGAAAAACGTGATCACGGAGCACCGAAAGCAGAAGTTCTGGCTTGCTAGTCAGTGGTTAGGTTCATAGACAACTAGCGGAGCCGTGGACTTTTTGAGTGGCCTCAAGTAGACCATAAACGACCCCTCTGAAGGCTAGATGAAATTACCAAGAGATTAAGGCCAATATGAAGAAGAAGTACAAGTAAGGAACGAAACAGGAGTGCGTTAAGCATTAGAGGGATAGCCAATTGAAGAATAAAAGAATTAGGGATTAAGGAACAAAAGAATAAGGGAATATATTCCAATGAGATTATTTGGCTAATTATCCAGTAATGAGAGTAAATGTATTAAAAAGTTATCAGTTGATTGACAAATCGCTTTTATTTAATTTAGAAGAGCTTCATTGGGAAGTCAAACAGTTCTACTGCTATCAACTCAATTTAGCATAAGTATTTGTTTGCGCACAGCTTAAATGATTAACCATGAGCTATATATTTTCACATTTTAAATGTCGAACAATTTTATTCAACTGACAGATAAGATACTACCACACCGGGTCCGAGTGGACCTAGAAACGATGGCAATGAAGGGATACTGTGCATTCCCCAAAGCCTCAGCATCACTGGAGACTTACCATTAGATTATTTAGTGTCATATCCAGGAAACTTTTTAGTCGGGGTCTTACTCCTCTACAGAGATGCAGTCGGTGTATTCTACAGCCCCAGCTAAACCTATTATGTTTCTGCGACTAGTAAATGTCTAAACAAAGACTTTTAATTGAAATAGTAAAATTTGTACGAAAAGTTGTTTTCTATTAATGACATTTGTACATATTAAATACGTTGGTGTTACAAATAGTAGTGATACTACTTAACCTTGCAGCTAGGGAGTTATGGGGTATATAATTTTTCCGAGGGTATTATTTTAGAATTGAACTCAGTAGCTTAGTTAAATCTTAAACTCGTTTTATACAGTCTTTCAGTCGCGTATGTTAGTGTTGTGGGAGCCTTACCCATCTCACCATAATGGACTCTTATCACCGTTATTTGTACTGAGAGATTTCTCTGCCAGACGGGTAGATCAATATCGGTGTTACCGGAACAGTATGAGACTTACCTTTTCTATGTAACTCTATCTTTCTTGTGTAATATAATCTATTATCTAATATCCGTGCTTGTGTTTTCATTAGTGACCCTTTCCGGGGCCACAACAGTTAGGCATTAAACCACGAGGACTCTCCTAAGGTCAATTTAGAGGTTAAAAACCCCATTTTCTGAGGTTAAAAATTGGTCTTAAAATATCGTTCATTACACTAGTCTATACGGTACAACGTTTCTTCCTTTATCCAATTTTTTATTCCATATTTTTCATCTTTTTCTTCTGTCTCTGCTTTCTTTTCCATTTTAGATTTTCGCCAATTTTCTTCATCTCTTTCCGTTCGTCTTTCTTTTTTCTCTATATCTTTCCTTTCTTTTTCATCTTTCACTGCCTTCCGTCAACCCTCTCCTGAATTCTTATGCTTTCATCTTTATTCCCACTCCTGGGAACAGTGCTTCAACTGACACTGTCTTCAGAAAAAATACATGTGACAATATTTAATCAATAGGTGGGAGAGTCTTAAGGGAGTTAATACCTTTCCCAAGGGTATTAATCCGAAAGTGAACACAATAGCTTTTGCGGGAGTTCGAACTCACTTTCTATGTTGTCGCAGTCAAGCGATTTAGCCACTACACCACAAGAACTCTCCAAAAAGTTTGCATTGCAAGGTGTGGTGTTTTAAACAATAATAAGTAAGTAACGTTAGCGACCTTAGTCGAGGGTGACCCGATGGCTCCCTTTTCGATAGCTACTACACCAAGGTGTAGGGGAGGGCACTAATTCTTTCCCTGGATTGTTCCACTTAACCCTTGATCCCTACGTTATATGGCTGAGTGTTAAGCAAGTAGGCATCAAGTACCATTTTTTGAATCTTTGGTATGACTTACCTGGGATTGAACTTCTTTTCTGGGATTGAACCCAGGTCTTCCAGACCGTTGGCGAACACGCTAACCATCATGCCAATGTCTGGTAAACAGTTAATACACAAAAAAAAATAGCATCAAGTCCGGAGTCAATAAAGATTACACAATCCAGTTCAGCTTTAAATATAGAAAAGGCAATGTTTCAAATAGGCAAATCAAAACAGCTAATCCAACCAAAACCAATATTAGCAATATGTCTTTTTTTTTTTTAGGAAACATTTACATCAAATGGATTAGGTCAAATCTTTTATAGTAATTAGACGGTTCCTTTTCCAGAATGCAACATCGAAGATTATTTATTTCAGACAGGAATTCGTTTATGGATCAAACCAAGTCAATAATCCAAAAATTTTACTGCCAAGTAAGCTGGGGCTTTAGAATACACCGACAGCATTTCTGCAGAGCGGTAAGACCCCATCATCAACGAGTGTACTGGTTATGACATTAAACAATCTAATGACGAGGTTCCAGTAATACTGGGGCTTTGGAGAATGTGGAGTACCCCTTTATTGCCCTTTCTCCCTGGTCCACTCTGACCAAAAGTGGTAGCACCTGATAGGGTCGTATCTATGGGTCAAATTGAACTAAGCTGTGTTGATTGAGATGGTACTGTTTTAACATTTAAACTGCGTACTCATGCTAAACTGAATTGTTTGAAGTAGAAATGTTTTGACATTTAAACTGCGTATTTATGCTAATCTGAATTGTTTGAAATTAAACTATTTTTAAATTTAACTCTAAGATTTGTTCTGTCGGCTGGGGCTGTAGAAATCATCAACTACTTTTCTGCAGAGAGATAAGATCCCTCCAAAGTGTATCATGAAAATGATAATAAACAATCTAAGGGTGAGGTTCCAGTAATGCTGGAGCTTTGGGGAATGCAAAGTACCCCTTCAAAGCCATCACTCCCAGGTCCATTCTGGCCCCCGAGGGATGGCACTTGATTAAACCCTATCTATGGGTCAAATAGAACTAAACTGTATACTTATGCTAAACTGAATTGTTTGAAATGGAAGAGTTTTTGGATACTAAATTGAATTGTTTGAAATAGAACTGTTTTTGACATTGAAACTGTACTTACGCTAAACTGAATTCTTTGAAATAAAACTGCATGTAAAAAAAAAAAAAACTTTACGTATACTAAAGTGAATATTTTGAAATAGAGCTGTTTGACTAAATTGAATAGATTGAAATAGAAACGTTTTGACCATCAAACTGTGTATTAATGCTAAACTGAATTGTTTGAAATAGAAATGGTTATTTGTATAAAAATGGATTTGGCATTAAATAACCTACAAAGGCTGATATGCCATAAAACCCAGGCAAACAAACCAAATATGTTAAACTATACTGTTTGAAACAGAACTGTTTATATTTGAAAAATTGATTTGGCATTAAATAACCTAAAATGGTTGATATGTCCTAAAACCAAACCAAACCAAACCAAACCAAATCAACAATTTTAGAGGAAGTTACGTTAATGGATTTAATGGCATATCAACTCTTAAATGTTATTCAGTTCTAAATCCTATTTATACAGAGATTTTATACAGTTTTGTATGAATAATTTGAAGCTAACACTATTTTTCACTGAGCTCGGGCTGATTTGTTTGTACACAGTTAAATGGTCTCAAGTTTTGTTAACACAAAAACTTCTTTTTGCGAAAGTTATACGATTTCAAATATTGCGATCTCATTATGATTCACTTAAATTTTAATCCTTTGTGTGCAATCACTTAAATACTTTTAAGTCTAGTAAATGATTGATGGGACCCTAAAAAATAGGGGTGTCTTCGTGGTGTAATGGTTAAAGCAATGGTCTGCGAAATCGTAACACGCAAGTTCGAACTCCAGTCGCACTATTACGTTCACTTTCGGACAAATACCCTTGGGAAAGGTATGAACCCCCTTATCCTCTCCTCTATGGGTTAAATAGCTCCACCACTGTTCTTCTAGGAGAATGGTCTTGGGATTAAATAACCCACGAAGGTTTATATTAAACAAAGAAACCAAACCAAATCTAAAAAGTACTACCACACCAGGTCAGAGTGGAGCTGAAATTATTGTCTGTTAAGCTTTAGGACTGGAGCCTCACCATCAGATTGTTTAATATCATATCCTGGAAAATAACTGGGTGATCCTACCCCTCTAAAGAAATGCAGTAGACGTATTTTAGAGTGCAAGTCGATTTTGCCGCCCAAAATGTATCTCGTTGACATAGAGATAATTGAGAATGGTCTTCTAACAATAGGTAATAATTAGCTGAAGTCATGTTGCTGGAAATTGTTATCTTATCGTAGAGAATTCAAAGTGATATATTAAAAAGAAATCATGTAGCTTAAATAATAATTCACATTTAACCGAACGAGATTACGTGGCCCCCGTGGCGTAGTGGCTAAATTCCTAGACGGTTGTCAGTAAGTAAGTTCAAACTCTAATTACGTCATTCACTCCCATTTCAGGCTAATACTCTTTGGAAAAGGTATTAAACGTTCTTATACTTCCGGCCATGGGTTAAATAGTATCGTTATTGTTTTCTTTTTCTGCACGGATGACTCTGGCGTTAAATAACCCATGAAGCTTGATATGCTGTCAAAGAAAGAAACCAAACCTGCTTAATGAATAGTTTAGTTTCTTTGTTTAATGATATATCAACGCTCAGGGTTATTTTAATGCCAAAGCCATCATTGTAGAAGAAATGTAGTTGTACTCATCATCATCATCATCATGTTGTGCCGCTAGCACGGATATCCCTGAACTTCTCTCGCCACTTTTCCCTATCGTTCGCCGCCTCTGGCAGGTCTTCAGGGCTACATCCCGTATCCTCACATAGTTGCTGTATGTATGTTCGAGCTGGTCGTCCTGCTTTTGATCGGCCATATGTGGGGGTCCATAGAAGTACATCACTTATGAGCTCGTCCCTGCTTCTCCAGCAGAGTCCTGCATGTCTGGTTCGTCTAACTTGGATAGTTTTCGTGACGGGAGGCAGGTGGCCCTATAGTTCGTGCTTTGTGGGGTGTTGCCGCCAAGACTTGTTCAATATTGCTCGCAGCATTCTTGTGTAATTGCCGTCTAGCTTCTTCTCCAGCCGTTTAGTTAGCGTCCATATAGTGCATCCATACAGCAGTATCGATACGACCGCTGCCTGGAAGAAACTGCGTTTCATTTTATCGATCAGGTCTGATTTCCATATGATCGATAGCCTATCGATAGCTGTCTATGCCTTCATTGGCTCTGTATCGATGTCTTTATTAACCCTTAACTGGTAAAGATATGGAAGTTTATACCTTTTCGAAGGATATTATTCCAAAGGTGTATGTGATAATGCGAGCTGAGTTCAAATTCGTTTGGATCGATGTCATAGTTCAACTGTTTCGCCTCAACGCCACGAGAACCTCCTCAAAGGAAGTGATAAAATAATGTAATTTAGTAAGCTGCCTTCACACCGCCACTGAACCTGGTGACTCTCGTGTTAAGTGTAAGAAACGGTCACACAAGGTTTGGAGATTGTGAAAAGGGTCAGGAGTTTATAACCGACGGAGGATCTCATGGTGTAATGGTTATCGTCGAAGGAAATGGACACGGCGACACGAGTTCAAACCCTGGACGAGACTGATTGCATCTCACACAGCACTAATACCCTTGGGAAAGGTATGAATCCAATTATTCTCCCTCAGGCTATGGGTAAATAGTAGAGCAGACTAGGTTCTTCAACCTTGGTTAGGCAACTAGTTTAGGAAAAGCATAACTCTGAATTCAAACCTGTTAAACTTCGCTTAAAAATTGACGTTGTGTCATATCCTGCCCGAGCGGAGGCGTTGGTAAATATGAATAACCGACGGAGGACAAGTAAGGAACTTAAATTTCACAGCTGCCAAGAATTACACCCATCTAATGGAGGTGCACAATGATTTACGGAAAAATAAGAAATTTCATTCATTGACTTTTAAAAAAGTTAGTGTCTTTTTTTCTTGGAACTCGTGTCTGATTTTTTCCTAAATATATCATCATGATGTCATGCTGCTCGCAGAGATTCCCCTTACTCCCTCTCACCATCTGTCTCAATCATTCATCTCTTTCGGTAGGTCTTTTAGACTACATCTTGTGTTCTTACAGAGCCGTTGTAGATAAGTTCTAGCTGGTCATCCTACACTTGCGCGTCCATGCGAACGGGTCCATAGGAGAAAATAGTTTATGAGTTTTTCCTTGCTCCTTCTGCAGTGTTTTGCATGTCTTGTACGGATAATTTGGATGGCTTTCGAGATAGGTAGTTGGTAGCCGTACAGTTGTTGCTTTGTGGGATGCTGCTTCCATGATTTGTTCAGTATAGCTCGTAGCATTCTTGTACAATCGCTGCCAAGCTTTTTCTATACACTAGTCATGTATTGATGTCATTTTCAGTAGATGAGAAGCTGCTTCCGAGGGAGGTTTCATTTTGTTTCTTGTCATTTCTCCTTCTTTTATTGTCTCCTCTTCTTTTCTATTCTTTTCTTCTGACTTTTCTTTTTTCTTTTCTTTTCGTCTATCTTCTCTTCCCGTTTCCTACTACCTTCTCTTCTTCTCTATTTCTCTTTTATTCCCTTCCCCTATATTCTCTTTGTTTCTTTTCCTCTTGTCTGTGTCTTCACCTCTCTTTTCTATCTTCTCTTGTTTCTCGTCTTCTCTTTTATCTTATGTAATGTACAAGATATTCGTTAAGGAAAGAAATCTAATTGCTGGTTTCAAAAAAAAAAAAAGTCAGATTTTCATATAAAATATCTACATTCTGTTCGAACATTATCTCAAAAGTAGTTCTATAAAATAATCTGCAATTCTGACGATTAAAGTTCCTCATTTGTTGAATTTCTTTTACTTCTCTTAGAAATTGATTTTGAAGGTTATCTGCTCCTAATCACGAGTATAGTAAAAAAAAAAAATGCGTATACTTTTTTCACAAATATGTTTATAATTTTGTTTCATGATAATTCTCGGCCTTATGTTTACCAGGATAACAATGCTGAAGCCTAGAAGTTACCAGAATTACACTGTTGAAGCTCAATGACTTGGTATATGAGACTTTGCCACATCCACCATATTCTCCTGATGAAACAGCAGATATTCACGGACTTGGGATATAAGACTTTGCCGAGTCAGCAGGAGAATATAGTGGATGCACCATATTCTTCTAATGACACTGCAAAAATTCACTGATTTTGCCACTTCCACCATATTCTCTGGACGAAACAGCAAATTATTACTGACTTGGTATATGAGACTTTGCCACAGCCACCATATTCTGATAAAACAGCAGATATTCACGGACTTGGGATATAAGACTTTGCCGAGTCAGCAGGAGAATATAGTGGATGCACCATATTCTTCTAATGACACTGCAAAAATTCACTGATTTTGCCACTTCCACCATATTCTCTGGACGAAACAGCAAATTATTACTGACTTGGTATATGAGACTTTGCCACAGCCACCATATTCTCCTGATAAAACAGCAGATATTCAAGGACTTGGGATATAAGACTTTGCCACATCCACTATGTTAAGAAAAAGACAAAACACTGATGTATAAACCTCTCTACCATTCTTCTTCGGTGCCTTTTTTTTCAAGACTGGTACTTGGCTAACTGTAGGCTTTGAATCATTCTTAGCTTCTCGCTTCTCAACCCTTGGCAACCGAGACCAGATCCCAGAGCGACGTGACATCTAGTACCTGCCTTCCGCGGTCTGTCTTAGTCTCTGCTGATTATATAATGTTCCGGATGCTGACTTAGATTCTCGTAGTCACGCCTCCAGTTCGCCGCCAACACGTTACACATGGACTCGCCTCCTTCTACCACATCACCCACGCAATTTACGTGACACTTTCGCTGGGGAAACACTAGCGTCTTGTTTACTTTAGGAAACTGGACTATTTCCTGTTTATCTTTTTTTATGCTCCAGCTTATGACTTTCTTTAAGCTTGCCACCCACACAATTTACTAGGCATGTTAAAAGAGATTTTCACGTTAATACTTAACAATCTCTCACCTATACACAACAATTTTTTCAAGCATTATGTTGTGTATCGCCTACCTTTTCAGCATAATGAGCTGTTCCATCTGCCATATAGCAGAGATCAGTCTGAGAATAAGCCTACAAGTCAGACCTGAAAAGGCGTTCCTATTGTTGAAGTATATCATTACTCTATCACTAATCATATGTTCTTATTACTAACAGTCTCTCTGTTGTAAATACTTTTTCCTGTAAATATAAATATTTTCCTCACATATCGTGGTTTGACTTATTATTACTACTACTTGTGTTCACTAACCAGAACACAACACATCTAGACACTTTTTTACGCCAAAAAACATTCCATTCCAAACGAGAAGTAGAATCTGTATTTAAACTTTTCTAGGCAGGAAAACGTTCATAGTTTTCTCGTGCAGGCATAAATAAGCTTGCTATTTATCACCGGCAAAAAGGTGTAGATATTTAGGGATCATATTTTGACTGGTTAAAAAATCAATTACATTCATTAATTAAGGAATGAAATTTTATTCTAAAACTGGGGAGTATTTTCAAACAACTACTCGATTAAAAAGTTAGTGAATTTTAAGCGCCATTATTATTTTTCTAGAAGTAACGACTTCTATTCAGCTTTCTCTTTAAATCCTCTCTTTCCTTTCGCATACAAACACACATACACATACTCAATTATATATATATATATATATATATATATATATATATATATATATATCTTTAAAGAAAAAACCAAAGACCGGTTATTTTAGGATCATAAATTTATTTCCATCCTGTTTTTTTCTTTAAAGAAATATCGCTTTTTTTCTTTAAAGAAATATTGCTCTGTAAAATTTATTATATTGAGCTCTCTACCAGCAAAATTTAAATGTTCAGCTCTTGAATGATTTTCTTGTCCTGTCGGATTTATCCCAACTCTGGTTTAAGTGGACCGAATAATACTATATATATATATATATAAAGAAATTTCGGTTATTAGGGAGATTTAGTGGCCGGAATTTTGTGTGTTTTTCTAAATCTTCATGAGAAAATTCTCATTATTTCTTTGTCTGATGATGCAGATCTAACATTTAAAGAAATATAGGGTCTGCTAAAATCAATATTATACCAAATAATATGTATAATATTTAAAGGTTTTCTTTTATATGGGATATATATATATATATATATATATATATATATATATATATATATACCGTAGCGTTATGATATAAAACGATATGGTTACTCGAAGAAGTAGTACCTGTTAGGTTACTTTATGGGTCAAGTAGATCTGTTAAAAAATTATTCGTTTTGTATTGGACAGTGCCAAATTTTAAAACCAATTGATATATACTAATATATACTAATGCCCTTTAAC
Source organism: Sepioteuthis lessoniana (assembly GCA_963585895.1). Classification (NCBI taxonomy): domain Eukaryota; kingdom Metazoa; phylum Mollusca; class Cephalopoda; order Myopsida; family Loliginidae; genus Sepioteuthis; species Sepioteuthis lessoniana. Next base: position 77,456,220 of record OY757921.1, on the reverse strand, counting down.
ATGTACTAATATATACTAATTTACTTGGGAAAGGAATAAACTCCCTTTTCCTCCAATTCATAGGTTAAGAATATTACTGCTGTTCTACAAGGATGGCTTTGGTATTAATTAACCTACGAAGGTTGATATGCCATTAAACAAAGAAAGAAAACAAAAACTCTAAATATGAACGTACAGTATACACAATTTTCTAACTTCTAAGTATAGAATAATCCTAGACAGGTTAACATGGCGTTAAAATAATCAATCAAAACGATTTAGCTTGAAAAAATTGATGATTATAGGTGATTAGAAGTGGGCCGACTGTTTATAGGCACACTTGCTTGAACTAGCTTTTAATATGGTCTAACGACTTTAAAATTGAAAAACACTCGAGGTTATAAAAGTAAAAGTAACGTTGGCGACTTTAATTGAGAGTGACCTGAAGGCTCACTTTTCAATTGCAAGAGTACCGAGGTGTTGAGGAAGGCGCAACTCCTTCCCCTGGTTTGTTCTACTTTACCCTTAATACGTACCTTATAAGGCTGAGTGTTAAGCAAGGAGATGCCAAGAATCATTTTTTTGAGTCTTTGGCATGACCCGACTTGAGATTGAACCCCGGTCCTATTGAATAGGAGAAAATATTTTCTAAGTCTGTTAGATGTATGATTTAAAGAAAAACGGGTATGGGGATTTCGAATCTCAAATTAGAATTGTTCTAACCGGTTAGAATTTCAAACATAGACTAAAGATTTTTTAGTTTCGTGAAGGAAGCCTCCGTGGCTTAGTGGTTATAGTGTTGGACTGCGAGATTGTAGAAAACGAATTCGAACTGTAATCGCGCTATTATTAGTTCATTTTTGGATTAATATTCTTGGGAAAGGTTTTAACTCGTCTTATTTTGCCTAGCTATTGATTTAATAGTGCAACTATTATTTAACTATAAGACTGACTTCGGCATTCAATAACCCTCGAAAATTAACATAGAAAGAAACCAGAAGATTTTTGTTAAAGTAATGACCCAGGTTGATTGTTGATTCTAGCATCTTAAAGTAACATTTAGTGTCGAGAAGAATAAGGTAAATTAAAACCAATCATTTTCTTTGGAGCTAAATCATAGAACTAATGTCTAATATCAAGTTCAGGTTTGGTTTAGTTTGGTTTTATGGTACCTCAAATACGATCACCAGATGGAGACACAGAATACTTCGACATTGTAGCAGGAGTACTACAAGGGGACACGCTAGCTCCATACCTCTTTATCATCTGTCTAGACTACGTGCTTAGAACATCGATTGATAAAATCAAAGAAAACGGCTTCAAGCTGACAAAGAAAAGAAGCAGAAAATACCCCGCAAAAACAATTACCAACGCCGACTACGCCGATGACATAGCGATACTGGCAAATACACCCAACCAAGCCGAAACACTACTACATAGTTTGGAACGAGCCGCTGCAGGCATTGGCCTCCATTTCAATGCACATAAAACGGAATATATATGCTATAATCAAACAGGCGACATTTCCATACTAGCCGGAAGCTCTCTGGAACTAGTAGACAAATTTACCTACCTAGGAAGCAGTGTCTCATCAACCGAAAAAGACATCAACACGCGGCTAACGAAGGTATGGACAGCTATCGATAAGCTATCGGTAATATGTAAGTCAGACCTAACCGATAAAATGAAACGCAGTTTCTTCCAGGCAGCGGTCGTATCGATACTGCTGTATAGATGTACTACTTGTACGCTAACTAAACGGCTGGAGAAGAAGCTTGACGGCAATTACACCAGAATGCTGCTGCAATATTGAACAAGTCTTGGCGGCAACACCCCACAAGGCACAAACTACACGGCCACCTGCCTCCCATCACGAAAACTATCCAAGCTAGACGAGCCAGACATGCAGGACACTGCTGGAAAAGCAGGGGCGAGCTCATAAGTGATGTACTCCTATGGACCCCCACAAATGGCCGGGCAAAAGCAGGGCGACCAGCTCGAACATGCATACAGCAGCTATGTGAGAATACGGGATGTAGCTCTGAAGACCTGCCAGAGGCGATGAACGATAGGGAGAAGTGGCGAGAGAGAGTCAGGGATATCCATGCTAGCGGCACGACATGATGATGATGATGATATATCCGTAATACAAATACAGTCGGAAACAAGCGGACTCTATTGTTCAGGTACGAACGTTTTATTAACTTCTGACTTTAGTTCTTCGACACGAGGAGAGAGACACAACTCTTAAAAGTCTTTCGTAATCATCTATGCAAACCATTCCAAGCGCTCGGCACATCTCGTGGTATTTTAGATCTCAATGCATCTTCGCTTGTCGGGACCCGAAAAACTTAACCGCTGCCGCAACGGAAAACTCAATTGTATGGCAGAGAACTCCATTCTCTGCCCCAATGGTAGAAGCTCAATTGTCTACCTGCATGGTCCAATCTCAATTTCTCAAGTCCATGATCAGACTTTAACTTCTAAAAAAAACAGGGACGGAACTCAACTAAATCTTCTTCAAAATCTTCCAAATTCTCCGCCCATCTCTTCTGGGCATGACGTCATCCACACTCCTTCCTCATTTCCTGTCCGGGGTTTATTATGACAATGGTGATTGTCATATCTTTAGCGCACGAGCGTAAACTGCACCAATTCATTACACAACTGAACTCTTAACCCGAATAGTTCAAAGCCCAACCAGACTGAATAATAAAATATGATTAATGAAAAATGATTAAAATAAAAAAAAAATCATTTCTTAATTATATTACATAGGTTCTTCATGCCAAATCCATTTTTATACATATAAACACTTCTATTTCAAGTAATTCAGTTTAACATAAGAGCACTGTTTAGTTCTATTTGACGCATAGCTAAGAACATATTAGGTGCTAACTCTCTTGGCCAGTGTGGATCTGGGAGCGATGGCAATGAAGGAGTACTCTGCATTTCCTAAAGCTCCTGCATTAGTGGAACCTCACCATCAGATTGTTTGGTGTCATATCCAGGACACGAATTAATTTGGGGCGGGGTCTTACTCCTCTGCAGAGAAGCAGTCTGTATATTCTACAACCTTAGCCAATTGGGTAAAATATCTCGTTCAGAGTTAAACTTAATCTTTAATCGGCCTTCGGGCTTTTGACCGTGTGTCAAGTCGTGTCTGGTGGGAGGCAGCGACAAATAAACAGAGTTAAACTTAATCTACTTTAGCTGATAGTAAAATAGTGCCACTACTGTTTTTCTATTAAGATGAATTAGGCAGACAGTAACTCTCGAATATTGATATGCCATTACACAAAGTAACCGAACGATTTTTTTGTTGAAGCAATTGTTGTAACCTCATCAGAAAAGCTGACAAATTTCCGGTCATCAGCATACAAATACTTGACATGCGCGCGTGTGCACACACGCACACACAAACACGCACACACACATGTGCTCCAACTGGCGGCAAACTTTTAAAATAAAATTCAGTTGCTATCTTTTAATCATAGAGAGTTGACTTGTTTTATTCTTGCTTGACCAAATCAGAGTTATCCTTTATAAAGCACCTCGGTGTAGTAGCTATTGAAAAGGGAGCCTTCTGGTCACCAATTTTACTTTTTATAAAAGTATAACTATAAAATTAATGACATCAGATGAACGTGGATTCTCGGACCTTAAAGTAGCATTTTTCGTCGAGAAAAGTGAGGCAAAACTAAAATATAAAAAGATATTGAGGAGGGGGTAAAATCTTTTGAAGTGAGAGACACTAAAGCCAAGTTTAGTATTTAACTTGGTAATGTTTTTAGGGGGCTTTAGTGTACCATTAACGGTAATTCAATCAGTAAATTTAAACTAAATTTTAAGTGTAAGTTCCACAGCTTTCTAGTTCGAATACTGGCTCGAAAAGATAACACAGGCAATAAAGGTTTTTAAAAGGGAATTTTATACAAAGAAATAAGAAAGAAAAGGATAGAAAAGATAAAGTGTTGCAAATTTTAAGTGCAATTTGTGGGAACTTATCTGAGAGAGTGTCCGGGGAACAAAGTTCTTTGAATTTGAGTATTTTTCTTTTTCTTTTTTTTTCTTGTTTTATCGAAAAGTTTCAAAGTTCATTAAATTTCGAGTTTTCTTTAAGGTTCTTTTCCACATAATTATCGGTTGAATTTTCTTTCATTTAAATTTTCTTGATAAAACTTCAGTAGTCGACTTTATTTTCATTTCTTGGGAAGCTTCATTCAAGAAGTAATTGACGAAACCCATCTCCTGGCTTAAGTGTTCGTGCCGTTAGTTCGGACTCCTGAATTCGTACTGAGCGTCTGCCTAGTAGTTCTTGACAAAAAGGAGGAAGACACTTTTTGGTGCCACACTGTCTGCGATTACTTCACCTTTCTCCATTCCGGCCAAAATCAAGGGCTGCACGTGGTCAGCTCGATTTTTTTCTTAGAAATAAATTTTTGTAAATAAAACATTTTCATCGGAATTCAGATCATAGGATGACTTTAGCATTCAGTTGTGGTGCAATAATGTGCATTCACATGTATATATAAATATATATGGATGGATGTGCGTGTGTATGTTCTTGGATAAATTGAATCAGGGACATTATCTTCAGCACCGGCGTCAAATTGTCTGAAAGATGTCTCTTTATGTAGGTTACTCGTGAGTGGTTTTGGTGCCAAAATAGACAAAGATACGTTCCAGCGTGAATCTGCCAGAAGATCCGAGTCTGGAAGTAAAAGTGGAAAGGACCAAAGGCCGTTGGTCAGTCAGAGAGTGGGTACGTTGTCAAGAGAAGTCAGTTAGGAGAGTGACTCAGTCAGAGCGGGGTCTCAGAGCGGTAAAGGCGATGAGCAGAGTTGTCACGTTGGCAAAGAAGGGTCACTGCCAGTCAGAAGTCAGTTAAGAGAGGGACTCAAAGAGAGGGGTCTCAGAGGAGTGAAGACATGACCAGTGAGAGCTGGCACGTTAGCAAGTGGCAGTCAGCAGTCAGAGACCGGACTTAGAGCGGTAAAGACGATGACCAGAGTTAAGTCAGCATTTTGCTAGCTCTTGGGAGTTTCACAAAGCTCCTGTGATAGCAAAACACATACGTACTCGCAGAGTTCCAGAAATATGCCAGACCTCCCTCACTTATGCTTTGCTGTCTCAAAACCTGTGTGATTGTGTTTTCTTTCATTTATCCCCCAGTTTGTTTTTTATTGTGCTGTTTTGATTCAACATGTGAATATCCACCTAGCTGGGTGTAAGGTTTACTGCAGCAGTCCTGTCTTGATAATCTGCTGCTCCGGCTCCGCTTGGGTATTTCCATACAATAACCCTCAAAGATTGATATACCGTTACCCAAAGAAACTAAACGAAACCAAACATTTTTGTTGAAGGAGTGACATAGCGTGATTGTTGATTCTAGCGTCCTAAAATAACATTTAGCATCGAGAAAAGCTAAGTAAACTCAAACAAATTATTTTCTTTGGAGCCAGGGTCATAGAAATGATGCCCGGTATCAAGTTCAGAGGTATCAGCAAAAAAAAAAAAAAAAAAAGAACTTGAGATCCTTATAAAAACAATAAGAGTATACAGTCAGGGAAAAGGAATGGAATTCGGAATTGAATGATGTACCATGCTGATAATAAAGACTGAGAAAAGAGAAATAGCAGAAGAGAATGAATTGAAGAAGAATCACAGCTCATGAAAAAAGGAAAATTATAAGTACTTAAGAATATTGGAAGCGGCCATAATTAAAGAAGCGAACATGAAAGAAAAAAAAATAAGAAAATATTACTTCAGTAAAACGAAAAAACAACTGAAAACGAAGCTTTCCAACAGAAATTACTTTAAAGTAGTAAACATCTGGGTTGTCCTCCTTGTTAAACACTCGGGACCATTAAAATGGATAATGGAGCTACTTGAACAAATGGACCAGAGGACAAAATAGTTAATGATAATATGTTATATAGTCATCTACATCATCATTCAGCATCACAACGACACAACATCAAAGACAGACAGAAGAAGAAAGGACGCAGGAAGACTTCTTTAACAAAATATATACCTCTCACTTTATTGCAAGGGTTCGAAAGGGTTGTTCAAGGGTTTGCATGTGAGAGGGTGCTGGAGACCGAACATAAACTTCATATTTTGACCCCACTGTTATGACCGTCATGTTGTGTCTTTCTTGTTCTCTTAGATGCTCAACCAGAGGTATTGGGCTCACTCTATCGGGGGTTTCCGAGAGCCCCCTTGGTCGGGTGTAGCCTTCCCTACCACATCTGGTCTCTAACTCTCTGGAATTCTACTGGCAACTGCTTTGGCACCCCGAACTCAACTGAGTTAAATAATAACTCAACGCCCACACGATCGCCCACTGGATCTTTGAAATCGAATGTTTAATCGTCATAAAGCGGAAATAACTGTCATGCAGTTCAGAGGTTACTCTCTTCCGGTGCATCACTGTAGTGGCACAATGGGACCTTCACCTTGTCCCATATAAGCCTTAATCCGCCCACACGATCTCTTTCGATTACTGGCCATTGGAATGTGTCACTTCCTTCCGGTGTATCACCTTGGAATAGCATTTTTGGGCCGGGTCGAAGGGTCAAAATATAACAAATACACAAGGCCTCACATCCGACATAAGACTATATGAGTCAAGAAAAGGAAGAAGAGAACTCGTTAACATTGAAGGTAGCGGGGATGCATCGTTACAAGAACTTTAAGAATACATTCAAAAGAGCGAAGAAATTCTAAGAGGCCAGTAACTTTACTGTCAGCAGAAGGACAAACAGAAAAACCACAAACACTTGGAAACTGAAATGGGAACTAAAAGAACTGTATGGATATTTCGAACGACAACCAGGTGAAAAAACACGCGAGAACACATAGACTTGGTTATAAAAAGGAAGCCTTAAGAGTGAAGCTGAATGTCTTCTAATAGCAGCAAAAATCAACGCCATAAGGACTAGTTATATAAAAAGCAAAAATTGATAATATGGAAGAAAATAGTAAGTGTATATTATTTTGGTGACGAACACAAAATGATTAATCATATAAGAAAATCTCACCAACAAGGAGTTTAAGAGTAGTTACGACTGGATGGGGAGGGTGATCCACAGGGAATTGTGAGAGAAATTGAAAATTTTTCCGATGAACAAATGATATATGTAAAAGCCCGAATCTGTCTTGGAGAATGAGGCATAAAATTCTCAAGAAAAGCAGATTACATAGTCCCAGGCAGGAGACCGGATCAAATGATAATTAGTATAACAAAGGGAACTTGCTATTTTGTGGAATTTGCCGTCCTTGCAGACCACATGAGATAATACAAAGAAAGCAAAAAGAGAGAAATGTAGTTGGATCTTGCCAGAGAAATAAGAAAGCTGTAGGACATGACTGTGATGTCAATATCAATTGGCGCACTTGGAACGGTCCCCAAAGTCATGGAAAGAAGACTGGAAGAATTGGATTTTGAGGGACGAATCGAGACGATCCAAACTACAGCAAATTTTGACAACGACAAGAATACTGGGAAGAGTTCTTGGAACCTGAGGAGACTGGCTGTCACTCAGACTCTAGTAAGAAACCATCGGCAAATGCTGGCGTGAAAAATCTGACTGAAATAAAATAGAAATAAAATTTGAAAGTGAACAAAATAGCGTGACTGGGATTCGAAATCGCATAGTACAAGGTCACAGTCTAGCACTTTAGCGAACACGCAGCGGGTATAGTATTTCTATTTTGTCTGGGGAGGAAATATTTGTTTTTTGACCAGTCTTATCCACCTGAACGGCAAATGCAAGTTGATATATGTTTGTATTAGCGTAAAATTCTGTCTCTTTTTCCAGATGTTAAGCGCTAATTAACATCAACGATACGTTGCGTTGTAACCAAAAGAAGACAGGAAGCATGTATGTAAAAACAGTGTAGACGCAATAAATCCTCGTGTATAAATGCCACACTGTCAGCGGGAATTAGAATACGCTGACTGCATCCCCAGCAAAAGATTAAGACACCCTCAAGGCTGAATCCTAAGTATAACACTAAACTGCATGTGATGGTGAGGTTCCCGTTCGGTGAGTGGAGTACCCCTGCATTATCAATACTTACAGATCTACTCTGACCGGAGTGGTATTACGGTTTGATTTGGTTTCTTTGTTTAATGGCAGACTAACCTTCGTGGGGAATTTTATCCAAGGGCATCCGTCTAGAAAAACCGTGGTGATACTATTTAGCAGGTGGGATGCCGGAGTTCATACCTTTCGTTAGGATATTGGTTCGAAAGTGAACTTGAAAGCATGACTAGAGTTTGAACTTGCTTAATTTGCAGCTGCAGTCCCGAACTTTAGCCACTACGTTACGAGGGTTCCCATATCATCTTTTAGGGTTCAATCTATAAGCCAAATGAATCCGTTATAGATGACACTGCATTATAAAGACATATTGTGACGGGGGCGATTGAGGTTACGATGACAAGGATATGAAGCGTTAGTAACACTAATTACGGAGAGAGTTTAACCACACGGGGGATTGAATTTGTATTGGAACAGGTGCCCGAGATGACAAGTGGCCAATTCGTTTTTTCATCGCCATTATCAATCCCATGTTTCGGCATGAATTTTTTTTCTGCTTTTGGCTTTTGGATCTGCCGAAAAATCAAAACAAAATACCAAATTGTTTCGGTTGAAAAGTTTATGTGTTTGTGAGAGAGAGAGAGAGAGAGAGGGTGTGTGTGTGTGTGTGTGTGTGTGAGAGAGAGAGAGAGAGAGAGAGAGAGAGAGAGAAAGAGATGGGGAAGAGAGGGATTTTTGAACGAGTTAAAATCAAGTTTGCAATAACAAACATTCCTCTCTGTTAGCGAAATTCCTTCTGACTTGAATTTTCAGTGTCGACTGCTACCTCTCTATAACTAAATGAGCTCCAAAATAGTGTCCTATTTTTACTATTTTCATTCAATCAGATTGCTTTTCTATTTCATTAATTTTCCTGATTTGATGCCCCACCACCGTTGCTGACAGTAAATTGATTTTCCTTAAATGGGCTTTGTATTTGATTTTCAGTATCCCTAATTACAATAGTTAATTTTAATGTCTTAAACCTGAAAAGTAATTTTATCTTTTAAGCCGTTTAGGAGAGTAATTTCCAGGGAGGGGTATAAACCAGGTGGTCAGATAAACCACGAATTTCTATATCTAAATTCAAAAATGTATTTTAACTTAAACTTAGTTTTAAACTCAGTTTGGAGGAATCAAAATGAATTAAGAGTTATCGTGGCATAATGGCTAATATCCATCGAAATTGTTGGATACAAGTTCGAACTCAAGTTTCATTTTGAGAAAAATATCGTTTGGAATTTCGAGTGAATTTTTCTTTTCCTTATATCCCCCTTCTTCAATAGAGGTTTTTTTTTTTTTAGCTAATTTGTTAAATTTCAACGTATCTTCTAATTCATATTTATCCAATTTCATACTTAGATTTAGCGCAAGCTTTTTTTTTTCATATGTTGTATAGCCACATAATACATACACATATGCATGCAGAAACATATTCAACACAATAAGGACGAGCGAAGACACTTCTTTAGAAAAATATACCTCTCACTTTATTTAAAAGGGTTCGAAAGGGTTACGAAGGGTTTTACTGTGTGGGAGGTGAGTTAGAGACAGAACAGAACTGCAACATATTGATCCCTACTCTTATGGCCATAACAGCGTTTATTTCCCGTTCTCCTGGGCTGCTCAACCGGGGACCTGAGGGCCCAGCCTTTCTGAGACATGGTTGTCATTCCAGCAACTTCTCTCCAACTGATCTGAGGCTCTGAACTCCAACTGCAATTGCTTAATCGGTACTGGTGCTCTCTACCACATCTTATCTGTAACTAACTCGAACTTCCTGTGTACCGAGTTATATTATTGTTTTACGTCGACAGTCAAGGATATCCCCTCGATACCTTCGACCGGATGCACCTGTTATTTACATAGGTGCATTTCCTATTTTGACAGCTCAATATGCAACACATAGTGTGTGGCGGACACACATAAATCAAGATTAATGCAAGGCTGTTACAAAGAAATGTTGAGTCAATCGGCATTCCCTACTTTTGGGGCGCCGCAAGCTCCAATCAATGAACTCAACCCTGCAAAGCAGATATTGCCTGGATGAACGGACCCTTGGGACCAGGCAATTCAGCTTAATAACACCCACCCGACGTGAACGTGAACGCCAGGCAGGAACATATTATTCAATGTATCTTCGTGTTGCTCGCCTCCCAACCTTAAGATGTTTAAGGTTCACTTGTACCAACACCTAACATTATTTTTGGAATTTCTTTTGAATTTTTCCGCTCAATTAAAATTAATATTGGATTTGTTCAGTCGGCTGTGGCTGTAGAATTCACCGACTGCATCCTTGTAGAGCGGTAAGATCCCCTCAACAATTCCCCTGGATATGACACTAAACAGTCTGGTGGTGAGGCTCCGCTAATGCTGGAGCTTTTGGGAATGCGGTACCCCGCCATTGTTAACGCTTCCAGGTCACCTCTGGCCCGGAGTGGTAGCACCTGATAGGGTCCTCTCTATAGGTCAAACAGAACTAAACTGCGTACTAGTGATAAACTGAATTGCTTGAAATAGAACTGTTTTGATATTGAAATTGCGTATTTATGCTAAACTAAATTGTATGAAATAGAACTGTTGTGACATTTAGCTACGGGTAAGCAAAACAAAACAAAAAAAGAACTAAAATTATACTGAACTAAATTGTTTGAAACTTTTATCGAAATGACTTAATTAGGCGTTAAATGACACGAAAAGGGTTGATACGCCGTAAAACAGAACAACTAATTTTTATTTTCCCTTTCATTCCATTGACCGAGCAAGTTCAACCGACACGTTAAAACCATATCTGCTAACACCTACTCTAGTCTCGTTACTTTTCTCTTAAAATTTTTATTTTCTTTACTTCTAATGTGTCTGTCTGCGTGAGTATTTTCAGGTTCAAAATCTATCCTACAATGCTTACTTCTTATTTTCTCTCTATGTAAATCTCTAGTTTCTTTTTTGCCGGCGCCACTTTCCGCTGAAATATTTACATTCTTCGTGGCAGTTTTTATCTTAGCGAACGATTCTGCTAAAGGCTTGAGTGGAATAACCAAATTCATTCTTCGTCTCTATCTACATCTCTGATTTCCATTTCGTCGTCGCTACTTCCCGCTGAAATATCCACCTTCTTACGAGGTGCATACGATATGTTTCCAGACTTTTGGGTATTTAGAATTTTCGTTGACTCATGAATATTCAGTATGTTATTGCTATACATCTTATGAGATGACGGACCAATTTTTATGATTTCAGATTCAAATGAACAACTACAGCAGGAATTGGAATACAACCTACTAAAGCCTGATTGTCATAGCTGGTGAATTTCAAAAATTCAATCAGACACTTTAGAAGAACGATATGCAATAAAATTCTGTTTTAAACTTGGAAAAAATGCTACCACAGAAACATATGGAATGCTTCAGACTGCTTTTGGAGTATCTTGTATGAATCAAGCATCAGTTTTTGAGTGGCATAAGAGATTCAAGGAAGGCAAGGAGTCTGTGAGGGATGATGAGAGGTGTGGGAGGAGTAAGGAAGTCAAAAGCTTGGATCTTTTTGTAATGAAGCCGGCTTAAGATTATGACATAACAATTTGTGTGTGTGTGTGTGTGTGTTTGTGTGTTTTATTTTTATTCATATCTATATTCTATAATTCTGGCGGTCTGAATCAATAAAATGTTGTTTGGGCCAACCCTCTTTAGTCAAAATCATCCTGATGATCCGTTTGGAGACACCTAGGTAGATTACTTCTGGCTCTGTAGGTATCCTATATATATATATTTAGAGAGAGAGAGAGAGAGAGAGAGAGAGAGAGAGTTGATTTGCCAAAGGGTTAGGTTTAGGGTTTCTATGTTGAGGTTTTAAGGGAGTTCAAGAAAAGATTCCTATGGAAGAGGTCAGCACTCTTCAAATCGGGTCAGTGGCATTTCCACCAGGACAATACATCAGTCAACAACTCCGTTCTTGTCACAGACTATTTGACCAAAATGATTTCGAATCAATATCTTTGGTTTTTCTAAATCTATCAGCAACTCTTTACTTTTTTTTTTTTAGCTTTTGGTACTTTAATTGCTGTTGCTTTCCTTTCTCCTACGTTACAGCATCTATCCTGCATATCCCATCATCCATCCTCAAATACCAGGGTGGAAAATAAACTAATCTCCATACAAAAGAATGTTGATTTTCAGCAAAATATAGGCTTGTGAAGCCGTAATTTTTGAGTCAGTATTTTTGCCTTCATCAACCAATCGGCGTTTATGTGTTCATTTAAAGAGATTCGAAAACGATGATATTTGACTTGCAGCGAAAAATTTGAAGGAATGAAAATAAATAAATATTTCCCTTCATACATGAAGGGGTACTCCGCATTCTCTAAAGTTGCAGCATTGCTGGAACCTCACCATCAGATTGTTTAGTGTCATATCCAGTGCACTCATTGGTGAGGTGGAGTCTTACACCTCTGCAGAGATACAGTCGTTGTATTCTACAGCCCCAGGCTGTACAAGAAATATAGCTTTTATTATTTTTTTTATTTATTGCGGACTTTTTGTCCTCATCTTGGTAGGTTTTTTTTGTGTGTTGTTTCTTCTTTCACTACGTTTTGGAAAAAATAACAAACAAAAAAGAACTACCAAGATGAGGACAAAAACGCAATAAATAAAAAAAATTAATTCTCGGATTAAGAGGCCTCATGTCAAAATGATTCCAATTAAAGACAATTACAAATTCGGTACAGACCTGAATATGGAAGACCAGATTAGGAGAACAAATAATTGGATTTATATGACCAAAAGATCCATCCTTGATCGCCCGTGGCGCAGCGGATAGAGGCGTTAAGTCTCTACTGTTCCATGTGAGCATTGTCAGAAGATAGAGGTTTCACATCCTACCCAAGCCGGCCAGAGCTTTATTTGGTCAAAAACGTGGTGTGATAGACAACCACTATGGAAGGCAGTAATTACTGGGGATACGGTTACAAGACTCGGCATTCCTATCCGAGGTCGCGGTAAATCACCTGAATAAGGCCAGAGTTGAAATTTGGCCGAAACGTAGTGAAAGAAGAAACAACACACACAAAAAAAACTACCAAGATTAGGACAAAACGTCCGCGATAAATAAAAAAAATAATTCTCAGATTAAGAGGCCTCATCTCAAAATGATTTCAATTAAAGACAATTACAAATTCGTTACGGACCCGACTATAGTAGACCAGATTAGGAGAACAAATAATTGGATTTATAATACCAAAAGATCCATTATTGATCGCCCTTCGGGGCCCGTGGAGCAGCGGATAGAGGCGTTGAGGCTTTATTGTTCCGGGTGAGCATTGTCAGTAGATAGCGGTTTCAAATCCTACCCAAGCCGGCCGCAATGAATAAAAAAATTAATTATCAGATTAAGAAAGCTCATCTCAAAATGATTACAATTAAAGACAATTATAACTTTTATTCTTCTCTCTAAGTACGCATTTGTCGTATTTATTTTCTGCCCTTGTCTGAGGACATTACACTTATTAATCAAATAAATAGCGATAAAAATAATTCACCAGACTGGGGCTTTTATGGATTTATTTTTTAATCTACACGAACTTTTGGCTGTATTTATTCTGAGTGAAAATTCTAACACGCTGTTTCTTCAAGAATGCTATTATTTTCAGCATGGCTTAATTATTTTAAATTGAACAAAAAGCTTGTTTACATAGACATTACTCTTAGTAATATCTTTCTATTTCAGATGAAATTCCTGGCAACATCTATTAACATATCAGCACATAGACATACTTTCTCTCTTACATTGTGACACACTCACACACAGATTTTTTACACACACCAAATATATCACCTCGAGTTAGACAATCGCAAACTCAAATTGAGTAGAAAGAATGCAAACAACACAAAATCGAATCTTTCGAAATAACACAGTCTGTACATGATGAAAAATAGCTGATCCTAGATATACCACAACCCAGTCAGCTGGGGCTATAAAATATACCGACTGCATCTCTGCAGAAGGTTAAGACCCCACCAATGAGTGTTCCAGATATGGCATAGGGTCCTATCTGTGCGTCAAATAGGACTGACATTAAAACAGTGTGCACAGAAGTGACTAATGCTAAACTGAATTGTTAGAAATAGAACCGTTTGAACAGTTAGCACATGACTGATATTTAATTGAATTGTTAGTGATACATAGCAATACCAGGAATCATTTAACTGCTTGCAAATGAATGCAATATTGAATAGAATTATTAGTGTTAAATAGCAATACTTGAAACTGTTCAACTGTGAGGAAATGAATTAATTATGTTGAAATAGAATAATTAGAATTAAGTCATAAAACTTGTAACCAAATGCAAACAAATGATTAATATGGAATAGAATTATTAGGGTTATATAGAAATAATTAAAACCATTTAACTATGTAGAAACAATAGCAATGCTAGTCCGCAAACAAATTATTTCTAACTCATTTAAAAATGAAATGACTTACAAACTATTCACTCACAGATCATATGTATATCCATTTAAATGTGGCCCAACGAATGACTTATGTTAAACTGTTAGTGTTACATAGCAATACTTGAAACCATTTAACATGTGCAAACAAATGATTCATGCTAAATAGAATAATTCGTGTTAGATAGAAATACGTGAAACTGTGAGTAAAAAGGAACTCGGGCAAGTTTTAAAATATTATCAACAAAATATGTTTATAAATCATTTATTTAATATGTTTAGTGAGAATTTGGCATATAATAACCTACGATGGTTGACATAACATAAAACCCAAATTAAGCAACCCTATATGTATCAGAATAAATGAAATAAAATTCGTGGACTTTCACTAAGTTAAACATTTAGAAAAAAAAGTGAAGCTTTTCTTTTTTCTGTCATCATGGAAAAACCACATTATTTGGACGACGAAGAATATTTTATGATTATGGTGGCAATATATTTGAAAATTAAAAGATTTGACATCCCCAATTTCATCGAGGTTTTATTGTCACAGTATTGTACATCTTTGGTGCTACACTTGTTGGGTATCGATAATATGAGCTCAAATATGCTGCTTCTATCTCGAGCTTGTCATTGGATAATAATCACCGTGGAAGGTGAGAATTATACGAGCCAGAAAATCGTATATCAATAGAAACCATGGGACGCAGCATGGTGGGTGTGAAGTTTGTCTGAAGATTACCACAACAAGCTCCACCAAATGCTTGGTGGAAAACCTCATTTATGGGGATTTTCATAAGCCCTGAAAAGCCCGGTTTATTCCTACGTTTTGTAAAAGAATAAACCGTACTTCAATCGCAGTAGGGAGATGGGTGGCTGCTTTTGAAGAAAGGAGACGAATGACATTTTGTGTAACAAAATTTATATACAACAAACAAAAAACAGGGTTTTAAACACCCAAATGGAACAAACAACGAATTTGTAAGAGGTCAAAAAAGAGTTCAATGTTCTGATAGGTGGTAGGTGTATAAGAGTAAGGTTAGGTAAGGTTTTGTGAGGTTAAGTGAGGTTTAGACGAGGTTGTAAGTTTAGGTTGTAAGGGTGTAAGGTTAGGTTATGTAGGGTTAGGTTTTATAGGGTTAGGTTTTGCAGATAAAATGCCTGCGGGAACATAGCTGTGATCCTGGTTCCTTTTATCTCAGCACATGCGTTCGTCGCTCTTGGCTCCTGGCTGGTGATGAAGGTACCAAATACGTCTGCCGTCGAGGGTTGTTAAGATATGGACCTGTTACTAACAGCAGTGGGAGTGGAAAAAAGAGGAAGAATCTTCGGATGGAGCTCTTTTTATAGTGGACACCACGTGACCCCAAGGGGCTGCTGACTTTCGGTGAAGCAGGATCACCAGTTCCTTAACAAATTTCCACACATTGGACAATGACTAGGATCACTTAGAAAATTTTTGCTACTCAGCTATAAGGGTGGCTTCAATTGATGAGAAAAACAAATAATCACCAATTGTTGCCATGACTCATATTCAAACCATTCGTACCAACCACATCGCTCAAGCGGCATGTTATGCTGTGATTGAAGCTACAGAGCCCAAACATAAACCAAACTTACATCGATGCAAAAGCATTGTCAATATAGAAACGTTTGATGTTAAGAACTTTAAATACAATAATACGATATTTTATCTATCGCCACAATTTCCTGATAGCACACGATATTGTAAATTCATATAAATATAAGCTCTTGAAGATTTGCCTGTTTCATGTATCATATTTAACTCAGATTTCAGAGAAAAGTTACGTACACCATACAAGGTTAATGAGGGATAATTGTAGTTTATTGAATACATACATGTCAGCAATATAATTGTACTTAATTTGGACAGCATTCGAAATCAAAGCTACTTGAAGGTTCTTTTATAATAAGTAACCTACTGCCCGTGGTGTAATGGTTATCGTCGTAGGAAATGGACACGCCAACATGAGTTCAAATCCTGAACGAGACTGATTGCATTTCACATAGCACTAATACCCGAGGGAAAGGTAGGAATCCAATTATTCTCCCTCTAGCTATGAGTAAATTGTAGGATAGACTGTGTTTTTCAGCCTTGGTGGGGCAACTAGTCAAGGAGAAGGAAAACTCTTAATTTAAACCTGTTAAACTCCACTTAAAATGTGACCTTGTGTCATATCCTGCCCGAGCGAAGGGGTTAGTAAATATGATAAACTATCTTTCTCAGCTTAGAACTTTGGCAGCGGAACATTTAAGCGAAAAAATACGGATGCAAGACCCTTGATATGACCATAGCGAACGAGAAATAAAATGTCATGATACTAGTAAAGAATGGACATTTGTCTCGGAATCTGCATAGAAAAACTCCATCAATGCCGCCATCGGTGGTGTATGACTACTCCTCAATCCTCGAGCCTTAAGATCACTAAATAGCATCCCGAGAATTCAACCAAACATGATGAAAGCTACATGTAATTGCGACTTCTGCATCACAACTGTCTGTTACTGCAGTTCCACCAATGCTATTGATGAAGCGAAAATCCCCACATTCTGTAACCAACCATTTACCTCTTGTCCGACACATTCCCAAACGTAAGGTTTTGGTAATTAGTAGAAATATGAATGCTTGAATAGGCAAATATGAAAATAATAATTTTTTCTTAGAAATCCCAGCAAAATGAAATAGTATTAGCTAGTTAATTATTCTCTCGAGAATATGCTTGTATGACTAAACACTAAATTCCCAAATTTGCCCAGTCAGCTGGGGCTGTAGAATACACAGACTGCTTCTCTGCAGAAGGATAAGACCCCCCCCTAACGAGTGTCCTGGATATGACACTAAACAATCTGATGGTGAGGTTCCAGCAGTGCTGGAGCTTTGGGGAATGCGGAATACCTCTTCATTGCCATCGCTGCCAGGTCCACTGTGGCCCGCAGTGATAGAACCTGATAGGGCCCTATCTATGGGTTAAATAAAACTAACAGCATACTTATGCTAAACTGAATTGTTTGAGTAAACTGAATTGCTTGAAATAGAAAGGTTTTCGACAATTGAACCATGCTTGCATATGAACTGCGTGCTAATGCTTAACTGAATTATTTGAAATAGAACTGTTTTTCGACATTAAAACTGTATTTACACTTAACTGAATTGTTACATGTAACTGCTTGAATAGTTTGAAATAGAAATGTTTTTGACAATTAAACGCGTTAAATAACCAATAAAGGTTGATATGCCATAAAACCCAACGAACCAAGCCAAACCTAAATTCCCCAAAAGTGAAGGAAAGCTAAGAATTTACATCTGCCCAAATAACTCTAAGGCGGTACGAGATTATATATTTATAAACAAGAAGCGGTCAAACAGCGCTACACTATTTTTTCGAAGGAGTACATTGCAATAACAGAATCCTCTCAGAAAAGATTGGCCTGACTCTACGCAGAAAAGAAAAAAAACCCTAAAAAACAGGGAAGTATTCACTGGTCCTACATTGACAAAAATAAGTATAAGATGTTTTCTAATTAGATATAATCATTCTACGATGATAATCTTTTGAATTAGACTTAATCACTCTTTGATAAAATTTCTTAGTATATTTAATTATTCTATGATTATAAGCTTTCTAATACGGTGCTATAAGTCTATGATAGTAATCTTTGTAATTACGTCTCATTACTCGATGATAAGATTTCTAAGTACATTGAATTAGTCTATGATAATGATATTTCTAATTAAATCTAATTATTGTATTGTGAAAAACTTTCTAATTACATCTAATTACTAAAAGATTATCGATGGCGATAGATAAATCGACACGAATCTTCCACTCTTCATATTTTATTGGAAGCATGTGTAAATTCATTCATACAATTAACCAGATTTTATCAGAGTAATTTGTAGTGTTTTAGTTTTATCTCATGACGATGTGTAATGAATGGATGTAATAACGTTATATCACTCTGGAGATGCTCGTAACATAACGTTTATCGGTATAGTAAGTTGGAGGTGCCCGTTGTGTAATGATGAGGTCATATGTGCTGTGGAGAAGGTTTTGGAGGGCCAGGATGCCACCTTCCGTGAGGTGATCGCAATACTTTAGCATCATTGGCCTAAATGGTGACTATATAGAAAAATAGGGAAAAACGTTCCCTTAGATCTCCAAAACTGAGGCCCCATCATCAGATGCAGTTTAATTCTTATACCTCGGACACCTCTTTATAGTTTTTTGCCTCTCTGTAAAGGATACAATTACGAGAGGTGCCAGTGGTGTAATGGTTATCGTCGTAGGAAATGGACACGGCGACACGAGTTCAAATCCTGGACCTGACTGATTGCGTTTTCACATAGCGCTAATACCCTTGGGAAAGGTATGAATCCAATTATTCTCCTTCCATCTATGGGTAAATAGTAGGGGAGACTAGGTTCTTCAGCCTTGGAGAGGCAACTAGTCAAGGAGAAGGAAAACTCTGAATTTAAACCTGTTAAACTCCACTTAAAATGTGAGCTTGTGTCATATTCTGCCCGAGCGGAGGGGTTGGCAAATATGATCGGTATAGGAAGTTGGTTGGTTGTTTTCTTTATTTAAAAACATAACCATCGACAATAACCCGACCATTGTGAGTTATTTGATTCCAAAGCCATCCTTGTAGAATACATGTTGTATTATTAAACCTGTAACTGAGAAGCTAAAGGGCCCATACCTTTTCCAAGGGTATCAATCCGAAAGCAAGCACGATAGAATGAATGGAGTTCGTGACTGGAGTTCCTGTTGTATACAACCACTGGAACTCTACTAACACGAGAAATACGTATATATATAAATATAATCTTATATTTTCAGAATTCAACGGCGGCACTTGTGTAGAGCAGGAAAGCAGTTGGAGAGAGTTCGCACACACAACGAGATGTCGGGAGTCTATCAGCGGAAACTTAACTTTAGCTTAAATTCTTGACATTATATAGTCTTAAAACTCCCATGCGACCTACGGCATCACGCCTCTTCATTCACGCAAAGCTTATTCTCTATTGGTCACAGGTTACGCCGTCGAATTTTTATGCTTCATCTATCACGCCCATGCATTGCTTGTTTTCCGTTGGTCACTTTTAGGATTTTATCTACAAAGCGATTTATCTTTCAACTTCATCCGCCTGGTTTACCGCCGGTCAAGGCAATATATTACATCCGAACTTGCCAACTACGATGGATCAGTCAGCCATTATCCCGCAGGACCCCACCCCTGTCCACAGAAAATTAACTCGGCTACTCGAGTTCAATTCCTGAACAAGGCTAGTTGCATTTCATGTAGCGCTAATACCTTTGGGAAAAGTGTGATTCCAATTATTCTCCCTCCACCTGAAGGTAAATGGTAGGATAGACTGAGCTATTTCGCCTTGGTACACCAACCAGTCTAGAACCAAAACTTTGAACTCAAACCAATTGTAGACCTGAAGAAAGATATGCACCACTTGGTAAATATTGTCCGTGTGTAAGATACTTTGGAAGGTTAAAGTTATGAAGAGAGTTTCTGGAGAAGGAAGGATAGAAAAGTAATTGATTGCACTCACGAAGTGTGTATTTACCAGCCGTTCTGTAAGAAAACGATGCTTTTAAGCTGAGTTTAACGGGTTTGAATTGATATTCCTTCACCTAGACTGGTTACCATGCTAAGGTTATAGAACCCGTTCTGACCTACTTTTTACCCATAGCTGTAGGAAGAATAATTGATACAAACCTTTCCCAAAGTTAAGTGAAATGCAAACAGCCTCGTCAAAGATTTGAGCTCGGGTTACAGGTTCCATTTCCTACGACGATTGCCATTACACCCCGAATGCCTCGAAGTAAGTGAGTTCGAACTCCAGTCGCGCTATTATGTTCACACTTGGAGAAGATATGAAGCCCTTATTCCCCTAGCTATGAGTTAGATAGGACCACTACCTATTTTCTAAAAAAAAGGGCTTTGGCGTTAAATAACTCATGAAGGTTGATATGCCATTAAAATAAAGAAACCGAACAAACAAAAGCCACGAAGACTGATTATATTTGAGACTTTTGAATAAGGATACACTACCAGGATGAAACACGACGAATTCACGTGCCTATAATTAATAGTAATAGCACATACATTTGGGAACTATCTGTTAAATTTTGCCGAAAGCCGTGAATTATTCAGGAATCTTGAATTACCTCCGGGCAAATAGTCGTAGTAATTATGTGTGACTTTAGTGAAAGTTCGGCTGCGATCGATACGTGTGAAAGATACAAATCTCCGTGAAAGACTCCCAAAATTTCATAACTTTATTGAATATTTGTTATGCATAAGATGGTACCACCTCTTCATCAAATGGCAAGTCTCTGAAATTGGCAGACTCATTTATATACCTCGGTTGTAATATCTCATCGACAGAAAGCGAAGTCTGCGTATCAGTACGTAAAGCAGGGACTGCTATTGAAGTTATTCGTCATATAGAAATCTGATCTCTCTGATAAAATAAATAGAATTCTTTCGAGCGGTAATCGTGTAAGTACTGCTGTATGGTTGCACTACTTGGATAAAACCCTAGAGAAAAAAAAAAGCTAGATGGGAACTACGCAAGGACGCTGCGTACTGTTTGCAGCCTCCTTTATAACAGCGGCTACACCACCATCTCCAAAACCATTGAAGATGGGAAATAATTGCTGGACAATTTGAGAAGTAAGGAGGAACTTATACACGACGTTCTGTGAACTCCTATGGACTCCATCACATGGACACACAAGTGGATACTGGATACCGACTCGATGTCTTACGAAGAGATATTATGGCTAAGCGAGCTGGATGGTGTATGTGTGTGTGTGTGTGTGTGTGTGTGTGAGAGAGAGAGAGAGAGAGAGAGAGAGAGAGAGAGAGTTAAAGGAATCGTTAATGTTGTTGATGGTGATAGGAAAACTTTATTAAAAGTGAACAAGTTTAGTATATTTTGTATAAGCTTGTAAAGAAGCAATAAATAATAGTCTCCTTGGAATGGGGGGTTCCCGTGATCACATGCCAATCCCATCATCTATCGAGGACTTTGTCTTAGTTCTTTTAACAAGACATTAGTCTCTTCCAGTCGAAGCCGATGTACTCAGCTATCTCAAGGAAGACTTTTTACCATTTTACACTGCTCTCATTGACTCTTTGTTCATAAAACAATATATGCGTTTTCTATCTTTTGTGATACGTTACTGTATCCATGTCAATATTTCTTGTACGTATATTATTTGTGTATTAAATTTCTCTGTATGTGTCAATGATCTTTTAATGTATTTCCTTCCGTTTATTCTGTGTATGTGTATCACAGATATACTAATACTTAAACCAGCACCAAGAAATCCAATAAGTTTTAGTATTAGATGGAATTCTTTTTCTAGTACTCAACTCTATATCATAACAGGTTTCTGCGCCAAGTAGGTGGAACTTAGGATACCCTGCAGAGGGGTAAGCCCTCCATCGCGCCAAATGCTTTCTGAAAATGTTCTGAATCCTATGGTAGAGCTTCAGTTGAAGAGATTTGAGGAATTTGAAGTACCCTTTTATTACCATTACACCCAGATCCATTTTGTCCGTTCGAATCTCGTCTATTAGGTGAAATAGTACTGTTCCATTATTTACAAAGAATTATTATTGTTGGTTATCTTAAAGCATCCAACTGTTTGCAAGTTATTTGTATTAGGTTTTGTTTGGTTTCTCTATTTAATGGCATATCAAACTTCTTGGGTTATTTAATGCCAAAGCCCGTCTTGTTGAAGAATAGTAATGGATGAAGCTTGATAATTTTTATCACTTTGAATATTCGGCGTGTTGTCTTCATTTTCATTATTATACTCAAAATGTTTCGGCCGATATGAAGTTCGGCCTTCATCAGGTGCCTCTTGGCGCAGTGGAAAAAGGTGTTTTGCTAAAAAGTGCTCCGGAATAAAATCACATGCAGTTTGCCGGTTCAATTCCAGTTACAGACAAATAAAAAAGAATATTTACAATACTTTAAAACTTGAACCCGATTATTGTCAACGGAATTAAAAAAATTTACCCACGTAGATAAAATAAAGGTTTTGTTCAAGGTTTTGTGTAGGCTTTCGAGTTCAACATGAAATACCCGAAGAAGGTCGAAGCACATATTGGTCAAAAATTCTAAGTATTACTCTGGAGATGAAGAAAATAGTTTGAAATTTTTAAGTGATAAAAAGTAGTGGTGTTATTTAACCCCTGACCGGGTAGATAAGGGAGTTCATGCCTTTCCCAAAGATATTAGTCCGATAGTGAGCATAATAGCGTGAGTGGAGTTCAAACCCGCTTACTAAGTTGTCATAGTTTATCACTTTAGCCATATACGTCATGGATACTTTCCTTATTTGTATTCAACAGAATAAAAAGAAAAGAAAGGGCAAGAATATAGATCTACATTTTCTTTAAAAGATCTATATCCTTGCCCTTGAGTTCACAATAATTTCTAATCCCCCGGGGAAGATATGGCCCTGGAAGTGACCGTGTCCTCTGTAGAGAGTACGGAGGAAACTTGCAAGACATATTCTAGTTAATTAGCCGCGAAATTACCATGATTAGTTGATTTGGCATCAGTTGTGTGTGATGCAGAAAGATGGCACAGTGATCGCTGGTTCGATCCCCAGAGGTGGAAATCATGGTATACACTGCTGATGAGACCTCATAAGGTCGAAACAGCTGTCCCTAAGTCATGCATAAGTGTTTGCTGGATTTTCTGGCCATGGTAATTCAATTTACAATATAGTTCCTCAACTTTAAAAAAGAACATAGAAAAAAGGTTTGGTTTATGGCATATCAACCATTGTAGGTTATTCAATGCCAAATTCGGTTTAATCATATACATTTGATATATATGACTTGTAAATATAAATCAATAAATATAAATTGTTACAAATATTGCGATGTATCACTAACAATCCAATTAAACATCAGTCAATTATTAACACAGTTAAATGATCAAAGAGTTTATATTTTTAATAATTCAATTTGGCATGACTCAATAATGTTAAATGGTTCCAACTATTGCTATGTATTACCAACAACTTAATTAAACATTAGTCATTTGTTTGCACACAGTTAAATGATTAAACAGTTCTAATTCAAACTTGTCAATTTAGAATTAGTCATTTGTTTGCTCGCAGTTTAAATGTCAAACAGTTCTATTTGGCTCATAGACAGGACTCTTTAAGTTGAGGCAGAGTGGACCTGGAGCTAGATGGCAATGAGGGTGTACACCACATTCCTCAAAGCTCCAGCATTACTGGAGCCTCACCATCAGATTGTTTAGTGTCATATCTTGGATATATTGCTCGGGGAGTGTCGTACCCCCCTCCGCAGAAATACAGTCTGTATATTCTACAATTCCAGGCAACTGGACCGTAAAAGAAAGTCCCATCAAGAAATAACTTCACAAAATCACACTTTTTATAAATTATTTGTATTAGATAGAACAGTAATTATACATTTGAGAATGTATTATAACCCGTTCTATCGGTGAGGCTTAGAATATACTAATTGTATCCTTTACCATATTTACCCAACCCCTCCACTCGGACAGGATATGACACAAGGTCAATTTTTTAAGCCGAGTTTAACAGGTTTGTATTCAGAGTTTTCCTTCTACTAGACTAGTTGCCTCACCAAGATTTTACCCATAGCTGGAGGGAGAATAATTGGATTCATACCTTTCTCAAGGGCATTAGTGTTATGTGAAATTGCAATCAGTCTCGTCCAGGATTTGAACTCGTGTCACCGTGTCCATTTCCTGCGACGATAACCATTACACCACGGGCAGCTCTCGTAATTGTATCCTTTACAGAGAGGCAAGAAACTATAAAGAGGTGTCCAAGATATAAGAATAAAACTGCATCTGATGATGGGGCTCCAGTTTTGGAGATCTCAGAGAACGCTTTTCACTATTTTTCTATATAGTCACCTTCTGGCGCAATGATGCTAAAGTACTGCGATCACATCACGGAAGGTGGCATCCTAGTCCTACAAAACCTTCTCCACAGCACAACTGACCTCATCATTTTCTCCAAAATGGTGACAACGCAAGTGGGGTTGACTTTAGGTAACAAGAAGTGGTTAGATGGAACTAAGTCTGGTGAGAAAGAGGATGGAGTAGCAATCTCAAAGCACATTTGGTTGTTTCAGCCACTGCAACATGAGCCATGTGATTGGGCGCGTTTTTTTGGAGCAAAAGCACACCTGCACTCAGCTTCTTTCGTTATTTCGACTTGATTACTTCCTTTACTTGTTTTAATTACACAATACTGTCCATTTGTATTTTCCCATTTTCTTTGTTGTCTATCATGATTACGACTACAGAATACAAAAAAATTCTTACTCAGTCGGCTGGGGCTGTAGAATACAGAATACAGAGTGGTTAGAACCCCCCCTCACACACACACCACAACAAGTTTCCTGTATATAACCCTAAATAATCTGATAGTAAGGTTCCAGTGATGCTGGAGCTTTGGGGAATGCAGGGCATACCTTCATTGCCATTGCTCTCAGGAGGGTCACTCGGGCCCAGAATGGTATCACCTGATAGGGTCCTATCTATGGGTTAAATATAACTAACTTCATACTTATGCTAAACTGGATTGTTTGAATTAGAAATGTTTGACTAAGCTGAATAGCTTAAATGGAACTGTTTTTAACAATTAAACTGTACTTACATTTAAACAGCATGCTTATTATGCTAAACTGGATTGTTTAAAATGGAACTGTTTTTGACATTGAAACTTCTTACACGAAATTGAATTGCTTAGTATAGAAGTGTTTTGACATTTAACTGTGTGTAAACAAAATATGTACTTATACTAAACTGAATTAGCTGAATTAAAACTATTTTGACAATCAAACTGTGTACTCATGCTAAACTGAATTGTTTGAAATAGAGCTAACTATTTGCATATAAATGTATTTGGCATTAAATAACCTCCAAAGGTTGCTATGCCATAAACCCAAACAAATAAACAAATTCATATATGGGTAAAATAGAACTGTTTGACCATTTAGCTGTGTGCAAACAAATGACTTATTTTAGATTTAATAATGTTAAATAGCATTGATGAAATCATGCCCAGTCGGGCTGCAGAATAGATCGACTGCATCTCCGCAGAGGGCTAAGCCCCACCAACGTGTGTCCTGGATATGACACTAAATGATGGTGAGGCTCCAGTAATGCTGGAGCTTTGGGGAATGCGGAATATCCCTTCATTGCAATCGATCCCAGGTTCAATCTGGCCCGGAGTGATAGCACCTGATAAGATCCTATATATAGCTAAAATAAAACTAAACTGCGTACTTATGCTAAACTGAATTGCTTTAAATAAAACTGTTTATCTGTATAAAGATTGATTTGCGATTAAATAACATACAAGAGTTGTCATGAAACTCAAACAAACAAACAACAATGAAATCATTTAACTGTGTGCAAATAAAGTAATAGTGTTGAATAGAATTATTCGTGTTTAATAGCAATTCTTGAAACCATAATTGTGTTAAAAAATAGCAATTCTCAATTGAGTGCAAAAAACTTAGTATTAACATTTCAAAAATAAAATTACTGACAAACTGTTTACTTAGAAATCATATTCATAACAGTTACACGGTGTGTATGTTGCATATTGACCTCCGACCCGCCCGGGCTGTCAGTTGAGAAATGCACCTGTGTAAATAACAGGTGCATCCGGTCGAAGATATCGGAGGATAACCTTGACTGTCGACGGGTTGAGTTGAGTGTGAATTGTGACGCTCGCAAGAAGTAGGTTGACGTCAAATTATTATATAACACCGGCGACAGGAAGTTCAGATCAGTTAGAGAGAAGATGCTGGAATGAGAACCATGTCCCAGCAGAGGCAGGGCCCCCTAGCCCCCGGTTGAGCAACCTAGGAAAATGGGAAAGAAATGCTGTTATAGCCAGAAGAGTTCCGGGGTCAATATGTTGCAGTTCTGTTCAGTCTCTGACTCACCTCTCACACCCAACCATTTCGAATAAAGTGAGAGGTATATTTTTTCTAAAGAACTGTGTCCGCTCGTCTTTATTCTGTTGAATATGTTTTCGCATGCATATGTATTATGTAGCTATGTAACAAGTGACCAAATGATAATTATTAGATAGAATTACTAGTATTAAATAGAAACACATGAAACCATTTAACTGTCTATCAATAAATAGAGTTGGAGGTGCCGGTGGTGTAATGGTCATCGTCGCAGGATATGGACACGGCAACACGAGTTCAAATCCTGGACCTGACTGATTGCATTTCACATAGCACTAATACCCTTGGGAAAGGTATGAATCCAATTATTCTCCCTCCAGCTATGGGTAAATAGTAGGGAAGACTAGGTTCTTCAGCCTTGTTGAGGCAACTTGTCTAGGAGAAGGAAAACCTGTTAAACTCCGCTTAAAAATTGACCTTGTGTCATATCTTGCCCGAGCGGAGGGGTTGGTAAATATGATCAACAAATAGAGTCTCACTCTTTTAAAAATGTTATCTATAAACAATCCTTTTACATCCTATATTTACTTTATATATGTATAAAGAGGATTGGGTATTAAATAACCTACAAGGATTGATATGCCACGCAACCAACCACCCACTGTTTACCCAGTCGGCTGGGGTTGTAGAATACACCGACTAACCCCCACAACGAGTGTCCTGTTTATGACGCTAGACAGTCTGATGGTGATGTTCCAGTAATGCTGGAACTTTGGGGAATGCAGAGTACCCCTTTATTGCCATTGCTACTAGGTCCACTCTGGTCCAAAGTGGTTGCACTTGATAGGGCACTATCTATGGGTTAAATAGAACAAACAGCATACTTATGCTAAGCCGAATTGTTTGATTAAAATGAATAGCTTGAAATGGAATTGTTTTTGACAATTAAACCGTACTTACGTTTAAACTGTGTGCTTATGTTTAACTAAATTGTTTGAAATTGAACCGTTTCTGATATTGAAACTGTGTTTACACTAAAATGAATTGTTTAACATAGAACTGTTTTGACAATTAACTGTGTGTAAACAAAATCTGTACTCATACTAAAATGAATAAGCTGAATTAGAACTACTGGACTAAACTGAATAGCTAGAAATAGAAATGTTTTCACAATTAAGCTACTTACATTTAAATTTCGTACTTATGCTAAACTGAATTTTTTGAAATTGAAATGTTTTTGACATTAAAACTGTACTTACACAAAACTGAATTGTTATATATAACTGCTTGAATAGCTCGAAATAGAAATGTTTTTGACTATTAAACTGTGAACTCATGCTAAACTGAATTGTTTTAAATAGAACTTATTGTTTACATAAGAATAAATTTAGCGTTAAATAACCTACGAAGGTTGATAAAACCCAACCAACCAACCAACTCACCAACAACCACCCACGGTAATACAAAATCACTATTATATGTATAACGTACAAATACTTTCATTATTTTGTTAATTTGTGAAGGTGATGTAATTTTATTTTTCTTGGGATGATTTTCTAGATGTATAAAGCATTTACTTACAGGAATATAAGTATATAATGAGTTGTGTGGATTGGCTCAAGATTTATTTCTCATGTTTATATTATTCATTTCGTTCCATTCTATTTGCTATAGGGTTAAGTAGAATCTGAATATAGAGACGAATCACCTGTATTATATTTAAGCAAACAGGCGATATTTTCACACTAAAGGGAACCTCTCTGAAACTAGTAGACAAATTAACCTACCTAGGAAGCAGTGTCTCATCAGCCAAAAAATGACATCGACACACGGCTAAAAAAGGCATGGACAGCTATCGATAAGCTATCGATCATATGGAAATCAGACCTGACCGATAAAATGAAACGCAGTTTCTTCCTGGCAGCGGTCGTGTGGATACTGCTATATGGATGCACTACTTGGACGCTAACAAAACGGTTGGAGAAGGAGCTAGACGACAATTACACAAGAATGCTGCGAGCAATATTGAACAAGACCTGGCACCACAGGCACGAACAATAGGGCCACCTGCCACCCATCACGAAAACTATCTAAGTTAGACGAGCCAGGCATGCAGGACACTGCTGGAGAAGCAAGGACGAGCTCATAAGTGATGTACTCCTATGGACCCCACATATGGCCGAGCAAAAGCAGGACGACCAGCTCGAACATACATACATACATACAGCAACTATTTGAGGATACGGGATGTAGCCTTGAAGACCTGCTAGAGGCGATGAACGATAGGGAGAAGTGGCGAGAGAGGGTAAGGGTTATCCGTGCTAGCGGCACGACATGATGATGATGATGATATTCAGAATGGTATATTTGTCTGTTCTTTGTAGACGGCATTGTTTAATATCGAGCCACAAAATTTGATATTGGGACTAATGGGATCCGTGGGAGGGTTTCAGTATTAAAAAAGAGGGTTTCAATATTTAAGGGATTATTATCTCGAGCAGACTCTACCAATAAATTGTAATCTATGAGAAGCCATATGGTTACATTGACGATTTGGTTTCTTTGTTTAATGGCATATTGTTGTATAATTTCGTATCGATTTGGTGATGTCAGTAATAATAATAATAATACATGTACATATGCAGGCGTACTCTTTCGTTTCAGATACGAACGGGTTTATTAATTTCTAGCTTCAGTCCATGGTGACACTAAGAGAGATACACTATTCTTAAAAGCCTATGCTAACCATACTATATGGACCCCACCCCAACCCGCAGCGCACCTTGTGATGTTTAAGATCTCAATTCATCTCTGCCGGTTGAGATCCGAAAAATTTAAATTCACGCCTCAACGGTAGAAAACCCAACTCTCATCTTCAACGGGCGAGAACTCAACTGGAGTCTTTTCAAAATTTTCAAATTCTCAAATTGAACCTACAACCTCCAGATGATTGTCTCCTTAGAAGCCTAGAGAACCAACGCCTATAACCGTTACGCTATGTGTCCTGCTGGAGGTTGCAGGTTCAATCCTCACTACAGGTGAGTAACAATACAGGAATACTTAACACTTGAACCCGGTTATGGCTAACGGAATCAGAACAGGCGACCCCTGTGGATTCAATAAAGGACGTAGTGCGAACTTCCGTGAAGATTCCCGAGTTCGACAAACACCTGAAGAAGGCCGTCGGACATAGCAGCCGAAACGCTGTGGAAATGAAAATAAAAATGAAGACAATAGTCCGAAAACCCTTAATTATCAAGCTTTGTCTCAGAAATTTAGACAACTAATTCCAATATATTCCAGTCCGTTGTATAATCATATTTATATATTTGTATTGATGTTTCTTAAGAGTTTTTTTGTACACGGTATTATCGAGTACAAAAGATTTTCGAATAGATTTTTTGACCCATAGATGAAACCTTGACAGGTACTACTGCTCCGAGTCAAAGTGGACCTGGGAGTAATGGTAATTAAGGACTAGTATTAAGTTCCTAGCGTTCCAGAACTTGAAACTCACCATCAAATGAAGTCTAATGACAGACTGTTATGGTAATTTACCGACAGTCGTGTGAACTCTGCCAGCGATGAATAGCAGCAGGTACTGTTACCAGGCAGAAGTTAATATTCTAGCAGACAGCCCTGGCAGTCGGACCGAAACAGTCTCGCTGGTAACCCTCTCATTTGCATAGGCTGTATTACTATTCTTTGTTGATGTATTTGTTTATGTCAATTTCTTTTTTCTGTCTTTATATCTGGCCCCTAACAAAGCCATAACACAGACCAGAGGTATTCCTTTTTTGGTGGAAGCTCTACCTTTAATACTTTTCATAACAATTTCTAAACTGAATTGGACATTGCTTATCATCTCATATCATCATCATCATCATGTCGTGCCGCTTGCACGTATATTCCTGACCCTCTCTCGCCACTTTTCCCTATCATTCATCGCCTCTGGCTGATCTTCAGGGCTATATCCCGTATCCTCACATAGCAGCTGTATATATGTTCGAGCTGGTCGTCCTGCTTTATGTGGGGGTCAATAGGAGAACATCACTTATGAGCTCATCTCTGGTTTTCCAGCAGTGTGCTGTGTGTCTGGCTCGTCTAACTTGGATAGTTTTCGTGATGGGAGGCAGGTAGCCGTATAGTTGGTGCTTTGTGGGGTGTTACCGCCAGGACTTATTCAGTATTGCTCGCAACATTCTTGTGTAATTGCCATCTAGCTTCTTCTCCAGCCGCTTTTTTAGCGTCCTAGTAGTTCATCCATACAGCAGTATCGATATGACAGCTGCCTGGAAGAAACTGCGTTTCATTTTATCAGTTAGGTCTGCGCTAACAAAATCTCGTTATGATGTACCCTTTTTGTTGTTACAGTAACACGCATATAAGAGCCGTATCATCTTATAAAAAATATCCGCTAAATTTCGAGAGTAGACCGTGCGCACAATGTTTATGCAAATTATATTTGTGTTTATAAAAATGATGTTTGTATACTTATATTTTGTTTATCATCGAGTAAAATTGGCAAATACAGAGAAAGTCGAAGAAGAAGCGGCAACAACAACAATAAGACAAAACAAAAGACTAAACTGAATCGACCTCACATATCGAGAGAGAAACATAAAGAAGGAAAGGGCAATATTTTTTCTACACAGTATCAGGTGTTGATTCATAGCTAGATCCAATTACCGAAGACAACACGATACAAGGGTTGTTCTAAAAGCCCTCTACAATGAAATCCTGAGAAATGCCGCACATTTCCATGCCTGCCAATTGCTCTACTACAGTACCTTCCTCCATTTCTTTCTTTCTCTCTCTCTCTCTCTCTTTCTCTCTCTCTCTTCCTCTCTCTCTTTCACACTTTCTCTCTCTCTCTGTCTTCCTCTCTCTCTCTCTCTCTCACACACACACTTTCTCTCTCTCTCTCTTTCTCTCTCTCTCTCACACACTTTCTCTCTCTCTCTTCCTCTCTCTCTCACACTTTCTCTCTCTCTCTCTCACACACACACTTTCTCTCTCTCTTTCTTCCTCTCTCTCTCTCTCTCACACACTTTCTCTCTCTCTCTTCCTCTCTCTCTCTCACACTTTCTCTCTCTCTCACACACACACTTTCTCTCTCTCTTTTTTTCCTCTCTCTCTCTCACACTTTATCTCTCTCTCTCTCTTTCTCTCTCTCTCTCACTCTCTCTCACACACACACTTTCTCTCTCTCTTCCTCTCTCTCTCTCACTTTCTCTCTCTCTCTCTCACTCTCTCTCACACACACACTTTCTCTCTCTCTCTCTCTCTCTCTCTTTCTCTCACTCTCTCTCACACACAGACTTTCTCTCTCTTCCTCTCAGTCTCTCCCACACTTTCTCTCTCTCTTTCTCTCTCTCTCACTCTCTCTCACACACACACTTTCTCTCTCTCTCTCACTCTCTCTCACACACACACTTTCTCTCTCTCTCTCTCTCTCTCTTCCTCTCTCTCTTTCACACTTTCTCTCTCTCTCTCTCACACACACACACTTTCTCTCTCTCTCTTCCTCTCTCTCTCTCACACTTTCTCTCTCTCTCTCTTTCTCTCTCTCTCTCTCATCTATATCTTACTTGTCCACATTCTTGTACGTCTTTTACTATTCTCCCATTTATTCATCATGTTTCTTTCTACGTATCATTCTCTTATCTCTCTATTCGTCTCCTTAGTTTTCTTTCAGTACGCCACCGTATCTCTCTCTCGTTCTCTCTCTCTCTCTCTCTCTCTCTATCTATCTTTTTTACTCACCCACATTCATAAGCCTTTCTTTTTTCCCTCTCCCTCTCATTGGTTTTCTTTCAGCATGCTTCAATATTTCTTTCCTTCTTTCTTTCTGTCTTTTGTATGTCTTTTCCCATTCTCCCGTTAATTCATCACGTTTCTTTCTACGTTTCATTCTTTTATATCTTTCTCCCCTTCTCATTAATTTTCTTTCAGTGTGGATCTCTCTCTCTCTCTCTCTCTCTCTCTCTCTCTATCGCTCTCTATCGATATTTCTTACTCACTTGCATTCTTGTGAATGTCTCTTTTCATGCTCTCGTTAATCCAACACGTTTCTGTCTATTTTTCTCCCCCCCCCACTGTCTCCCTTTTTCATTTCTTTGCATTTTATTGTGCATTTCTCTATCTCTCTTTCTCTTTGTTCGTTTAATCCAACTTTTAACTTAGTGTTTCAGATTATTGAATATCTTTTTCTTTTGTTGCAGTTTCTTTTAATCTTGACTCATGTAATATATTTCTTTGGACAAGTGATCGTTTGTTTTAATATCCTCTTTTTCCCTTTCTCTTTCTCTTTGTTGGAAAAAAAGCAATACTTATCTTTTGCTTTCATACTGATTTATCTCCCTTCCTTTATTCATTGTCTCCGTTTTCTCATCCCTTAATATCCTTTTCCTGTCTCTCTCTCTCTCTTCCTCTCTCTCTCTCTATATATATATATATTTATTTACCAACCCCTCCGCTTGGGCAGGATATGACACAAGGTCATTTTAAAGCAGAGTTTAACAGGTTTGAACTCAGAGTTTTCCTTCAGAATAATTGGATTCATACCTTTCCCAAGGGTATTAGTGCTATATGTTCAGTTTTTACACCAAAGTTTAAAAGCCGAGGTTGTCCTACTATTTACCCATAACTGGGGGGGGTATAGTTGGATACATACCTTTTGCAAGTGTATTAGCATCATGTGAAATGCAGACTGTCTTATTAGGAATTAGCACTCGAGTTGATTTGTCCACTTCTTGCGATGATAACGTGTGCCCACATCACACACACACACACACACACACACACACACACACACACACACACACACACACATATATATATATATATATATATATATACATATATATATGACAAATAAAAGAAGCAGAAGGAACCCCGCAAAAACAATTACCGACGCCGACTATGCCAATGACATAGCGATACTGGCAAATACACCCAACCACGCCGAAACACTATTGCATAGTTTGGAACGAGCCGCCACAGGCATTGGCCTCCATGTCAATGCACACAAAACGGAATATATGTGCTATGATCAAACAGGTGACATCACCACACTAGACGGAACCCCTCTGAAACTAGTAGACAAATTCACCTACCTAGGAAGCAGCATCTCATCAACCGAAAAGGACATCGACACGTGGCTAACGAAGGCATGGACAGTTATCGATAAGGTATCGATCATATGGAAATCAGACCTAACCGATAAAATGAAACGCAGTTTCTTCCAGGCAGACGCTATGAAAACGTCTGGAGAAGAAGCTAGACGGCAATTTCACAAGAATGCTGCAGCAATATTGAACAAGTCCTGGCGGCAACACCCAACAAGGCAACAATTATGCGACCTCCTGCCTCCCATCACGAAAACCATCCAAGTTAGACGAACCAGACATGCAGGACACTGCTGGAGAAGCAAGGACGAACTCATAAGTGATGTACTCATATGGACCCCCATATATAGCCAGGCATATATAGCTCGAACATACACTCAGCAGCTATGTGAGGATACGGGATGTAGCCCTGAAGACCTACCAGAGGCGATAAACGATAGGGAGAAGTGGTGAGAGAGGATCAGGAATATCCGTGCTAGCGGCACGACATTATGATATATATATATATGTAATAAATACATATTAGATATATATATATACAATTGATGGAATTTAGACTGTGACACCAAGGTTTCATGAGTTTTTTGCAAAACAGCAATCCTCAGGCAGTTGTTTTGCCAAAACCTCCATGAAACCCAGAGGTCGCAGTCTAAATTCCATAGAATTGAATATATATATCTAATATCTATCTATTTATAATTATTATTTAATTGCTCTATCCTAGATATTGAGCACTTTCCATATTATATCGCACTTGGTTCGGCTCAAACCCAAAGAGGGATTTAGTGACAACCAACACTGTTATAACACACACACACACACACACACACACACACACACACACACACACATATATATATATATATATATATATATATATATATATATATACCCCACCAAGACTGTAGAATACACTGACTGCTGCTCTGCAGAGGGATAAGACCCCACCAAATGCGCGTCCTGTTTATGACTTTAAACAATCTTATGGCGAGGCTCCAGTTTTGGATCTTTGGGGAATGTGAAGTCCCCCTTTATTGCCGCTGCTCCCAGGTCCACTCTGACCGGGAATGGTTGTACCTGATAGGGTTCTGTCCATGGGTCTAAAAGAACAAACAGTGGAGAAACAAATAAGTGATATTAAATTGTGGCAATAGCAATACTTGAATCCATTAAGCTGCATGCAAAAAAAAAAACTCAAGTTCGTTTAAAAATGTAGTCAACGAAATGTGTTAACAAACCATATATACATTTGATATACAAGTATCCTTAAATAGGTTTCCAGACTTTTTCGTATGGGCACTTTTATTGATAGTTCACACATGGAACTCTAGTCCCTTTGGAAGTAATCTCCACCAGCTTCAATGCACATATTGTACCGTTCCAACAAGTTCTGGAAGGCCCCGTGGAAGTCCTTATGTGTGAGCGTGTCAATGACCTTCATCACACCCACTTTCATCTCCTCAATTATCTCATAACAACAGCCTGAGCTTTGGGAATAAGCAAAAAGTCACAGGGAGCAAGGTCTTGACTATCGGGAGAGAGATGAACTTTCTTGATGCCCATCTTAGTCAAATAGTCTGTGACAAGGATGCAGTTGTGGACTGATGCATTGTCCTGGTGGAAATGCCAATGACCCGATTTGAAGAGTGCTGCCCTTTTCCGATGGAATCTCTGGCTGAAATCCCTCAAAAACTCTCTTGCTGAACTCCCTTAAAAACTCATAGTAACCCTAACCCTAACCCTTTGGCCAATCAACTCTAGTGTTCTGACTACCTTACTTCTCCCACACCTCTCAACATCCCTCACAGACTCACTGTCTTCCTTGAATCTCTTATGCCACTCAAAAACTGATGCTCGATTCATGCAAGATGGTCGAAAAGCAGTCGAAAGCATTCCATACGTTTCTGTGGCAGAATTGTTTCCAAGTTTAAAACAGAATTTATTGCATATCATTCTTCTAAAGTGTCCTCACGTCCAGATTGCATTTTTGAAATTCACCAGCTGTGACAATCAGGCTTTAGTAGGGCGTATTCTAATTCCTGCAGTAGTTGTTCATTTGAACATGAAATCATAAAGATTGGTCAGTCATCTCATAAGCTCTATACCGATAACATACTGAATTTTCAAGAGTCTACAACAATTTAAATGCCTGTACAAAAACGTCTGGAAACTTATTGAATGCAGTATAAACAGGATTTGGTATTAAATAATCTACAATGGTTGATATGCCACAAAACCAAACAAACCGAACCAAAACAAACATACACACACACACACACACACACACACACACTCACACACACACACACACACACACACACATATATATATATATATATATTTATGAACGTGTCGCCCGGACGGCTAACTCAGAGTCACCCTGGTTATGGCAACCAAATATGAAACTGTCTGGCGTGGAGTTCACTCGACCACTTGACGTCTGACCTTCCCAGGTGGTAGATTAAATCTCAGACGAATCAGCTGTCTGTCCACGTAGTGAATTTTAAATTCAAAAAACCAAATTCAGTGTTTTAGCCGAAAGCCGAAACAAACGGTTCAGCTGATTACTCAATGTTAATAAAAAAAATCGAAGTCTAGACAACGAACAAACACGGGGTTGAATAATGAAATAATAATGTTTTTACTAAAATACCCCCCACCAAAAAAACAATCCCAAAATAATTGTTATTTCGATGTTTCTTTCCCCGTAAATAGAAGCAGAATGTCTTGAAATCTAGCTTCTGTCTTGTGGCGGTCAGTATAAGTCCAGGGTCAATCTTTCTCCCTTAGACTCACTAAGTATTGTCAATGCGTGACGTTAATCTTATTTTCACTTTGTTGAAACAAGAGATTTGAGAGGATTTTGTCATCTCGTAGTCTGGTGCAAGGCTCTTTTCTAGAGGAGCTTCAAGTCAACTCCGCAAGATTTCTTGCTGCACGGCCAAATTTGAGCAAAAATCCGGTTTATATAATTGTTTCTTCTGTTTCCAAGTGGGCGTTTTCCATCAACGGCGTTCTCTTTAAATAAATCTTCAACAATTAATTCCTTTTACAGTCGCTTATTGCTACCACAACAGTGAATCTCTGTTTGCTTCAAGGATGGGAGGTTGGTTGCCTCTATACAATTTCTGGTCTGACTGCTACCATAGGGCTTCGTCATCGTCTTTCATCACGTTTGCCTTCTATCCTCCCCCACAAGAGGACGGCTCTTTTCTCCTTATGTGATTCATACGTCATCAACATTTACATGCTTACAAATTTGTACAACATTTTCCATTTCTCCAAGGTTGATTTTTTTCTCAGTCCTTACCCTTGGGTTGACCACTCCGTAAGCTTTTATTTCCTGCTCATCATTTGTTTTGACTCACAATTTCTCCGATTCTAGTTTTTTTCTTTCTTTCCTTCCCCGCTAAGAAAAATCAATTTCAACGCTTTTCTAAGTTTTCTGTTAGCCAAAAATGAAACAATATTTCCCTATTCCTTCTCATGGTGACAATATTTTGCATTACCCTTTAAAAAACAAACAATGTACTGCCCCACTCTTTTAAAATTCACGGGGAAGAGTATTTCTAGCAGGCTAGACTCCACCGCCCCAATCTGCTCGGTTACATCCATATATATATATATATATATATATATATATATATATATATATATATTCCCCATTCTTTCACTTTCTTTTTCTTGCGTGTAGTTTTCAGATGTAGAAGAGCAGAAGCAAATAATTAAAATAAATCAGACATCTAATTTTAAGCCGTTACATACATGCATTCATACACACGGAGAATCTAAAGACAGTTTTAAAAAATAACCTTATATAATTTAGAGATGAAGTACTATTCTTTTCTTTGTATTATTATAATCTAATATACTGAATTTTTTTTCTAAAGCTTGATTAAAAAGAATGTAAACACACTTATGATATACCTTTATGATATAATTTCAATCTTCACTTGTTCCCCATTCATGTCAACGCGTTCTTGGAATCTCTCAAGGGTATTAAAAAAAGCGTTACAATTCCTATGTGAGTATCTTTATTAGAAAAAAAAAACAGAACTGAAGATTCCAATAGCGTGTGAACAGGAATGGTGAACACGCGGAGACTTTAAAATTATTGCATCATAAATGAACTCCCATAGAAAGTTTAATAGTTTTCGTGTAAAAAAAAAAACACTTTGTATTTTCATCATTATTAAGACTTTCTTTCATATTTTCTTCACTAACTAATTACAGGTTCCTTGATGCGTCTGATATTATCTTGTGCCAAAGTCATTTTATGATTTCAAAACTCATTAAAATATCAGAAAGAATTACAGAACGAATTTGTGTTTTGGAGACAAGAAGGTAAATCTTCAACGACCATTTAAAATATTCGTACTGCAAAGTATTTTGTTAAAGTCCTCTATTTCTTTTTTGATTTGGTTTGATTTTATGGCATATAAAACATTGTTGGATATTTAAAGCCAAATCCTGTTTTATACACATATTAAATATGATTTGTAAATACATTTTCTTTACACAAACGGTTAAAAAATCAAGCGTTTCTATTTCTGACAATTCAATTGAGCATAAGTCATCGTTAAGTGATTCCAAATATTGTTATGTATCACTAACAATTCAATTAAACATCAGTCATTTGCTTACAAACAGTTAAATAATCAAAAAAGTTCTATTTCCAACTATTCAGTTTAGAATTAGTCATTTGTTTGCACTCTGTTTAAATGACAAACAGTTCTTTTTGACCACAGATAGGACCCTAAAAGGTGCTACCACTCCGGGCCAGAGTGGACCTGGGAGCAATGGGAATAAATGGGTACTCTGCATTACCAGAAGCTCAAGCATCACTGGAGCCACATGATCAGATTGTTTAACATCATATGCAGGACACTCGTTGTAGGTACCTCTCTTCAGAGATGCAGTCGTTGTATTCTGCAGTCCCAGCCAATTAGGCTACTGTTTCAGTCAAAAACTCAGTTGAAAATACCAATCACACATACCCTCCACACACAAACAAACGCTTGCCCATTCGGCAGGAACTGTATAATACACCGACTGCACCTCTGCAGAGGGGTAAGACCCCCCAACGAGTGTCCTGGTTTGACGCTAAACAGTCAGATGGTGAGGTTCCACTAATGCTGGATCTTTGGGGAATGCGGAGTGCCCCTTTACTAACATTGCTCCCCGGTCCACTCTGGCCCTGCGTGGTAGTGCCTGATAGGGCCCTATCTATGGGTTAAATAGAACTAACGGCATATTTATGCTAAACTGAAATGTTTGAGTAAACTGAATAGCTTAAACTAGAAATGTTTTTGACAATTAAAGTCTACTTACATTTAAACTGCGTGCTTATGCTAAACTGAATTGTTTGAAATTGAACCGTTTTTGACATTGAAACTGTACTTACACTAAACTGAATTGTTATATAATGAACAGTTTTGACATTTTCCTAAGTAAACAAAATCTGTACTTATGCTAAAGTGAATTAGCTGAATTAGAACTGTTTGAGTAAACTGAATAGCTTGAACTAGAAATGTTTTTGACAATTAAACTGTGTACTCATGCTAAAGTAAATTGTTTTGAATAGAACTGATTATTTACATATAAATGGATTTTGCGTTAAATAACCTACAAAGGTTGATATGCCATAAAACCCAACCAACCAAACCAAATCTAAAAAATAGCAAACAGACGCAATATCATTCCTCCCCTCTATCTCTCTCTTTCTCTCTCTCCCTCTCACGCACACACTCTCTTTCATTGACAGCAGACTGTATTATATTCTGTCAAATCCATTTTTACCTTGCTTATATATAGGGTGAACCAAAATAATCTATACACATTTTAACCAGCGACAGTTAAAAAAAATACACCCTGCACTGAAACCCCTGATAAATCTGAGAAAGTCACCATTTTGCAGTAGCAAACGTTCTGAATTGCAACATCGCAGTAAATGCGTTCAAACCCTAGTCGCGCTATTACGTTCCCTTTCGGATTAATACCTTCGGAAAAGGCATGAACCCCACTTATTCCCCCCCAGCTATGGGTCAAATAGTATCACTGCTGTGCTCCAATGATTGCTTTGGCGTTAAATAACCCAGTAAGGTTCATATGCCATTAAACAATGAAACCAAACTAGAATGTTTACAGGGTGTTCTACCATATTATACGGGTTCTTAGGTGCAGAAGTTGCAATAGTGTATTTTAACTTTATACGACAACACCTGACACAACGAATGAGTTGAGAGCAGATTCTTTGCAAATTAAAATTATTTATCATTGCTGCAATGGCGTTATCAGTAATGCTTTGAACAAAATGATAATCAGTTTAAATCGGAAACTTAGCTGGGGGTGGGGACCTGGCCTTGGTAAATTTATAAACCAGAAGAAGGGGAAATCATAGACAGAAATGGTTGGTTGGTTGGATTTTATAGCATATAAACCTTTGTAGCTTATTAAATGCCAAATCCATTTTTATGCAAATAATCAGTTCTATTTCAAACTATTCAGTTTTGCGTTAGTACTCAGTTTAACTGTTAAAACATTTCTATTTCAAGCAAAAAACAGTTCCATTTCAAATAATTCAGTTTAGCATAAGCAAGCAGTTTAAATGTTAGTACGTTTTAATTGTAAAAAAACATTTCTATTTCAGGCTATTCATTTTAGTCAAACAATTCAATTTAGCATAAGTTGCCGTTAGTTCTATTCAACCCATACATAGGGGCCTATCATGTGCAACCACGCTGGGCAACAGTAGACCTGGGGCAAGGACCATGAAAGGGTGCTCCACATTCCCCAAATCCCCAGCATCACTGGAACCTCGCCATCTGATTTTTTAGTGTCTTATCCAGGCCACTCATTGGGGGTGGGTCTTACCCCTCTACTGAGGTGCAGTGTGTGTATTCTACAGCCCCAGCTGACTGGGCAAAAATAAAGTTTGGATTAGATTTTATGGCATATCAACCGCTGTAGGTTATTTAATGCCAAATCCATTTTCATACATATAAACAGTTCTATTTCAAACAATTCAGTTTAGACAACAAATTTAATGGTTCCAAGTATTTATATGTATTACTAACAAATTAATTAAGCATCAGACCTTTATTTACACACAGGTAAATGTCAAAGAAAGTTCTATTTCAAGCAATTCAGTTTAGCATTAGTACACGGTTTATTTCTTTTTAACCTATAGATCGGACCCTATCGGGCGCTACTACTCCGGACCAAACTGCCAGTGGTGGCAATAAAAGGTTACTTCGCATTCCCCAATGCTCCAGCATTACAGAAACCTCCCCATCAGATTGTTTAGTGTCATATCTTGAACAGACATTCATTGGGGGAGCGTTGCCCCTCTGCAGAGATGCAGTCAGTGTATTCTGCATGTCCAGCTGACTGGGCCGATATTGAAATAAGTTAAAATGGATTTTAGAAGAATGAATCAATGCATTATAAAAAGGAAAAGAAAAAAAATTCTGTAGTAAAGGAGGAATATGTGGATTATTTTGACTAAACCAGGAGTTGACAAGATGAATTTTTTTGTTGTTTAGGAAAACGAAAAGTCGAAAGGTACGATTACAGTTATCTCCTCATTGGCAGAATCGAAGCGGTTGTTCATCAAGATGTCAAAACACAGGTAATAACGTACGATTCTGATGGTTTGGTTTGGTTTGGTTTCTTTGTTTAATGGCATATCAACCTTTGTAGATTATTTAATGCCAAAGCTATTCTACGAGAACAATAGTGGTACTATTTAACCCATAGCCGGGAGGATAAGGGGGTTCATCCTTTCCCAAAGGTATTTGCCCGAAAGTGAACGTAATAGCGCGACTGGAGTACGAACTCGCTTACTACGATTCCGCAGTCCATCGCTTTAACCATTACACCACGAGGACACCCCCGTACGATTCTGAGGCTGAGAATTAATAACCGTTTTTTTTTTAAATATTAATATTTTTTCGAAATTCGAAGAGCGAAGAAAAGTAAAGCCTTGTCGTAAAATCGTTTGTGAATCAAAAGTCCCTGGCGTCCTTACCCCGAGAAAGAAGTAACTGCCTACTATCAGGAATGGTACCTGGGTGAAATATTAGGGTAGTATGAGGAAATACCTGCCCCTTTGTTTGAAGGTTAGAGGAAAACGATCAATGAAGGTGGAAGCGGAGAGAAGGAGTGGAATTAATTAATGGAATCCAAATTAGGAAAAAAATGATATAATCAATAGCACCCAACCGCCATCCCAACTTGGAACAGAAATTACATATACTCATTTACCAACCCCTCCGCTCGGGCAGAATATGACACAAGGTCAATTTTTAAGCGGAGTTTAACAGGTTTGAATTTAGAGTTTTCCTTCTCCTAGACTAGTTGCCTCACCAAAGCTGAAGAACCTAGTCTGTTCCACTATTTACCCAAAACTGGAGGGAGAATAATTGGATTCATACCTTTCCCAAGGGTATTAGTGCTATGTGAAATGTAATCAGTCTTGTCCAGGGTTTGAACTCGTGTCGCTTTGTTCATTTACTACGACGATAACCATTACACCACGGGCACCTCCATAAATTACATATAAACCGAGAGATTGGCTCGGTGAGAAGATCGGTGAATAAAAGGTAAGATACTCCAAAAAGCTAAGAAAATCTGAACAATACGATACCTTAAGATCTCATTGTCGCAGGCAACCGAAAGCATAGACGCAGAGAAAAGCCTAACATAATACGATACTTTGAGATCAACTTTTGCTAGACTACTAAAAGCAGAGACGCAGAGATGGGTGAATGCATGTATTATTTCAGAGACTTTTATACTAAATGATCTATTCTTGTTTTGTAAAAAATCTGTGTCCTATTTTTTGTTGGC
Source organism: Sepioteuthis lessoniana (assembly GCA_963585895.1). Lineage (NCBI taxonomy): Eukaryota > Metazoa > Mollusca > Cephalopoda > Myopsida > Loliginidae > Sepioteuthis > Sepioteuthis lessoniana. The sequence continues at coordinate 77,413,731 of OY757921.1, read as the reverse complement.
TTTTCAATTATCATTTTTTTTTCTTTCTTAATCGCGCGATCCCACTCATCCTTTTTTCGATTGGCGACTCTGGTTAGTGGTCGATTTTCTATCGGGATAAAAATAAACACAAAATGGATGGATAAGGAGATCGACCGTGCCATCCGCTGACACAACTAGCTAAGCATAAGCATTAGCTGATAAAAGGCAGAGCCTCCGTTGAGAGAAGAGAACGGCTGTAGTGTCACATGTTTACGATAACTCAGTGATATTCACAATTCCAATTGTTCTTAATCATCAGTACCTGGTTCTGAAGAACCAACAATTTAAATGCGTTTGATATCTCATAGACTCCTACTTTTCTTTTATATTTGTCTAATTTATCTTGTATAATGAAACTTTCATATATCTTAATAAACATGGCACTCAAGATAAATCAAAGTGTGTACACATTTTTTGAGGACACCGAGTAAATTCACTAAAAAAATATAGTTACGTGTTAGTTATCACTTTGGGGTTTGAAATTATGCTAGTAATACAGGAAAGAATGATATTTCTCTAAGATCGATTAAAATAATCTCAAGATTGTTTTACAGAGCATGTTTTATGAGAGATTTTACAGCAAGTGTAATATTTAATGTCATTAAATGGGCAAATATTATAGATAATAAAGAATTATTTTCTGTTTCTTCACACTCGCATTTTAAATATTTAGTTCTAACCCCCTTGAGAAATTCTCAACTTGACTTCACCGCACACACAAAGCCAGGAAATGTTTGATCTGATAATAACAGCCATTTGTTAAAATGCAGATTAAGCCCAGGAGAAAAATCTTTAGAACTCTTCATAACCAATACATTTTCAAACTGGTCGTCTCAGGATTTCGAAAAAGGCATTTAATGAATCAATAACCTATTATTCATGCCAATTTCTTTGACAAATGCACTACTCAAGTAATCTTCTTCAGCACATTTTTTTTTTATTATCCATCTTGTCTCCAGACTAAAATGATACGAATGAAAAGTGCACACGTTTTTCATGTTATCATCTATGTAAAAACACAAATAAAAAAAGTATTTTTTGTTTGGTTGGGTTTCATGGCATATCGACCATTGTTGGTCATATAATACCAAATGCTCTTTATACATATATGTTAAATATATAGGATTTGGTTTGTTTGGATTTTATGGCATATCAACCACTGGTGGTGTAATGGTTAGCAAGCTCGACTAGCAAACCTACACGAGTGAGTTCGAGTCTCATTGGGTGCCCCTTTCATATGGCCTTGTGCCACATCTAAGCAAAAAGCTTAGTAAATTCCCATATCAACCATTGTTGGTTATTTAATGCTAAATTTTCTTTAGACATACATATTAAATATATATGATTTAGTTTGATTGTGGTTCAGGGCATATCAACCATTGTTGGCCATATAATACCACATGTACTTTATACATACTTGTTAAATATATATGATTTGGTTTGGTTGTGTTTCATGACATATCAACCATTGTTGGTTATATAATACCAAATACTCTTTATACAGTTATATTGAATATATATGATTTGGTTTGGTTGGGTGTCATGGTATATCAACCATTGTTGGTTATTTAATGCTAAATCCTTATATATATATATATATATATATATATATATATATATATATATATATATATATATGAAATATATATGATTTAGTTTGGTTGGGTGTCATGGCATATGAACTATTGTTGGTTATTTAATGCCAAATCCTGTTTTTACATATTCATTAAATATATATGATTTGTAAACTCATTTTGTAGTTACATTTTAAAACAAACCTGAACTCATTCTTTTGTACACAGTGAAATGGTTTCAAGTATTTCTATTCCACACGTATATTTCAATTAGTTATCAGTCATTTGTTTGTACACATGTAAATGGTTCCAAATATTGCAATGTATGTCTAACAATTCAATTTAACATCACTCATTTGTTTTATACACAGTTAAATGATAAAACAGTTCTATTTCTAACAATTCAATTCAATATCAGTCATTTGTTTTATACACAGCTAAATGATCAAACAGTTCTATTTCTAACAATTCAATTTAACATAATTTTGCTCTTAGTTTAAATGTTAATCTGTTTTATTTGGCCTATGGATAGAACCCTAACATATGCTACCACTCCGGGCCAGAGTAGAATATGAAATAAAGTGTATAGAGGGGTATTCCAAATTCTCCACAGCTCCACTTACTGGAGCCTTACGATCAAATTGTTTTATGTCATATCCAGGACACTAGTTGGGGGTGTCTTACCCATCTGCCGAAATGCCGTCAGTTTATTCTTGAGTCCCAACCAACGGGACTGTAAAACAGGTTTTAACCCACTGATGTTCAAAATCAAAATACTTTGCTTTAATACACATTCCTTCAACAATTAACTTTATCCCACTTTTTTTTTTAATACGACATTTAGCTATAGATATTTTCACACTTGATAAAGAAAAATATGCAAAAAGAATACGATGTCCAGCATAAACTATTTCTGATGCACACTACGCAGATGACCAAGTGCTTCTTGTACATACACCTGATGAAACAGAATTTATATTGCATAACACAGAGTAGGCCGAAAGAGACATTGGTCTCTACGTGAATCCAGATAAAGCAGTGTCCACGTGTTTTAAAAACGATGGTACCATCATCTCCTCTGTAAATAAAAGACCTCTGAAATTAGTAGCAATAACAAGCTGTATCCGTGTCAGTACTACTGTATATCTCCACCACTTGGACTTCAGAAATTACACAAACATAATGCATGGTTTTTTAATAAATCCAGGAAGCAGCACCCTACAAAAACCAGTTGTGCAGCCCCTATCGACTTTTACACAGGAACACGCCATTGTTATATCTATTATTTATTTTTTTTACTTTACAGACTTTCCAGCAAGATTTAAAAGGTTATCATTGTGAACACATCAAAGGAAAAGGCAATTCTTTGTTTTTATATTTCGTTATCAGACATTTTTATGTAGTTATTTTTCAGGAATTGGTAGTCGTCTTTTCGGCTGGGTTTAGATACGGCGACCAGTCTATGCTGACTAGTCTAGACGACTTACAAAGAGTGATTGCCGCTAACAACGGATGGAGAGAGAGAGAGAGACAGAGAGAGACAGAGACAGAGAGAGGGGTGTTTGCGGAATGCATCCTATCGCCATGGCTTGATAATGATGATGATGATGCATCATATTTCTCCGTAAAGATCATTTACTTCTTTTCCTCATTTAGGTCAATTAAACAAAAGCACGAATGAGGAAGTCTCGTTTAGGTATTAACGTGAGAAAACGAGAGCGAAATAGTACCGATTGTTCTTATCAAGAAATTGGCTTTTGGCTTTTGTTGATGACTGATAAGTAACATTTAATGACTTTATTGTGCCAACATTTTCAAATGACTTTCATATTAAAAATGGGAAGTCTTCACAGTCATAATTAGATTTCTTTTTGTCCGTTTCGAAAAGGTGCTAAAATCACGACTAATTTGTTATTTTGCTTAAAATTTCCAATTTTGATAGAATCTTCTCTGACTTTATATTTATTATTTATTTTTTTGTACTTTACGGACATTCCAGCAAGATTTAAAAGGTTATCATTGTGAGCACATCAAAGGAAAAGGCAATTCTTCGTTTTTATATTTTGTTATAAGCCATTTTTATTATTTATTTTTCATGAAGAAGTAGTCGTCTTTTCGGCAGGGTTTAGATACTGCGACTGCATCTCCTGCAGAGAGACAAGACCATCCGACTAAAAAGGGGTATTTTCGCAAGGACACTAAACTGAACCTGATAGCGAGGCACTACTTCTGAAACCGGCTCATTGGCCTAATGAGTACACTGTTCGCTAATTATCCGGGAGACCGGGGTTCAATCCCAGGTCGAGTCATACCAAAGACTTTAAAAATGGTACTGGATACCTACTTGCTTAACCCTCAGCATTACTAGGTACGTATCAAGGGTAAAGTAGCGCAATCCAGGGAAAGGAGTAGCGCCTTCCCCTACTCCTCGGTGTAGTAGCTTTTAAAAAGGGAGCCTTCGGGTCTCCCTCAACTACGGTCATCAACTTTAAAAACTTCTGAAACTCAGCGAATTTTGGAGTACCACATAAGAGCCATTAATCCCAGTTCCACTCAGTTCCGGAGTGATAATATCTGTTAGCATCCTATCTTATAAGTAAAATAGATGCGTTCTATCTTCGATAGGATTTTGTGCAAGAAAAAAAAAAAGAAAGAAAGATTCTTTTAAAGAAAGAACAGTATAAAAATGTAAATATGAACGCGATTCCCTAACCTTTACATTTTAAATAACCCTAAATGTGATTTGAAAATTATAACGAAGACAGGACATCAGAAAATTATACTATAATCACACAAACCATTCTTTCGTGATACATTAAATATATATATTTGATATTTGTTGATGAGGAATCCGTCTTCGAAATGCGATTAAACATAAATAATTCTTTCTTTCTTTCTTTCTTTCTTTCTTTCTTTCAAATGTCCTATATTTCAAAACTAGTCGCCTAAGGTTGTAGAATACGCTGACTGCATCTCTGCAGCGCGGTTAAGATCCCTAACGGGTGTAGGTGATATGCCCAAGGAAATATATATTAACCCTTCATTATAGATTAGTGCTGGGTCCACTTTTGCCAGCTAAGTTTCCATCTATTTAACCATTTAATCGGGTGCAAACAAATAACTGATCATACATTGAATTGTTAGTGTTACATAGCCATGCTTAAAACCATTTAACTGATTGCTAATAAAACTATAAGTGTTAGATAGCAATAATTACGGCCCATTGGCCTAAACCGGCTCATTGGTCTAATGGTTAGCGTCTTCGCTAATTGACTGGGTGTCGCCTCATACCAAAGACTTTAAAAACAGTACTTGATAGCTCCTTGCTCAACACTCAGCAATATCATATTATATTTACCAGCCCCTCCGCTGGGGCAGGACATGACACAACGTCACTTTTTTAAGCGGAGTTTAACAGGTTTGTATTCAGAGTTTTCCTTCTCCTAGACTAGTTGCCTTACGAAGGTGGAGGAACCTAGTCTTCCCTACTATTTACCAATGGCTTGAGGGAGAATAATTGGATTCATACCTTTCCCAAGGGTATTAGTGCTATATGAAATGTAATCAGTCTCGTCCAGGATGTGAACTCGTGTCGCTGCAATATAAGATACGTATCAAGTAGTAGCTTTTGAAAAGGGAGCCTTCTAATCGCCATCGACTCTGGTCACCAATTTGTTTGCTAATTATTTTTTAAAAAATAATTAGCAAACAAATGGTTAATACTAAATAGAATTATTCATATTAGAAAAGAATACTTGAAAACCTTCTAATCGCCCTCGACTCGGGTCGCCATTTGTTTGCTAATTATTTTTTTTAAATAATTAGCAAACAAATGGTTAATACTAAATAGAATTATTCATATTAGAAAAGAATACTTGAAAACATTTAACTGCGCGCAAAAATTGAATTATTCGTATTACATAGCAATCATCATCATCATGTCGTGCTGATATCCCTGACCCTCTCTCGCCACTTTTCCCGATCGTTCATCGCCTCTAGCATGTCTTCTGGGCTACATCTTGTATCTTCACATAGCTGCTGTATGTATGTTCTTGCTGGTCGTTCTGCTTTTGCTCGGCCATATGTGGGAGTCCATAGGAGTATATCACTTATGAGCTCGTCCCTGCTCCTCCAGCAGTGTCCTGCGTGCCTGGTTCGTCTAACTTTGATAGTTTTCGTGATGGGAGGCAGGTGGCCGTAGAGTTGGTGCCTTGTGGGGGTGTTGCCGCCAGGACTTGTTTAATATTGCTCGCAACATTCTTGTGTAGTTGCCGTCTAGCTTCTTCTCCATCCGTTTTGTTAGCGTCTAAATAGTGCATCCATACAGCAGTATCGACACGACTGCTGCTTGGAAGAAACTGCGTTTCATTTTATCGGTCAGGTCTGATTTCCATATGACCGATAGCTTATCGATAGCTGTCCATGCCTCCGTTAGCCGCGTGTCGATGTCTTTTTCGGTTGATGAGACACTGCTTCTTTGGTAGGGGAATTTGTCTACCAGTTTCAAAGAGGTTCATCTAGTGCGAAAATGTTGCCTGCTTGATTAAAGCACATATATTCAGTTTTGTGTGCATTGACATGGAGGCCAATGCCCGCGACGGCTCGTTCCTAACTATGCAGTAGTGTTTCGGTTTGGTTGGTGTATTTGCTAGTAACGCTATGACATCGGCGTAGTCGGCATTGGTAATAGTTTTTGCGGGGTATCTTCTGCTTCTTTTCTTTGTCAGTTCGAAGCCGTTTTCTCTGATTTTATCAATCGAAGTTCTAAGCACGTAGTCTAGGCATATGATAAAGAGGCATGGGGCGAGCGTGTCACCTTGTAGTACTCCAGCTACAATGTAATACTTGGAACCATTTGACTTTGTGCAAATGAATCGTGTTGAATAGATTTTTAAGCATTATATAAGAATACTTGAAACAATTTAACTGTGTGCAACCAAATTAGCTCTAACACATTTAAAGATAAGATTACTTGTAAACTCTACTGTTATAAATCAGATATAGTACCATTAAACAAATGACAAATGTTACATTAAATTGTGTATGCTATATGTTAAGACTTGAAACCAATTATCTGTGTGCAATCAAATGAGCTCTGGCTACTTTAACTATATTATCTATAAACTAATCCTTTGCAAATCCTCTGTCGGTTTGGTCAGTAGAGTACACCTACTGCATCTCTGTAGAGGGATAAGACCCCCCCTCAACGAATGTCCTTTATATGACACTAAACAATCTGATGGTGAAGTTCCAGTAAGGCTGGAGCTTTTGGGGGGGAATGCTGAGTACCTCTTCATTGCCATCACTCCCAGATTCACTCTGGCATGGAGAGGTAAAACCTCATTGGGTCCTATCTATAGATCAAATAGAACTAAACTGCGTACTTATGCTAAACTGAATTGCTTGAAATAGAACAGTTTTAACATTTAAACTGTGTACTTATGCTAAACTGAATTGTTTGAAATAGAACTGTTGATATGTATTAAAATGGATTTGGTATTAAATGACCTGCAAGGGTTGATATGCCATAAAACCAAACTAAAGCAAACCTTTAGAAATCATATATATTTAATTTATATATGTATAAATAGGTATTAAATAACATATAAGAGTTGATATGCCATAAAACACAACCAACATCGTTTATCTGGTTTTTTTTGTATATCTATTTAGGCAACCAGTACGAGTGTCAATCAATACCAAAATATTTAATAAGCAAGTCCACGTGGCATTGCAGTTAACGTGTGGGATTGGGATATCGTAGTACTAGAGTTCGAAATCAAGTCACTTTCGGAAAAAAAACTTTTATACACCATCTGTGGGTTAAATATTACCACTACAGTCTTTCTACGTTTATTTACGGATTAAAACTCTTAAGAAAAATATGATCGTCCTGATGTGCCATCGAAGGGTTAATTATTACCACGACTATTTTTCTACGCTCAATTTTGGACTAATACCTTTTCTGTAGTACGTGGGTTAAATATTACCGTTACTATATTTCTTCTTTGACTTTCGGACAAACACACTTGGGAAAGGGTTGAACCCCTTATCCTCCCAGTGATCAGTTAAATAGTACGACTGCTGTTCTTCTAGAAGTATGGATTAGGCATTAAATAACCTAAAAATGTTGATATGCAGTTCAACAAACAAAGAATTAAGATTTCTCTTTCAAGGGTCACAAGCACTTTAGTTATTAATATCTCTGGAGAACCTGGACGTCAAAGTGAGATGCCACTTCTTCCGAAATATAAATCATTCAGATAAAGATGAATATTAAAAACTTAGAGGATACATTCGAAGTACGAATTATACAGAAACGAAAACATCAACAATTCCATTCGGACTGACTTCCGATAGATGACAACAACAGACTTGTTTTATTTTGGTTTTAATGCCGGACAAAGAGAGAAGGCTTCCTGTAAATAGTGCGAGTTCCCCGTCAAAAACAAGAGTGAACAACCTCGCCCCCCCCCAATGAATCCCACCCTCGAAAAAGACAAAAATAAACAAAACAAAAGCAAAACACCCAAAATGACTCTTATTTATTTTTAAATGCTTCACTTTCAATGACCTAACACACACACACACACACACACACACACACACACACACACACACACACATATATATATATATATATATAAGGTCATTGGATATATATATATATATATATATATATATATATATATATATATATATATATGAAAATGTGCAGGAGTGAAAAACACAAGCTCTTAGAATCATTTCATTTTGGTTCTTAGACCTTCATCATGGGATTTGATTTTAAAGATGGGAAAGTTTTGAAAAATTGCGTAATAGAATAGAATCTTTAATAGAAGACTGTGGTTTTTCACCTCTCTATATTTTCTGTCAGATATATTTCCAATTATTATATATATATATATATATGTGTGAGGTATCTTCAATAAGTTTCCAGATTTTGTTACATACATTTAAAATTGTCGCAGACTCTTGAAAATTCAGTATGTTATTGCTATACACCGTATGAGATGACTGACCAACTTCAGGTTCAAATTAACAGCTACAGCAGGAATTGGAATACATCGTACTAAAGTCTGATTGTCACAGCTAGTGAATTCAAAAATGCAATCTGGATGTGAGGACACTTTAGAAGAACGATATGCAATAAAATTCTGTTTTAAAATTGGAAAAAGGCCACAGTGACGTATGGAATGCTTCAGACTGCTTTTCGACCATCTTGCATGAATCGAACATCAGTTTTTGAGTGGCATGAGAGATTCAAGGAAGGCAGGGTGTCTGTGACGGTTGATGAGAGGTGTGAAAGGAGTAAGGAAGTCAGAACACCAGAGTTGGTATGCCAAATAAAGAATTTCATGGATAAGGACCGTCGTGTGTCTATTGAGACAATTAGTGCGCAGTTTGATGTCAGTGTGGGAACTGTACACACAATTATTCCCGAGGAACTGAAGATGCGGAAGATTTGCGTAAAGTTTGTCTCAAGGGTGCTCAGAGAAGATCAGAAAGAAAGACGTTGTCATGACAATAGGGAGATGGTCGAGCTGATCAATTCAGATCACGCAGTTCTTGATGCTCTGGTGACCTGCGATGAAAACTGGATCTACCCAGAGACGAAGAGACACAGTTCCCAGTGGAAGTATGCTGGCGCTCCCAGACCCAAGAAGGCCAGACAGAGCAAATCCACCTACCAACTTTTGATGATCACTTTTTTGACAGCACTGGCATGATCTACATGCACTGGGGTCCCACTGGACTGACAGTCAACAAGGAATACTATGGTGAGGTTTTAAGGGAGTTCAGGAAGATATTCCATCGGAAGAGGCCAGCACTCTTCAAATCGGGTCTGTGGCATTTCCACCAGGACAATCCACCAGTCCACAACTCTATCCTTGTAACAGACTATTCGACCAAGATGGGCATCAAGAGAGTTCCTTGTCTATCTATAGCCCAGACCTTGCTCCCTGTGACTTTTCGTTATTCCCTAAGCCTAAGGAAAAATTGAGAGGCTGTCGTTATGAGACAATTGAGGAGATGAAAGAGTGTGTGACGAAGGTCATTGACACGCTCACACAAGAGGACTTCCATGGGGCCTTTCAGAAGTTGTTGGAACGGTATAACAAGTGCATTGCGGCCGGAGGAGATTACTTCGAAAGGGACTAGAGTTCATGTGTGTACTATCAATAAAAGTACCCATATGAAAAAGGTCTGGAAAGTTATTTAATGAGCCTTATATATATATATATATATATATATATATATATATATATTCAAAATTATTCACCAAAGAGATTTATATCTTTTTGTAATTTGTTTATTTACTTCTTACATACGTTTGCTGCTTGTTGCTTTCTTCAGAGAATGTTTTTCAGGTGTGGTATTCGGTTTATACAGAGGTCACTGTTTTTTTCTTCACTTTCTCAGTTCCCTAGTTGGCTGGGGCTGTAGAATACACCGACTGTTACTCAACAGCTACATACCAAACTAACGACTACATATTACTTCAAATAAAAGAAAAGAAGTTCATAGAAAAATCAAGCCCACACCGAATAAAACATAAACTATACACATACGTTGTGTAATGGTTATCGTCGTAGGAAATGAACACGGCGACACGAGTTCAAATCCTTGACGAGACTGATTGCATTTAATATAGCACTAATACCCTTGGGAAAGGTATGAATCCAATTATTCTCCCTCCAGCTATGGGTAAATAGTAGGACAGACTAGGTTTTTCAGCCTTGGTGAGGCAACTAGTCTAGGAAAAAGAAAGCTCTGAATTGAAACCTGTTAAACTCCGCTTAAAAACTGACTTTGTGTCATATCCCGCCCGAGCGGAGGAGTTGATAAATATGGTTACTCAACAGAGGGGTAAGACCCCCTCCAACGACTGTCCTGGATATGGCATAAAACAATCTGATGATGTGTTTCAGTAATGCCGAAGCTTTGGGTATGTAGATTACCCCTCATATACATGTTCTTGCAGAAATATACATATATATGCTGGATACATACCGATGCAATGAACAACAGACGCTATGATAAAGACGCACGCAGGAATAGGTGAATATTTTAAAAATATTTTTGGCTTGTCTCTGACTTTTATGGCTTTTGTTGTGTCTTGTATTTATTTGATTTTGTCATTATTTTTTAGTTCTTGTAGACTTTTTAAAAATTATTTCTGTGAATAGTTCTGGGCTTATTCTATTGTAGGTTGCGACGTACTCGAGGTTTTTTTTCGTTGTGATGTTTTTTGGGGTATCGTAGTTCTTTAGAGGTATTTTTTTCTACTAATTCGAACTCCTTTTATTGCAGTGTTGTTGGGTATCCTCTCTATTGGAGAGTTATGTGTGGCTCTTTAAAACGAATTTTTCTGAGGTTTTTATTAGGGATTATGGTGCATAGTCTTATGGGATACACATTTTTTCTAGTCTTAAAATAAGCAATAAAAACATACTTAAGAACATTCTAGAAATTTAGGATCAAAACCGTATTAGCATTTAAATTACATTTTTATATTTTTCAACCAATCAGCTAAAAATATAAAATAGAACATTCAAGAAAATTAGGATCGGAAGTGAACTAACAGAAAATATTTAGGCTCGAAAATAAAATAGTAAAATACAAATCTGATTGGTCAATAAATGACTACGCGTCAAAATCTTAGAACGATTCTTTGATCCACCTGTAGATATAAATAACACAGAGTTAGGGAGCCATTCACACGAACCAAAACACAGACACAAACGAAGACACAGATGAAGACAAGCCACTAAGCCAGTAAAACAGCAGCCGATACTGTGTCCGACAAATTCCTTTCCCTCCTCAACTAAAGTTCATGACCTATTCTTCAAATGGCCGAGAATCACATTCAAAAGAAAAACCCGACAAACTCTCTTTCATCAACGCGACACGCTGTCGCCACAATCATAAAACCCGCTATGAACTTAATGTAAGTAAGAACGACTTATTTACGGACTCCGTTAACATGAACATACACACATCTTTAAACAAATTTATTTTCTTCTTGTCAAACTTTATTTTCCAAAAGGCCATTTACACATCATGTATTTTGTTTGTTTTCATATTTTGTTATATGCATATTAAATTGTTTGTTGTTTAATTTTCGTTGTGTTCTATTCCATTTCTTTTACGCGATTGTAAAGTTTTGTGTTGTATTTGTGGTGGGAATAATTTAGAGAGCAATACCCGTAAATTACGGACGCATATCAACTGAAATAACCAAATTACATACAACCCCCACAGTCTACGTGCTAAGGTGTAACGGATAGATTTTAAGCAGTTTTTGGAGTGGTGACTATGGAAGTGATGGTAAATTTGGGTTTGTGGTAGATCTGTGATGATTTGTTTTTTTTATAAGGATGTTTAAGACGGGTATTTCTTTAAAGCTGTAGTCCATACTCTGAATTTTCTTTGGGAGTGTAATTTTTGGAGTAGGTTGAATAATTCGTTAATGTTACCCCATGGCCATTTCCAGAATATGAAACAATTACCAAAGTATCTTTTTCATGACTGAGTAAATTCTCTTTATATATGGTTGCCGCATTTTTTACCGATGATTTGTATTGATTGCCTTCTAAATATACTTACGTTAGGATGGCGTATCTTGGTGGCATTTTAATTCCAATAATTGTTCCTAGGGACTGGATGTAATTCCCGTAACTGAATTGTAATTAGTTATTGTTAAGGGTTAGCTATATATCTTCTGCGATTACTTTTTGTTGAATTTTGGGTGTAATGTTTCTGGCTATTTATCTATCCAAAATGAGATGACCTTTATCCCAGACTCATGGTGAATATTACTGTATAGATTTTTGACGTCAAATGTGACTATATATATATAGTCATCCACAGACAGACCTGTTTCGTTCAATCAGAACTCTTCAGTGTTGCGAGATAGGATAGATTCCCGAAGCTGGGATCGAAACCCAATTGACCCAAACGCCAATCCAAGATTCTACCACTCAGCCACGAGGAAACTAGGGCGAGTGAAGGAAATTTAAACGCTTATGTATGACATTTGTTTTTTGTTTTACATATATCCGCTTAACGGCTACCGAGAGCTCGATTCATATGAACAGCCTGGCATTACGCTAGTGGCAACCATTTACTTCCCTCACTATATATATATATATATATATATATATATATATATATATATATATATATGAACTAATAAAAACAGACCATACACATTTTACTCATATTATAATACTAAAATACAAATGGAATAATCATTAGATTTTACCTTAGAGCTTTACCTTCGGATGTGCACCGCAAATTTTTTAATGATGAATTTGACTTTCAAGAAAATTCCTTCCTAAAACATCACAATTTCATATCCTTTATAGAAAGTGCAAAAATAAAAGCTGTCAGACTTCCAAAGCATAGATATATTCCAAAACTTGATATCTATAATTTTCCAAAAATAATTTATTATACTGATATATATTTTTTACCCAAAAAATCCAACCACAAAGTTAACTGAAAAGAATTTTAATCACCAAGAATCAAAACTATCTCTAACATTTCCAAAACAAATATGACTTCAATCAGTAATAAGAATAACAATACTCACATTACACACACACACACACACACACATGCACACACACAAATATATATATATATGTATATATGAACAAAAAGTTTATTTTATGAAATGTTCTGAAACGATTCTTTTTTTGCATATAATATTATTTCAATCTGCCGTATATATATATATATATATATATATATATATATATAT
>OY757921.1:77345366-77397866 GCA_963585895.1 Sepioteuthis lessoniana | reverse complement strand
TCCTTTTCACTTTCCTGTTTCGTCTTTCTCTGATGCAATAAAGACTTTTCTCAAACTAGGAAACTAATTCATCATTGTTCTTTTTTTTTTTTGTTGTTGTTGTTTCATAAGACTTCCTTCTGCATTGAAAATGGTTCGAATCAAAATTTCTAAACTTATAACATATATCCTTTTGATAATTCTAATTGAGTTTGACTTCAAACAGAAATATAATTCATTCTGCAACTGGAATCAGAAGTTGTAATTGTTTCATTGATATGACGAAACGATTTCTAATTTAACGGTTTTATCAATCGTCTTTTCTGCTTTTCTGTACCTCCTGCAGAAGAGTAAGACACTCGCACAAAAGTTGGTGCGTGGGTATGACAATAAACTGCATCTGATGGGAATACGTCAGTTTTGATGATCTGGAGCACAAATTCATTACCATTACTCCCAGTTCCACCCTGACTCCCAGTGGTAGCGACTGTTAGGGTCACATCTATTACTCAAATAAAGCTGTTCAATTATTACTGGATTGTTATTGTGGCTTTCTTGAAGTCATATATGCAAATTGTTTATATTAGGTTGAGATTTGGTTTCTTTGTTAAAAGGCATATCAATTTTTGTAGGTTATTTAATGCCAAAGCCATTCTCCTAGAAGAACAGTAGTGGTACTATTTAACCCATAGCTGAGAGGATACCTTTCCCAAGGGTATTTGCTCGAAAGAGAACGTAATAGCGCGATTGGAGTACGAACTCGCTTACTACGATTCCGCAGTCCATCGCTTTAACCATTACACCACGAGGTCACCCCCAATATTAGATTGAGATAATTGATATCACATATCCGTGTGCAAAAATAAATAGATAAATAGACAAATAAATGAATAAAATTATAAATGAAAAATAAAATAAAATAAAACAAAATAAGATAAACAAACAAACAAACAAACAAACAACAAGAGCAACAACGACATCAGTAAAAACGGCAACGACAACAGCAATAACAACATCAACAGCAACAATATCAACAGCAATAACAATAACAACTACAGCAACAACAACTACAGCAACAACAACGACAGCAATAACAACAACAGCAGCAACAATAACAGCAACACCAGCAATAACAACAGTAATAAAAACAAAAAAAAAACAATAGCAACAGCAATAACAACAGCAACTGCAACCACAACAGTAACAAGACCTCTTAAGAAACAACAACAACACAAAAATTGTAAATGTGAACGTATGATGAACGCGATTCCTTAACCTCTAAAATAACCCTAGACGGATGGACATGCTACTAAAATCAATCAATCAATTATTCAATCAATACCAGACTTACTCTGGCTCGGAGTGGGAATACCTGTTTGGGTCACACCTAGGGGTCATACAGATTAGTTGGAAAATAATTCATATTCGATTGGACTGTGTAAAAAAACAAAAAAAAAAAAACTAAAAAAAAACAACAACAAACAAACAAAAAAAGCTTCAGAAAAAAAAACTACAGAAATAATATAAAAATGAACGGGATTCCCTAACCAGTATACATAAAATAACCCAAGACAAGTTGATGTACCGTAAAAATCAATCAACCAATCACTCAATCATGCCAAAAACAATTTCAAATCTTACAAATGACAATCATTTCGTCAAGTATTTTGCTTGAGAATCGATTCTTATTGATAATGTTTTTTTGGAGGGAAGACACTTTTCTCTTCATATAATACGTTTTAATGTAGGACTGTTTTTATATCTAATATTTTTGGACTGCCATGCTCGGAATATTTAACATCTAACAGTTACATATGGCCCTCTTCCTCTCTTCTTTTTTTCTTCCTGCTTCCCGATTGTCTTGCATAGTTTTGCTGCTTTTTCAAAACACTAGATTAACATGCATCAGATATCATAATTAGTCTGCGTATCTGATGAGAAAGAGAGCTTATAATTCATTCGAATAACAAAAAAATTATCGGTATTGAATATAAGCCAAAAACATCATACAGAAAATGAGAATTAATTTTTATTTATTGCAGACATTTTGTCCTCATCTTGGTCGTTTTTGTGTTGTTTCTTCTTTCACTACGTTTCGGCCAAATTTCACTTCTGGCCTTCTTCAGATGATTTACCGCGACCTCGGATAGGAATGCTGAGTCTTGTAACCGTATTCCCAGTAATTACTCCCTTCAATAGTTGTTGTCTATCGCACCACGTTTTTTTTTTGACCAAGTAAACCTCTGGCCGGTTTGGATAGGATTTGAAACCCCTATCTCCTGACAATGCTCACCTGGAACCGTAGACACTCAACGCCTCTATCCGCTGCGCCACGGGCCCCAAGGTCGCGGTAAATCACCTGAAGAAGGCCAGAGATGAAATTTGGCCGAAACGTAGTGAAAGAAGAAACAACACAAAAACTACCAAGATGAGGACAAAAAGTCCGCAATAAATAAAAATCAATTCTCAGATTAAGAAGCCTCATCTCAAAATGATTCCAATTAAAAGACGCAAAAAATGTTTTATGTAGAATTTTGGGGGGAGCTTCAGTAAATAAACACCATCATTCGATATATTTCTTAACTTTAGCTCAAAGGAGACATCTTCACTTTTAGTGGCAAGCCTCTAAGATTAGTAGTCCAATTCACATATAAGTTCTGGCCTTTCAAATAAAATGAAACGGCATTCATTCCAGGCTGTGGCTGGGTCAGTACTACTATATATATGCACCACCTAGACGCAACGAAAAGCATGGTAATTAAGCTAGATGGACACTTCACAAGAATGATAGACACTGTTTTGAACAAATCCTTGAAGCAACATCCCACCAAAGAAAACTTTACGGTTACTTACCTCCCATCTCCCTAACCATTCAAATAAGACAAACAAGACGTGCGGGGGAGCACCTGAAAAAGTTAGCATGAACTCACTAGTGACGTTCTCTTATGATGACCTTCGGATGTTCGTGCCGGTGATGGCCAACCAGCAAGCACTTACATAAATCAGTTCTGTGTGGACACTAGATACGCTCTAGAGGATCTGCCAGAAGTGATGGACAATACTGCCAGCTTGAGAGAGAGAGAGAGAGAGAGAGAGAGAGAGAGAGTCATGAAACTCCGTCCTATCCTCATGACTTGATGATGATGATGATGAGGAGGAGGAGGAGGAGAAGGAAGATTATGATGATAAATTGGAAATGTTTGTTTTTCGATAATCTTCTATATAAAGTTTAGTTTTTATCCAGATTTTGCAGCATGCTATGTGAATGACACTGAGTACCATATATGATAGTGGAATAAATGTATTTTAAGACCTAATTCTTCATCTTAAAATCAAGAGGTCGTTCATCATACGAAATATATTTTTGATGCATTAAAGCCTACCTTGCTTTTTGGACTAACCTTGCAATAACTTCGATCCAAAATGTCCCCACATAGCCTATACATTAACAAAGACTATTAGGTTTAGTTTGATGCCCGTGGTGTAATGGTTATCGTTGTAGGAAATGGACTCGGAGACACGAGTTCAAATCCTGGCCGAGACTGATTGCATTTCACATGGCACTAATACCCTTGGGAAAGGTATGAATCCAACTATTCTCCCTCCAGCTATGGGTAAATAGTTGGACAGACTAGGTTCTTCAGTCTTGGTGAGGCAACTAGTCTAGGAGAAGGAAAACTCTGAATTGAAACCTGTTAAACCCCGCTTAAAAATTGACCAAGTGTCATATCATGCCCGAGCGGAGGGGTTGGTAAATATGATTTGGCTTAGTTTGATTTAGTCTCATAATATAACAACCATTGTAGCTTATTTAATTCTAAATCCCATTTATACATACAGGGGGTGTAATGGTTATCGTCGTAGGAATTGAACACGACGATACGAGTTCAAATCCTGGGCGAGACTGATTGCATTTCACATAGCACTAATACCCTTGGGAAAGGTATGAATCCAATTATTCTCCCTCCAGCTATGGGTAAATAGTAGGACAGATTAGGTTCTTCAGCCTTGGTGAAGCAACTAGTCTAGGAGAAGGAAAACTCTGAATTCAAACCTGTTAAACTCCGCTAAAAAATTGACCTTCTGTCAAATCCTGCCCGAGAGGAGGGGTTGGTAAATATGATACATACAGGGGTTGGACTAAATAATGAAAACACCGGGAAATTTCAGACAAATTTATTCTAATATGGTTTTCTGATTATAGCCCTCCGGCTTTGTGCAGCTCCCTTCTTACACATTTTAAGGAAACTTGGTTCTCGAAAAGGTCATTAAGCTCTATTGTAATTTTCGGAGCTGTATTTTTGTGATTCTTCTTAACGATCCGCGTAAGAGTCTGACGGTCCCTATCACACGGCTTTCGTTTTCTTCCCGAGTTTTGCTTCAGTGAGGAGGTTTTTCCTTTTTTCTCAAATGCTGTCATTACTTTCGAGACAGTACTCCTTGCTACACCAAATAATTCAGTGTTTTTGTAACACTAGCACCTGCCATGCGAGCATCAACAATTTGACCGCTTTTAAAGTCTGATAGATCTGCCATTTTAATGAATTTCGATTAATTTCTTCTGATATCTGTAAGAAAAACATTCTTAGTAAAATAAGTCGAGAAAAATTGTAAATCAAAACAATAAATCCAAAATAAACATAAAAATGACTAACTTTTGTTGGTTTTATCGGAGTTTCAAAATTAGGATGCTAAGATTCTAGGTGTTTCCATTATTTTGTCAAAACCATAAATATATTTGCCCAGTCGGATGGGGCTGTAGAATACACTGACTGCACCTCTGCAGAGGGGTAAGACCCTCCTCCATAACAAGTGTCCTGGATATGACACTAAACAATCTGATGGTGAGGTTCCAGCAGTGCTGGAGCGTTGGGTTATGCAGAGTACCCCTTCATTGTCATCGCTCCCAGGTCCACTCTAGCCCGGAGTGGTAGCACCTGATAGGGTCCTATCTATGGGTAAATAGAACTAACAGCATATTTATGCTAAAATGATTTGTTGGAGTAAACTGAATTGCTTGAAATGGAAATGTTTTTGACAGTCAAACCATACTTACATTTAAACTGCGTGCTTATGCTTAACTGAATAATTTCAAATAGAACTGTTTTTCGACATTAAAACTGTATTTACACTTAACGGAATTGTTACATATAACTCCTAGAATAGTTTGAAATAGAAATGTTTTTTGACAATTAAACTGAGTACTTATGCTAAACTGAATTGTTTTCAATAGAACAGATTATTTACCTAAAAATGGATTTGGCTTTAAATAACCTACAAAGGCTGAGATGTCATAAAACCCAACAAACCAAACCAAACCATAAATATATTGAATATATATGATTTGGTCACATAATAAACCAATCATTGTTGGTTATCTAATACCAAATCTCGTTTATACACATATTTACCAACCCCTCCGCTCGGGTAGGATATCACACTAGGTAAATTTTTAAGCGAAATCTAACAGGTTTGAATTCAGAGTTTTCCTTCTTCTAGACTAGTTACCTGACCAAGGCTGAAGAACTCAGTTTGCCCTACTATTTACCTATAGCTGGAGGAAGAATAATTGGATTCATACCTTTCCCAAGGGTATTAGTGCTATGTGAAATGCAATCAGTCTGGTGTAACCATTATACCACGGGCACTGCCATAAAATCCTATTTATACCTATATATCAAATATATATAATTTGTAAACACATTTTGTCGACCACATTTTTAAACAAGTTAAATGATCCAATAGTTCTATTTCTACCAATTCAATTTAGCATAAGATATTTGATTGCTCAGGGTTTTAATGTCAAACAGTTGTATTTGACTCATAGATAGGACCCTATCAAGTGTTACCAGTATGAGTCAGAGTTGACCTGGGAGTAATGGCAATGAAGAGGTATTCAACATTCCCCAGAGCTTCAGGACTGGCGCCACATCATTTGATGGTTTAATGTCAAATCCAGGACACTCGTTAGGGGCGAGGGTCTTATCTCTCTGTAGAAATGGAGTCGGTGAATTCTACAGCCCAAGCTGTAGAATTACGTTTACTATTATTATGTTTACTATTTATGACATTGCCCATCGGCTGGGTCTATAGAATACACCGACTGCTTCCATGTAGAGGGGTAAGACCACCCCCTCGAAGGGTGTTCTAGATATGACATAAAATAATCTAATTGTGAGACTTAAGTAATGCTGGTGCTTTGGGGAATGCAGAGTACCCCTTCATTGTCATCACTCTCAGGTCCACTCTGGACTGGAGTGGTAGGACCTGATGAGGGTCTTACCTATTGGTCCAATAGAACTAAACTGTGTACATATGCTGATCTGAATAGTTTGAAATAGAATTGTTTTTGACATTGTAATTATGTATTTATGCTAAACTGAATTGTTTGACATAGAACAGTTTTGACATTGAAACTGTGAAATTATGCAAAAGGGAATTGTTTGAAATAGAACTGTGTTGATATTTAAACTGCGTACTTATGATAAACTGAATTGCGTGAAATAGAACTGCTTTTGACATTGAACTAATGTACTTATGCTAAACTGAATTATATGAAATAGAACTATATGCATAAAAATTGATTTGCTTTTAATAACCTATAATAGTTGATGTGCCATAAAACCCAACCAAGCTAAACCTATTTATTACACCTGTGCATGCAATATGTACTGATATCTTGAATAGTATTAGTAAGTTTCGTAAAAAACTTCATTATCTTAACCAAGAGTTTTTGTTTATGGATTACCTTGGCCAGACAGAACATCGCATTAACAGGAACAAAGATCGAGCCATGGTTACGTTTTTAAAATATTTGCCGAGGATTGTGAATATTTATTTATGAACTGTGGCATTGTAAAAAAACGATACTTGGATGCGAATAGAAAATTTTAAAAAAAATAGCCAGTGCTTTAGGTTTGACACGATAGCATAAACCTAGCACTTAGGACCGGGTCAACAGGTCTAATTGATGACGAGGACTGGTCATGTTACTCATCCAGAACGAAACTGAGTGTTCGCTGTGTCTGTGAACCGCAATATGTAGATATGTCACGGATTTTGTGATTAGGTCTCTTTTTCTCTTTTGGTGACTGGGATACGAGGAGACAAACATTTGCTGCGAACGAAGAACGAGGAACAAGGATATGAGAAGAACCTGTTACAAGAAGAAACACGTGGTGTCCGTTGTCTATTTCTTCCCGCTTTCACGAATTCAAAGATTGAACGGAGAGAAGAATACAACGGAAAGTCTGAACGCTAAACATCGAATTAGGTTTTATGTATTTTTCCTTACCTTCACAGAGGTTAGCTATCACTAAAATATGTCAGTTAACTTAATAAGTTCCAAAATGCACTCATTATATCACGTTAGAGTTCTTTTACAAAAGCATGAATCATTTTTCGATTGAGATGTCCTTATCATTTGTTTTCAATTATATTTGGAAAATATTCCTGAGTTTAATTTATATAAAGTCAAGGTAAGATACGCTAACATCAACTGATTCAAACTAATATGAACACATTTCCTTTCTTTTCCAAAGTACATATATCTAATTAGCTGTATTTTCTAAATTGAATTTTCTGCTGGGAAGAATCATGGCAGCAAAGAAAAAGAGATTTTCAGAACTAGGGAAATGACAGGCACAATATCTAAGATAAATTAATTTCTATCAGTAAATAATCAAAGTTGAATAAATTTAGAATATACAGGGTGTTTCAGAAAAATTGATATCGTGATCTCAAATTTCAACTGCTCGTGTAGAAACGATCCCAAATTGTCTGTTTGTGGTTTAAACGAACTTTTATTTATCCAATAAATAATCTTTCTATATCTGAAAAGAAAAAAAAATGATGAAAAGTAGAATTTTGTGTCGTTTCTACCCATGCTGTGAAAATTTGAGATAATTTAAACGAGAAATTGTCTAGTTATTAGATGAGGGAATTATATCTACGTTTCTGAAATACCTTATATATCACTATTTAAGAAGAGTTTATTTGTATGTAGTCCTGAAATTTTCAACCCATAGCAGTATCCCTTTTCTATCTTGAACAGCAACATTCTGATGTAACATGAAATGAGCACGAAAATTTATCTGGGTAGCAATTACTGACACACTCATTCTATTTAAATTTAAACAGCAAACGCATCGTGTGCACCAGTTCTTGCCAGGATCATAACAAACCGTTTCTCAAAAAGATAAGACATTAATTCGATAATGCTACTATTACAACTACTCTTTGATCCATAGATAGGACCCTATCAGGTGCTACCACTCCTGACTAGAATGAACATGGGAGCAATGGCATCAGTAAAGCCTCATTATTAGATTGTTTAGTGTCATATCCAGAACACTTTTGGAGGGGTCTTACCATTCTACTGAGATGTAGTCGGTGTATTCTGCAGCCCCAGCAGACTGGGCCTGTTAATCTTTTTAATTTAAAAAAATCCCTCACTATCATAAGGCTATGTTTATACACTTATTTAGACAGTCCCTCCGCATAAGGTGGGTGTTGTGTTTTTTTTTACTCCCCAGCCATCAAATAGTTTTAACAACATAGCAGCCCACTGCTGATTGCATCACAGACATTCATTTCCTGATGAAGTTATTCATTCACTGATCACGTCACAAACATTTATTTATTGATTACGTCATAAGCCTTAATTTGCTGATCATGACATACGTATTCATTTCCTGATCACATCACATATATTCATTTGCTGATCGTGCCACAGACATTTATTTGCTGATCCCGTCATAAACATTAATTTGCTGATCACGACATAGATATTCATTCACTGATCATGTCACATATATTTATTTGCTGATCGTGCCACATACATTTATTTGCAGATCCCATCATAAACAATAATTCACTGATCAAGACAGAGATATTAATTTTCTAATCACATCACAGATATTTATCTGTTGATCGTATCACAGACATCCATTTGCTGAGCCCGTCAGAGATTTTCCTTCTGTTGATTACGACATTGATATTCATTTGCTGATTGCGTCACAGACATTTTTTGCTCATCAAGTAACGGTCATCCATTTGCTGATAACATCACAGAGCTTTATTTCTTAATCCCGTTACAGATATTTACTTGCAGATGGCGTAACTGCATTTTTTGGCTAATCCCATCGGAAACATTCATTTTCTAATCACGTCAGAGACACATTTGCTGATTACTTCAAATATATTCCTTTGCTGATCACATCTGCACGTCACAGAAATTCATTTGGGTGACAATGCATTTTTTTTTAAACGTGTGATTTGTGAATGGCGAAGTATTACTGTCAGTATCATTCTAGTCTTTTGGGGGAATTCCTTTATCTTTTATTCTAAGTCTTTGTTATGCAATTTTTTTTTCTTTTTGTTTTTTTAATCATCTTCCGTGTTCTTGCAATCCGTTTTTGAATCTCATTTCTCCAGCCGATATCTTCTTCCTGTTGGCCATACATTTTTTTTTTTTGACGTAATATTTTTTTCTCATTATTATTCTTCTACCAGCAGAAATCAGTTCATTTGTTATATTTTTGGATTCACTTTGGTGCTGAAAATTACTTCACTTTTCTTTTACCTTAGAAAAAGATGGCGACAGTTTTGTCTCTTTTAAAAAAAATTCATTTCTTTGCAACTTTTATGAGAATGTTTCTTTGATTATTTTGTTCTTCGGTTGGGATATCAGTTTTTGTATCTTGAGTTGGTCTAAAGTTTAAGTTTGATACTCTTTTTGTGCTTGTTTCTCAGTTAAGGATATTTTTTTCGCTTTTCACAGAATCTTCCATTAATAATTTTCCTTGTTGCCTATATATGTGATGTGTTCGAAAATATGAAGGTTTTATTTGTAATACGATGGTATCATCTTGAATATCAAATATTCAAAAATAGTAATGTAACATATTGACCCCGGCCAAGCTGTCAAAATAGGAAATGCACCTGTGTAAATAACAGGTGCACCCGGTCGAGGAATATCAGGATATAAACTTAATTGTGGACGGGTTGAATTGAGTGCGATTTGTGACGCTCACAAGAAGAAGGTGAGCGATGAACAATTATATAACCCGGTGAAGACAGGAAGTCAGACCGGTTGGAGTTCAGATCAGTTGCAGAAAGATGCAGTAGAGAGAATCAGCACCCAGAGCGGCTGGGGTCCCAGGCCCCCGGTTGAGCAGCCCAGGAGAACGGGGAAAAACGCTTTCATGCCCATATGAGTGGGGGTCAATATGTTGCAGTTCTGTTCAGCCTCCAAGTCACCTTTAACATAGTAAAACCTTTAGTAACCCTTTCGAACCCTTTCAAATAAAGTGAGAGGTATATTTTTCTAAAGAACTGTGTCGCTCGTCTTTATTGTGTCGTTGTTATGATTCTGCATGCATCTGCATATGTGTGTGTATAGTTGTTCATGGCTATACAACAGTAATGCTCGACTCTGTTAATCAGATACGAAAATATTTTTAATTTCAGACTGACTATATTCTAGCAGTCTGATGCAAACAGGAGAGAGGAAGAACTTGTAAGGATTTGGTTTGGTTTTGTTTGATTTTATGGCATATCAACTATTCTAGGTTATTAATACAAAATCCATTTTTATCCGTACAAACAGTTCTATTTCAAACTATTCTATTTACCATACAAAAACGGTTCTATTTCAAATAGTCCAGTTTAGCATAATTACACAGTTTCAATGTCAAAAAAGCAGATCATTTCAAACAATTCAGTTTTGCATAAGTACCCAGCTTAGCTCTATTTGGATCATAGATAGTATCCTATCAGGTGCAACCTCTATGGGTCAGAGTGGACCAGGGAGAGATGCCAATGAAAGAGTACTCCGTATTCCCCAATGCTCCAGCATTACAAGAACCTCACCATCAGATTGTTTGTTTCATATTTAGGAAACTCTTTGGAGGGGTCTTACCGCTCTACATAGAAGCAGTTGGTGTATTCTCCAGCCCCTGCCAACTGCTGAAATCTTGTAAGGAACTATGATCGAATCTCGCTTGCTATTACACACAGACCCCACCCCACCTGACCAACGTCTTTTCTCTTTGGATTCCAGAACAGCTGACCCTGAATTTAAAATCACCTTTTCTTTTATAATCTATTTATTATCTCATTGAATTAATTTCATAACGACACGTCATCTTAATTATTGCATATTCTGAATCAGAAATCATTACACGTATCTTAAACTTTCTTTATGTTTTTATTTAATTTCTATCAAACTTATGACACAATATGGGTAAATAGTAGGACAGACTAGGTTCTTCAGCTTTGGTGAGGCAACTAGTCTAGAAGGAAAACTCTGAATTCAAACCTGTTACACTTCGCTTAAAAATTGACCTTGTGTCACATCCTGCCCGAGCGGAGGGGTTGGTAAATATGATGACACAATATGAATCCATTTAATTTACATCAGGGTTTCCGGGGCCCACAACATTATTTTCATTGGAGATGATATCTTGATCGAACCTAATTTGACTTACATTTCCACTCAAAGATTTCTAACCAATCTTCAAACTCACTAAACTAAACGATAAGATAATTGATATAATTAATTATCAATAAAATAATTAATATAGTTGATTACCTCCCTAATTATCTTAAATATTTACCTAGGAATGAATGATAAAGGATACTTTAACTTCCCTTAAAATACGTGGTGACTTCGATAAATTTCCAGACATTTTTTTGACGGGCATTTAAAATTGTTGTAGACACTTGAAAATTTACGAAGTTATTGCTATACATCTTCTGAGATGACTGACCAATTTTTATGATTTCAGCTTCAAATCAACATCTACAGCAGCAATTGGAATACACCCTACTAAACCCTGATTGTCATGTTGAGGTTTTAAGGGAGTTCAGGAAGAGATTCTGTCGGAAGAGTCCAGCACTCTTCAAATCGGGTCAGTGGCATTTCCACCAGGACAATGCACCAGTCCACAACTCCATCCTTGTCACAGACTATTTGACCAAGATGGGCATCAAGACAGTTTGTCAGCCTCCCGATAGTTCAGACCTTGCCTCCTGTGACTTTTGGTTATTCCTAAGCTCAAAGGCTGTGGTTATGAGAGAATTGAGGAGAGGAAAGAGGCTGTGACGAAGGTCATTGACACGCTCACACAAGAGGACTTCCATGGGGCATTTCAGAAGTTGTTGGAACGGTACAACAAGTGCATTGCAGCCGGAGGAGATTAGTTCGAAGGGGACTAGAGTTTCATGTGTGTACTATCAAAAAAGTGCCCATATAAAAAAAAGTTTGTAAACTTTTTTAATGATCATCGTACTCCTTTGGCAATTACAACACATTGGTGAAAGCTGCCATGACACTTGCCCGTTGATATGATGTAAAGGACCACCGTAGTAGTTTTATATTCATCATATGCTTTAAACTTATCAAGGGGATTAAAGGACATAGAAAGGAGTATTGTTCTGTTGAGTACGGATAATATTGCACTTACACAATGCTGAGTTTCATAAAAATATATTAGAATTGATATCTAAAAGCCTGTACATCATTGTGTTATTACATAAGTTCCCCAGCTGTGCACACGTTTCATTTATATCGTTTAGAATCGCGAAACTTTTTCATCAAACCTAATAATTACTTCTGAAAGACCGACAAATTTTGATCTGATTGGCGTAATGGTTAACGTGCTGGACTGTCACCTCAAAGTAAGCGAGTTCAAATTCCAGTCGTGCTATTGCGTTTACTTTTGGACTAATACCCTTGGGAAAGGTATGAAACCCCTTATCCTCCCAGCTATGGGTTAAATAGTCTCACTACTGTTCTTCTACGAGAATGGCACTGGCATTGAATAACCCACAACAAAAGATATTGAATTTTGTCAAAATTTCATCTGTTATCTATTGCCCGTGGTGTAATGGTTATCGTCACAGGATATGGACACGGTGATACGAGTTCAATTCCTGAAGACTGATTGCATTTCACATTGCACTCATACCCTTGGGAAAGGTATGAATCCAATTATTCTCCCTCCAGCTATGGGTAAATAGTAGGACAGACTAGGTTCTTCAGCCTTGGTGAGGCAG
Source organism: Sepioteuthis lessoniana (assembly GCA_963585895.1). Taxonomy (NCBI): domain Eukaryota; kingdom Metazoa; phylum Mollusca; class Cephalopoda; order Myopsida; family Loliginidae; genus Sepioteuthis; species Sepioteuthis lessoniana. The sequence continues at coordinate 77,384,828 of OY757921.1, read as the reverse complement.
CTAGTCTAGGAGAAGGAAAACTCTGAATTCAAACCTGTTAAACTCCGCTTAAAAAAATTGACCTTGTGTCATATCCTGCCCGAGCGGAGGGGTTGGGTAAATAGGACCTATTGACCCTCGACCGAGACGTCAATGCACCTCTGTTAATAAGTGGAAGAACAGCGGGAACAGGTGGACGTTAGAAAATAATATAATCAGGTGCCCGGACGTTTTGAGTCAGTCGGAGACAGGATGCCAGCGTGAGAACCAGCTCGTATAGCAGTCTGTCCCTATCTCCAACTCATCTCTCACACACAACAAACATCAACCTTTCGAGATTTAAGTGTGAGATATATATTCTTATAAAGAAGTGCGTTCGTTCGTTTGTTAAAGTCGTCATTACAGTTGATTATATTCCCGTGTATATTAGTATACGCAAAATATAATTGTAATATAGTATACAACACATCTAGGATTTGAAATCGCATCTCCGATTCTATTGCCAACGATGATAACCATTATGCTAATCACGCCTCTCACTGGAATGTAAGTTAGAAATTAGAAATTAATTTCGGTAATTCAGAAGAAACTATTCGGTGTGATGAAAAAGTTTCACGATTATAAAGTAAATATATAAAAGTAATTAAAAAGAAAACTGTACATTCTTTTTAAAGATTTGTTTATTTTCAACTGCAACTCTTTCCCTCGATTCTACTGCCGGTTTTTCATTTTCTACGAAATTCATTTCTAATTTCTAACTTACATTCCAGTTAGAGGCGTGATTAGCGTAATGATTATTATCGTTAAAAATAGAATCGGAGATCCGGTTTTCAAATCCTAAACGAGGCAGTTAGCATTTCCATCGGCGTCAAAGCTCTTAGAAAAGACATTAATTCATTTCTTTCTACCCCCAGCTATGGGTAATTGTAAAAAACAGGATTGGTTGTTCGGTTTTTGTGAGGCAGCCATAGAAGAAATAGGAGAATCTGAATTCAAGTGAGATCTACTTGGCTTAAAAATTTACCTTGTGCCAGATCCTATGTGAGGCATCCAGATTGCCTATTTATCAACACACAAGATTGGTTTCTTTTGGCTTAGTTTCATGGCACATCAACCTTTGTAGGTTATCTAATGCAAAATCCATTTTATTCACATAAACAGTTCTATTTCAAACAATTCAGTTTAACATTAGTACATTGTTTAGTTCTATTTGACGCATACATAGGGCCCTATCAGGTTTGGTTTGGTTTAGTTTTATGGCATATCAACCATTATAGATTATTTAATGCCAAATTCATTTTTATACATAAAAACAATTCTATTTCAAACAATTCAGTTTAACATAACCCCACAGCTTAAATATCTAAATGTTTCTATTTCAAGCAATTCAGTATATCATAAGTATACAGTTTAGTTCTGTTTGACCCATAAATAGGACGCAACAAGTGCTTCCACTCTTGATCAGAGTAGAACTGGGATGATGGTTGCAATAAAGGAGTACTCCGTATTTCCTAAAGCCCCAGCTTTACTGAAGCCTCACCATCAGTTTGTTTAGTGTCATTGCCAGGACACTCGTTGGAGGAATGGCCCCGACCGAGTTCCCCACCACACCCTACATGCAAGTCCTCTATTATAAAATTTCCATTAAATTATAGGCTTGATGCAATCTAGTAAGTTTAGGTAAATTTACCATAAAGCTTAAATTATGAGTAACCAAGAAAAAAATAACAAATAATATCAATGATATTATATATTCACTGATATTATATTTATAAGGAGTAGTAGGTTTATAAGATTCCTATAGACACCAGTGTTATTGGCCTAATGAGTAGAGTGTTCGCCAATGGTCCAGGAGACCTTGGTTCGATTCCAGGTTGAGTTATACCAAAGACTCAAAAAATGGTACTTGATGCCGCCTTGCTTAGCACACAGCAATTTAGGGTAAGGACCAAGGGTAAAGTAGAGCAATCCAGGGAATGGAGGAGTGTCCCTCCCCAACACCTTGCTGCTGTTGCTATAGAAAAGGGAGCCTCCAGGTCACCCTCGTCGAAGGTCGTCAACTTACTTTAACTTATTGTATCGGTAAGCTAATGGAGAAGTTATCTAAAAGAAAATTAATAATCAGAAAAAAGACGAAATAGAATAAAGCCAGCAGTCGAAAGAAAGACGAGTTGACAAAATTCAACATCTTTTCTTGTTCGATACGTTGATCAAGCACATTGGACCAATGTCACCTAACTTGAAAATTGACCTTATGTCACATGCCACCAGTGACGGAGAGGTTTTATAGAGATATACCCTTCACTTTTATGTGACTTTCGGCCAGTACACCCATTTCCAGTGATAATCTTTTCATGTGCAGCTGACATTGGAACACTTAGCTGACAATTGCCATTGAGCAACTGCCTTAGCCGCTCGATGTTGATATCAGTCCTGCTTGTTGAAGTCCTTCCACTCCTGGAGTCATTTTCCATCTACTCGCAACCTCTTGTGCCACTCAAAAACATCTGTGCACGATATACTGTTATCTCCATACACTGGTGCTTGTGAGGGATTTTTCCACAGAAGAGCCAAAAATTACAGATTTATATGTTTCTTAGGTTTCATAGAAAAACAGCCAGGAAAAGTGGATGTGATAAAAAAAAGCATGCAAGAAAAAATTACAGTGGTTGCAGAAAGCTAATATTACACTTATCCTATTTACCCAACCGCTCCGCTCGGGCAGGATATGACACAAGGTCAATTTTTAAGCGGAGTTTAACAGGTTTCAATTCAGAGTTTTCCTTCTCCTAGAACTAGTTGCCTAACCAAGGCTGAAGAACCTAGTCTGTCCTACTATTTACCCATAGCTGGAGGGAGAATAATTGGATTCATACCTTTCCCAAGGGTATTAGTGCTATGTGAAATGCAATCAGTTTCGTCCAGGATTTGAACTCGTGTCGCCGTGTTCATTTCCTACGACGATAACAATTACACCACGGGCACCTCCTCAAACACCACGGGCACCTCCTCAAAGATTACACTTATGTACTCCCAAAATATCATGTGAGATGATAATACAATTCGCTTATCCCTCTTTCATCCATAGCTCACACAGATCACCGTGTCCTGTTAATTTTTCAGAGAGGTCTGATATATCATTTACATTTCCACCCTTGTTTCTATGTTTACATTTAGCTAACAGTCGACTGAACCGCTAAAGTGTTCCTTCATTTATCCATCAAAGAATCACAGAAGACGACCTTAATCCTCCAGAGGGTCATTTTTACAGTTTAAAATTCTTCAGTGAGTCAAATGTTTCGCAATATTTTGGAAAAGTGAAACACAATTCGGGATCTCCGGATGATCTTTGCTAAGTTAGTGAAGATTACAATCCACTCTGGGTGCTGTTCGCCAATGGTCCGGCAGACAGGGGTTCAATCCCAGGTCGAGTCATACCAAAGACTTAAAAAATAGTACTTGATACTGCTTTGCTTAACACTCAGCATTATAAGGTAAGGATCAAGGGTAAAGTGGAGCAATCCAGGGAAAGGAGTTGTACCCTCCCCTACACCTCGGTATAGTAGCTACTGAAAAGGGAGCCTTCGGGTCGCCCTTGACTACAGTCGCCAACTTTACTTTAGTTACTACTAACTGGATTTGCCTCTATGACTTCGAGTAAAGCCTTGGAATCAACGGTTTTAGATCTACCAAGACATTGACTGTTGGTCGAGATTTTTGAAAGCCGAACGAAATTCCTTCACCTATCTGGTTACTTTACGGTGATAAAATGAGCTTTTAGGAAGTGCCTATGGTTATCGCCGTAGGAAATGGACACGGCGTCACGAGTTCAAATCCTGGACGAGACTGATTGCATTTCACATAGCACTAATACCCTTGGGAAAGGTATGAATCCAATTATTCTCCCTCCAGCTATGGGTAAATAGTAGGGCAGACTAGGTTCTTCAGTCTAGGAGAAGGAAAACTCTGAATACAAACCTGTTAAATTCCGCTTAAAAATTGACCTTATGTCATATCCTGCCCGAGCGGAGGCGTTGGGTAAATATGATAAAATGGGCCTTGAAGACTCAGTTTTTAAAAGTACTAATTTTTTTTGTACAATAAAAGTTTTTATTTGCTTCCTAGCTGTTATGGTTCAGTTCGAACTTGTAAAGCATAAGTTCCTGAATTAGACTACAAAGCACATTCATCAATGTAGCTTTCAAATCACACACCGATTGAAGCAATGCACAACGTGTCAGCGCACTTATTACCCCGATACAACCAATCACAGCAGGTATCGACCACGGCTTGAAATGTTTCGGTCACGTGATATACGCCCTGCAAACTAGCTCGTATGAAAATATTACCAAAGTTTTATTCGGTTTAGTTTTACGGAGTATCAACTATTGTTGTCTATTTAATACCAATTTCTGTTTTTATACATATATTAGATGTATAAACACATTTTGTTGATATACACATTCAAATGATCAAACTGTTCTATTTTAAACTATTCTATTTAGCTCGGCCTGGTCTGAGGGATTATCTATTTTGAGCCGTCCAAGCCATAAGTTTGTTTCAGCGTCCTATAGGGTAGGTGAGTTTGATCATCTCTGAGGGGGTCGTTCTGGTGAGGGGAGTATGATGATGCAAGACCCCAATGACCCAGAAGATTAAAGATCACTGACGACACCAACTGGCGCCGATATAAGCGCGTATATTCAAGGTATATGGAGTGTCAAGTATTGTTGGTTATTTAATACCAATTTCTGTTTTTATACATATATTAGATATATAAACACATTTTGTTGATACACACAGTTAAATGATCAAACAGTTCTATTTTAAACAATTCTATTTAGCCTTAGTCATTTGTTTTCTCTCAGTTTAAATGTCAAACAGTTCTATTTGACTCATTGATGGAACCATATTAGGTGCTCCCACGCCGGGTCAGAGTGAAACTAGGAGCTAAGGAAATGAAGAGGTACTCAGCATTTTCCAAAGCTCCAGCATTACTAGAGCCTCACCATCAGATTTTGCGGCGTCTCATCATGGTGTAATGGTTAAAGTGCTGGATTGCGGAATCATAGTGGGCGAGTTCGAACTCAAGTCGCGCTCTCTTTCAGATAAACGCCCTTGGGAAAGTTATGAACCCTCTTATCCTTCCAGTTATGGGTTAAATTGCATCACTGTTGTGCTTCTATAAGCATGATTTTAGCATTAAATAAGCCACAAAGTTTGCCATACCATTAAACAAAGAAACCAAACAATCAGATTTTTTTTGTGTCACAGAGTGGACACTTGTTCGTGGGGGTTACCTCTCTACAGAGAAGCAGTTTGTGTATTCTACAGCCCCAGTCGACTGGGCTACAAATAGATTTCAGTACACAGATACATATCAAGAATCTCTGCTTCTCATGGAGTGTTTTTCTCTGACGATGGTTTGTTGGTTTTGTTTTACGGCACATCGACCCTTTTAGGTTAATGCCAGTTCTTGTTTTGACACATATTAAATATATATGACTTGTAAACGAAGAGCTTGAAATAATAATTTTTAAACCGATCATGGCTCATTTGTTTGTAAACAGTTCATCATCATCATCCTCATCTTGTCGTGCCACCAGCACGGATATCCCTGACCTTATCTCTAACTTTGATAGTTTTCGTGATGGGTGGTAGGTGGCCGTATAGCTGCTGCTTTGTGGGGTGTTGCCTCCAGGACTAGTTTAATATTGCTCGCAGCATTCTTGTGTAGTTGCCGTCAAGCTTTTTCTCCATCTGTTTAGTTAGCGTCCATGTAGTGCATCCATATAGCAGTATCGACACGACCGTTGCTTGGAAGAAACTGCGTTTCATTTTATCAGTCTTTGTATGGTTTTTAAAACTAATAGTTTTATTTGCCACCGTCAAATGGTTAACAATGTAGTAAATGATTAAACAGTACTATCTGACGTATAGATGGGGTCCTAACCGATAACCACTCCGTGTCTGAGTGGACTTATGAGTATTGACAAGGAAGGGGTACTCTACTTTTCCTACAGTCTGAGGATCAGATGCTGTAGTATCATATCCAGGACATTCGGTAGGCCGAGAGGTGTTATCCTCTGCAGAGATCCTATTTACCCAACCCCTCCGCTCGGGCAGGATATGACACAAGGTCAATTTTTAAGCGGAGTTTGACATGTTTGAATTCAGAGTTTTCCTTCTCCTAGACTAGTTGCCTCACCAAGGCCGAAGAACCTAGTCTGTCCTACTATTTACCCATAGCTGGAGGGAGAATACTTGGATTCATACCTTTCCCAAGGGTATTAGTGCAATGTGAAATGCAATCAGTCTTGTCCAGGACTTGAACTCGAGTCACCGAGTTCAATTCCTTCGACGATAACAATTACACCACGGGCAGAGACGCAGTCGGTGTATTCTACACTCCTAGATGACTGGGTTGTTATCTGATCGAGGAGAATTGTATTTTCTGCCACCAAAAGTTATTGTCAGTCTTACTGGTTGATTTACCGGCATGTCAACCCATCTAGGGTTATTTTATTCGAATAAGTGAGGAAATCGCGTTTATTGTACATGTTTGTGTAGTTGCTTCTTGCGAGTTATGTGCACAAGTTCCTATCGAATGTAAATAATTTTCGAACAGAAGTACAGGATCCATTGATGGGCCCCTAACAGGTAGTACCACCACGAGCTCTGAGTGGAACTGAGAAAAATTGTAATGAAAGGATACGTCACACTACTCAGAGCTTCATCGAGGCATTTTAGTGTCACGGCTTACACTGCTTCAGTCACGTTATATACAAACCTCAAACTATCAAGCACAAAAATAGTGCAAAACTTTGTGCAAATTACTTGTATATAGTTAAGACCCGGCGGGGAGTGTACAATACACCGACTGCATCTCTGTAGATGCGTAAGATCACCCTAAAGAGTGGTCCAGTCAGCTAGGACTGCAGAATACACCGACTGCATCTCTGTGAATAGATAAGACCACTTCAACGAGTAGAATACACTGACGACATCTCTGCTAAGGTTTAAGACACCCCCAATGAGTATCCTGGACATGACATTAGACAATCTAATGGTGAGATTCCAGCAATGCTGGAGGTTTATAGAATGCGGACTCCCCCTTTATCGCAATTGCTCCCAAGTTCACTGTATCCGGAGAGGTAGCACCTGATTAGGTCCGATTTATGGATTGAACAGAACTAAACCGTGTATTTATGCAAAACTAAATTGCTTGAAATAGAACTGTTTCGACATTGAAACTGTACTTACGCTGAATTGAATTGTTTGAATTAGAACTGTTTGACTGAACTGAATAGCGTGCAATAGAAATGGTTTTGACAGTTATACTGTGTACTTATGTTAAACTGAATTCTTTGAAATAAAACTGTTTATTGGTATGGAATAAATTTTAGCATTAAATAATAAACCAAGGTTGATATGTCATAAAACCCAAACAAACAAATACGAAAAATCATTAAAGAAATACCTGCGACAAAAATGTAAATATCAAATACAATGAACGCGATTCTGTAACCTAAAGAGATGAAATAAACCTAGACTGGTTCATATGCCATTGACATCTGTCAATAAATCAAGTTTATGTACTGACGTTTTTCTATGGTTTACTAAGACAAGCATAATATTTTTTCATGTTTTGTTCATTATATTTAGGCCGATACGTTCTTGGGTCTTTCCCAGTTGTATGTCACCTCATGGGTTGATATGCCGTTAACCAAAAAACACTGAAACCAAACATACGTGGCGCATTCAATAAGTTTCCAGATTTTTTTACATACATTTAAAATTGTCGTAGACTCTTGAATATTCAGTATGTTATTGCTATACATCTTATGAGATGACTCACAAATTTTTATGATTTTAAGTTCAGATGAACAACTACAGAAGCAATTGGAATACACCCTACTAAAGCCTGATTGTCACAACTGGCGAATTTCAAAAATGCAACCTGACACTTAAGAAGAACGATATGCAATAAAATTCTGTTTTAAACTTGGAAAAAATGCTGCCACAGAAACGTAAGGAATGATTCAGACTGTCTTTCTGCCATCTTGCATGAATCGAGCATCAGTTTTTAAGAGGTTTAAGAGATTCATGGAAGGTAGAGAGTCTGTGAGGGAGAATGAGACGTGTTGGAGGAGTAAGGAAGTCAATACGCCACAGTTGATTGGCCAGACGGTTAGGTTTAGGGTTACTATGTTGAGGTTTTAAGGGAGTCCAGGGAGGGATTCCGTCGGAAAAGGCCAGTACTCTTCAAATCGGGTCAGTGGCATTTCTACCAGGACAATGCACCAGTCCACAACTCCATCCTTGTCACAGGCGATTTCAGCAAGATGGGCATCAAGACAGTTCGTCAGCCTCCCTACAGTCCAGACCTTGCTCCCTGTGAATTTTGGTTATTCCCTAAGCTCAGAGGCTGTCGTTATGAGACAAGTGAGGAGATGAAAGAAGCCGTGACAAAGGTGATTGACACGCTCATACAAGAGGACTTCCATCGGGCGTTCCAGAAGTTGTTGGAACGGTACAACAAGTGCATTGCAGCCGGAGGAGATTAGTAGGGGGACTTAAGTTTCATGTGTGTACTATCAATAAAGTGCCCATACGAAAAATGTCTGGAAACCTATCGCATACACCTCGTATATATATATATATATATATATATATATATGTGTGTGTGTGTGTGTGTGTGTGTGTGTCAGTGTGTGTATGCTTATTGTATATATATATATATATATATATACAATAAACATACACACACACACACACACACACACACACACACACACACACATATATATATATATATATATATATATATATATATATATATTAATTCTAGGTGGAAGGAGGCAAGATTTGAAAAAGAAGTATTAAAATCGATTTTAAATGTTCTAGTCAAAACAATGTCTCCTTTCATTTTAGAAAACACACACACACACACACATATATATATATATATATATATATATATATATTTGAAATAGAAGACTGCTATTAACCGAAGGTTCATAAAAGATCGTAATACAATGTATATCGAAACGAAAGAGATTTATTATTTCAACAATTTGCAGTCAGTCTAAGAACATTTGTACAATAATTCCACATTTGAAAGTTACTGATGACATATAAGATGGTCTTGATAATTTAGAATTTGTTTTTCCCATTTGCTTGATTACTTCAATGCCTTTGATTGTGCCAACCATAGATTGATGTATGTAAAACTAAAGACTACCTCTTTCCCTGATAATTCTCTCGAGTAGGTTTTCTCTTGCCTTAATGTTCGACAACAAAGGGTTATTATGAGTAAGGGTGAATTTGGCTGAAATGAGTTTCATAATGATTTGCACTAGGGACCGTCATCTTGGTTTCAGATCCCACAGAGACAATACGGGTGGGTAAATATCGCATGTATGGAGATACCCAGTTGTTCTATAATTGTAAATATGAAAATCCCAATAAAAATATTATGGATATCAAAAGTAGTCTTAGCAAGATCTGAAATTATTCTATAAACAATGGCCAAAAACTGAATGCTGTTACAAGTAAGGTTTGTTGTGATTAGTTCACGGCAATCCCTTATAAAATTTAAAGACATCCGTTGGTATTAGTTCATGGATTCGTACTTGTGTTATTATAAGTGTGTATGGAATTAAAATCTGGGACTATTATTAGATGAGCTCTTAACGTTGCTTCTTTAGATGGTTGTTTGAGTTTTATGGCATATCAACCTTTGAAGGTTATTTAACACCAAATCCATTTTTATGTAAATAGTCAGTTCTATTTCAAACAATTCAGTTTAGCATGAGTACACAGTTTAATTGTCAAAGACATTTCAATTTCAAACTATTCAGTTTATTCAAGCAATTCTAATTCAGCTAATTTTGTTTACACAGTTAAATGTCAAAACAGTTCTATATACAACAATTCAGTTTAGTGTAAGTAGTTTTGATTTTTTTTAAAGTTCCATTTCAAACGATTCAATTTAGCATAAGCACGCAGTTTAAATGTAAGTACAATTTAGTCGGCAAAAACATTTCTATTTCAAGCTACCCAATTTAATCAAACATTTCTAATTCAAACAATTCAGTTTGGCATAAGTATGCAGTTAGTTCTATTTAACCCATAGATAGGGATCTATCAGGTGCTACCATTCTGAGCCAGAGTGGACCTGAGAGCAATGGCATTAAAGAGGTGCTCCGTATTTCCCAAAGTTCCAGCATTACTTGAACCTCACCATCAGATTGTTTAGTGTCATATCCAGGACACTCAGTGGGGAGGGTCTTACCACTCTGCAGAGGTGTAGTCGGTGAATTCTACAGCCCCAGCCAACTGGGCAATATTAACGTTGAGTTGAAGCGTTGTCAATTCTGACGGCATATGGTAAACTAAAGAATTTATTTAGATTTAGGATTGTCTAAAATTGATCATCAAAGTTTAAATTGCTTGAAACATGCATTATATCTCAGTTCAATTACAATGATATCGTCTTGTGATATTTAACTGATCAACTGCAAATTAAATTTTAATTCAAAATATGATCAGGTAAATGGTGTTTGAATAAATTCTTTGATGTTTAATAGAATAACAGGGTGTTGCGTCACAGTCTTACTTTAATGTTTAATATAAAAACTCATAAAACATAAATTTCTTTGCATAATCGTGTAAAAAGTCGCAATGCAATTTACGGTCATATTACTAGAAATCAATTTGTTAGTTTGTTTGGGTTTATGGCATATCAACTTTTGTAGGTTATTTAATGTCAAATTCATTTTTTCTACAAACAAACAATTCTATTTCAAGCAATTCTTTTTAGTGGTTTCAGTAAGTACAGTAGAGTGTTCGCCAATGGCCCGAGAGACCAAGGTTCAATCCCAAGCTGAGTCACACCAAAGACTCAAAAATGCTACTTGATGCCTCCTTGCTTAATACTCAGGATTATAAGGTACAGTTCAAGGGTAAAGTGGAGCAATCCAGAGAAAGATGTAGCGTCCTCCCTCACACTATGTTGTTGTAGTTATCGAAAAGGGATCCCTCAGGTCACCCTCGACTACGGTCACCAACTTTACTTTTACTTTACTTACAGTTTCACTGTCAAAAACGGCTCAATTTCAAACAATTCAGTTTACCATACTAAAACCGTTCTATTTCAAACAATTCAATTTAGCATATTTACGTATTTTAAATGTCAAAACAGTTCTATTTCAAACAATACAATTCAGCACAAGTACGCAGTTTAAATGTCAAAAGAGTTGTATTTCAAGCAATTCAGTTTAGTATAAGTACGCAGTTTAGTTCTATTTGACCCACAGAGAGGACCCTATCAGGTTCTGCCACTCCGGGTCAGAGTGGACCTGGGAGCAGTGGTGATGAAGGGTTTCTCAGTATTCTTCAAAGCTCCAGGATTACTGGAGCTTAACCATCAGATTGTTTGGTGTCATATCTATGACAACCGTTGCGAGGGGGTCTTATCCCTCTGCAGAGATGCAATCGATGTATTACACAGCCCCAAGAAATCAATTTGGTATCTTTCCACTTTTTACTAAGACAAGATTAAGAAATATATCTCATTCTATTTTGATAAAGTAAGAAGTTCCGGGAAATTTCTAATATAATTGATATAAATATTTTCATACAATTCTCCAGACGAAAATATAATAATTATTTGATGTATTTTTAGTGAAACAGTTTGTTGGTAGCTTATACTTTCTATGGGGCTGTGGTGGCCGAGTTGTTAAGGCGTTGGACTTGAAATCAAATGGGCATTGCCCGTGCAGGTTCGTATCCTGCCCGCAGCGTGTCATTTTTTTAAGTACGAACTCATAAGAGATCTACTCTTATGGACCCCCACACACGGCCGTGCAAAAGCAGGACGACCAGCACGAACATACATTCAGCAGCTATGTGAGGATACGAGATGCTGTCCTGAAGACCTACCTAGGGCGATGAACGATAGGGAGGAGTGGCGAGAGAGAGTCAGGGATATCCGTGCTACCAGCGCCATATGATGATGATGAATATATATTAAATATGTGATTTGTTAACTGTTATGGGACCGTCACCCATTTATGGAATCTTTCAAATCCTATATTAATCGAGACCCAAGTCCTCTCGTCGTTGGGGTGAATGGTCAGCCTTATGGTTGGTTGGTTGGTGTTTAATGGCATATCAACCTTTTTGGGAGATTTGATGCCAAACCCCGTTTATCTATCTATCTATCTATCTATCTATCTAAGTTGGCCGAACGTAGTCGTGGGTGACCGGAAGGCTCCCTTTATATTAGCTTCAACATCGATGTACAGAGGCGGACGCTACTTCTCTCCCTATTGCTCCACTTACCCTTGATCCATACCTTACAATGCTGGATGTTAAGCAAGGAGGCATGAAGTACAACTGCTTTAGTCTTTGGTATAACTCGACCGACAATTGAACCCCGGTCTCACGAACCATAAGCGAACACTCAATTATTCCAATGGGCAGGTCTCTCTCTCTCTCTCTCTCTCTCTCTTATATATACATGTACATATATATGTGATTTGTAAACAAAGAGCTTGTCGGTAACATTATTGTAAAACAATTTGTTAGAGCTTGTTTGCACACAGTTAAATGGTTACAAGTATTCTGTATTCCTATAAAACACTAACAATTCCATGAATTAGCAATTTGTTTGGACATCGTTAAATGGTTACGAGTATTCAAATCTTATACGAATAATCATTTTTATTATTAATTATTTGTTTGTGCAGTTAAATGATTTTACGTATTGTTGTTTCAAGTATTGCTATGTGCCACGAATAATTCTATTTGATATCAATCATTTACTTTCACTCTCTTAAATAATTTCAAGCATTCTTAACTAGCATTAATAATTCTATTCGATTTTAAATATTTGCTTGCACATAGTTAAACAGTTTCAAGTGTGGTTATTTTGTGTGAGTAATTCTATTCATCAAGTATCTATTATAAACATTTTTCCTACTGATGTATGGTTTCAAATGCCTTACAACAACAACAATAATAATAATATAAGCGAATGTATCAAATTAGCGCAGAAAGAGAATATCACTAGACACGACTGAGTGGGCAAGGTGATCCACTGGGAATTGTGCAAGAAAGTTAAATTTGACCATATGAACAAATGGTATATACAAAACCCAACATCTGTCCAGGAAAAGGAGACGTACAAACTCCTCGGGGATTTTGAAATACAAACGGATCAGTAATCTCGGCCAGACAACCAGACCTTATAAAAAGTAAAGTAAAATTGGTGACATTAGTCGAGGGTGACCCCCAAGGCTCACTTTTCAACAGCTACTACACCAAGGTGTAAGGATTGCTCCACTTTACCCCTGATCATTACTTTATAAGGCTGAGTGTTAAGTAAGGCGGCATCAAATAACATTTTTGTGTTTTTGGTATGACTCGACCTAGGATTGAATTCCAGTCTCCCGGACCATTGGCGAACACTCTACTCATAAAGCCAATTGCCCAGTAACCTTATAATAATCTACTAAAAAAGAGAACTTGCCGAATTGTGGAATTTGTTCTTCGGGCGGACCACAGAGGAAAATTGAAAGAAAGTGAAAAAAAAAAAAAAAATTAAAAAAATTAAATAAATAAAGACCTCGGCCATGCTAGGGAATTAAAAAACAACAACAATGGAACATGAAAGTGACTGTGATACCAATAGTAATTGGTGCTCTTCTTATAGTTTCCTAAGGATTGATACAAGGACTAGAGGATTTGGAAATAAGAGGAGACCATCCAAATTGAGATCGTTCAAACTACTGAGAAGAGTCCTGGAGACTAGAGGAGACTTGCTGTCACTCAAAATCAAGTGAAAGACCATCAGCTAACGCTGATGTGAAAAACTCTTAGAGAGTAAAATGATAAGAAATCTACAACATTATTAAAATAAGAGTCTTGGAGACTTGAGGAGACTTAAAAACCATCGGCTAACACTGGTGTGGAAAACTCGGAAAGGAGTAGATAATAATAAGAATCCTTTGTAAACGATTAAACAGTTCTACTCGACCCATAGATGGTACTCTTACAAGTATAATCACTCTGGGGCAGAGTGGACCTTAGAGTAATTATAATAAAGAAATTCTATAGATTCCTCGAACTCCAAGACTGGAGTCTCACCATCAGATAGTTCTGTGTTATACCTAGGATGCCTAATTTCATGTTTTGGTCAAGGCTTGTAATCGAGACTAAGAAAATAACCATATCAATTCAAAGCTGTAAAAAAACAACAGATTTATTTATGTTTTTTTTTTAATGAATGGTTTTCTACGCAATTAGAATTCATTTAGTAGATTCTTTTTTAATAACAAGTCATATCAATTTACTTCTTCAAAGTAGGATTTCAAATCCATACATATTTTTGTATAAACAATCTTATATTTTGCTCTAAATTGAAGGAAATGCCACAGTTCATGAGTCTATAAGAAGACAAGTGTAATTACCGAGTCGACCCGAGTCGAGACCGAAAAGTTATGGCTGAATAATTCAAATATTTCTTTTTAAAAGGCAAATTGTGAAATTCAAGAAAATCAACACCGATATTGTGTTTTAATTATTTATTTTTTCAAAGCAAACTTCCATAAATTAGAAAAAATCATAAATCCGTGGCTTAAATGATTAAGCAAAATGTTCTAACTTATTAAAATTTATTCCATTCCTAAATTAAAAGTAAGATCTTTGGAGACATCATATGTCGTATTAGACTTAATACTATTTGATTATCTTAGAAAATATTTCGTATATATGCAAACTACTAAAACAAATGTTATATATATATATATATATATATGGACAATTTGATTAACTTATAAGAGGCTCAACTTTATTTAAAATAAGTTTCAGAAAATCACCCATTCTTTTGCATGGTCGAGGCTCAGCTTTAGTTTACTGGCAAGAGGTGTTATCGTGCTACAGTAACCCTTAAATTTTACGGCAAGCAGTGGTGACCCTCCACCATTAGAAAATTGGGGAATGTCGAGTACCCCTTCATTGTCATTGTTTCCAGGTTCATTCTGACCCTCAGGTGGTAGCACATGATAACTATGGCCAAACAAATGACCGATGTTAAATTGTGACTATTATATATCAATACTTGGAACTATTTTACTCTGAGCAAAAAAGAGCTTAGGTTTGTTTAAAATGTTATCTGAAAATATGTTCACAAATCATATATATATTTAATATATATATGTATTAAATTGTGACTATCATATAGCAATACTTGAAACTATTTAACCGTGAGTCAAAAGAGCTCAGGTTCATTTAAGAAATGTTATAGATAAAATGTATTCACAAATTATATATTTAATCTTATATATATGTATAAAAAGGATTTGGCGTTAAATTAACTACAATAGTCGATATCTCATAAGACCCAAACAAACTAGATCCTATATAATCGATATATATATAAATTAAGAGGATTTAGCATTAAATAATCTACAAATTCAGACAGCTAACTCAACATTACCGCAAACTACCACATGTTAACCATATTTACCAATCCCTCCGCTCGGGCAGGATATGACACAAGGTCAATTTTTAAGCGGAGTTTAACAGGTTTGAATTCAGAGTTTTCCTTCTCCAAGACTTGTTGCCTTACCAAGGCTAAAGAACCCAGTCTGCCCTACTATTTACCCATAGCTGGAGGGAGAATAATTGGATTTATACCTTTCCCAAGGGTATTAGTGCTATGTGAAATGCAATCAGTCTCATCCAGGATTTGAACTCGTGTCACCGTGTCCATTTCCTACGACGATAACCATTACATCACGGGCAACTACCACATATTAACAGTGGCACGGAAAGGTTGGTTGCAAATCGTACACTTGAAGAACGCAGCTGTATCCCAATAGATAATCTGATGGAAATGTTAACTTTCTATGTGGAAAGGCTCTACTTTGGGGTGGAGTTGTACATATACCGACAGGAAGGAGGAAGGGCTATGGGATCACCATTTTTGCCAGTCTTAGTCAAAAGTAAATATAATAATTCGAAGAAATGGTATTAGGATCTACATTACAAAAGCCATAAATGTGGCTTTGATAGTGTTATGATTCTGACAAAAGAAAGACACGGGGAACGCAAAAAGGTTGATAAAAAAAAACATATATTCAAATAACAGAAACAAGATACAAGTGAACCTGGTTAAACAGTAGTTAATTGATACGCAGATGGCATCACACGTGATTGTGTCACGCAGGTTTATTTGTCGCTGCCTCCCATCAGACACGACTTGACACATGGTCAAAAGCCCGAAGGCCGATTAAAGTGGGGATAAAGGGGAGGGGAAGGTCGGGAACGAGCCGAGGCTCGAACCCTGCTGGTCTCTGCTGCTCATCAGCTCACTTGGTGCAATATGAGACTGATGAGGCAAGCAGTTTCACGAACCCAAATCTGGGTCCGGCCACGTATGCCGGATTATGGCTTGAACTATATATCAAGGTCTAGTGCCATACATAGGTTCCGTTTGCAGCGTCACGCTCCGGAACGAAGTCCAGAGCATGGTATCGCCTCAGCGCAAACCTAAAAAGGGTCTGATAAACTCTGTCTAACGCTCTCGTTGACGTGTATTTATGGAGGAGGGCGAGTTCATTATGTAGGGAGTAAAACAGATAGGTAGTTGATACATTCTTTCTCTGACCTCATTCGGATGATATTGAAACTCAATCCAACTATCAATACAGTTTATCAAAGATAAAGAATAAGACAATATAATTATCCTTCCAGTATCTCAACTGCAACTCCCACTATTTATATAATGCAAAGAAAGAAATCGTTCTTTACTTACAACGTCGTGAAAAAGTCATAAGTAAAAATGAATAGCTTAAAAGTCTACATCCATCACAACTACCCATAAAACATAACATCGGCTTCAAGAAATCTGGATCATACGACAAAGAACAATATCCGGAAACTCACCACAGTCTGTCTACCTTAAGGCAAAGGCCTAGTCAAAAAGATTCAAAAGATATGTTGTTCATATGATATCTGAACAACCTTCTTGAATAAATTGATTCTTCAAAAGTATCTCTCCTCGGTCGAGCCTCCAACAGATTATAACATGACGAAGAATTACATCTATTCTATACCATGCAGCTATAGTAAAGTATACAATGGCGAAACATCTTGCCCACTAAAATTAAGGGTAAAGTGAAATCGAAAAGTAGTTATGGCTAACTATATATGGAAAGAAAAGGGAAAAAATCTGCCTGATTGGGATGAAGTCAAAATAATAGATAGGGAAGAACATTGAGGAATAAGTCGTCATAAAGAAGCAGAACATATTTTCGTCTACAGTGATCTGTTGAATATACCAAGTATACAAATGAATACTATATGCCAACCAATATCAAAAATACAATATGAGCTAAGGTGAAATATTGTACATAATAGTGTACCATAGCCAAATATGAATACGTGAAATGGACACATTCATACGGGTACGCAAAACGTTCATAATGTTCGTACATATAGATACATAGAACATAGGAATCCTGAAATTCGAAAAGCACGTAACGACTTCTCAGTTCAGGTACGTAACTTTTTATTACCTTTGAGTTTAAATCATCTTCGACATAAGGAGAGAGATACATGTTCTTTCTATTCTGGCTTTTTCATCTGCCCCCCCTCCCTCTAACACGTGCGCACCCGTCGCAAAGGCCATTGGCTTGGCTTCGGCAAGCAAGCGAAAGCCAACCGTCTTCTTCCGAGGCAGGACTCAACTCATTCACATCCACTGGTCAACCTTTCTATCGGATTTTTATTTTGACATCTATTAACGACACATCCCCCCCGCACGCGTGTTAACACCTGCACTCAAGTTTGCACCTAACTAACCCATGTACTGAGCCGAAAGGTTTTCAGCCTAACTAAACCCAAAGGCATAAAACGAAATCCCTCGGCCATTATATTACAATAGTAATAAGTAAAATTTATAGCTGTTCACGTAACATTAGAAATGTAGGCGTCCGTTAATGGTGCTTCTAAGTGAAATCAGCAGGTTCAATCCTGACTGCAGGTATAAAGAACAACGATTACTTACTATACCTAAACTTTTGTACCCGGTTATAGTAAACGGTATTAGAACCATCTACCCCACTACACTAATCCCGTGGATTAAATAAAGGGTTCAGCTCAAAGTTCAGGTAGGCACCGAGATCGGCTAGAAACACCTGAAAAAGGCCGAAGGAAGTATCGGCCGAAAATTTATGAACATAAAGATGTAGGCATAGGTTTCTTTGTTTAATGGCATATCAACTCTTTTTAGGTTATTTAATGCCAAAGTCATTCTCCTAGAAGAACAGTAGTGGTACTATTTAACCCATAGCTTGGAGGATAAGGGGGTTCGTAACTTTCCCAAGGATATTTGCCCGAAAGTGAACGTAATAGCGCGACTGGAGTACGAACTCGCGTACTACGATTCCGCAGGCCATCGCTTTAACCATTAAACCACGAGGACACCCCCAAAGATGTAGACATAGTCTCAATGATAAAAATTATCAAGGTTCATATAAAAAATTCGGATAAAAAACAAAAACGAAAACAAAAACAGAGCATATTCTATGTTGCTAACATATTTAGTTTGGTTTGTTTATTTTAATGGCATATCAACCTCCGTGGGTTATTTAATGCCAAAAGCCGCCTCTGTTTAAGAACAGTAGCGGTACTAGTTAACCCATAGCTGGAGGATGGAGATAAGGAGGGTTAATACCTTTCCCAAGGGTATTAATCAGAAACTGAATATGATTGTATAATTGGAGTTCGAACCCGCTTACTACAATGTCGCAGTCAAGCACTTCGTCACGGATACCCCACCTGCTCAAATTGAGGTGCGTCTTATAAGCCAGTTGTGGTATAATCCACTACCCCTCTTGATGGACCCGTCCAGGCGAATACAGTTAACCATACGCTGCCTTCAGCAGAGTTTGATAAATCTTAGAGATAAGCTAATTATATTGTTTGGAAAAATATTACTACATCTCCGTGTCTTTATAAGCCGTCAAATTCAATTACTTATTAGAAAACATGTCTGTCAGATAAAAGATTAGCCCACCCGAAGATAGGCGTTTGATTATGCTTGTCTGCTGTGATTTTTTTTCTTCTGCCCATTACATTATGATAAGGATTAGTGTAGAAAAATCATATTTTTCCTTAGTTTCATACTATTTCTTCAGTTCGATCTTCACTATGACCTATGAGAATGTGTCAAAATAAGATTCATCCAGTATGCCTCCGGAGATTTATTGGTAGTTTTACTGTCGGCTTCTGCCAAATCAGTTCCCCTTTCTTCTAGAGAAAATGAATTAATTCCAGCATGCTATTCCATTTCACTGAAGATACATTGCATATCTATCTATCTATCTATCTATCTATCTATCCCAGTCTGCTCCTATCTTTCTATCTCAGTCTGCTCATATCTATCTATCTATCTTCAGTCTCTTTTTATCTATTTTGATCTTTTCATATATATATATATATATACTAAGTTGTTATTGATAATTTCATATATCTGGCATTCACTAATATTACACCAGATAAATGAACGTTTACTACTGTAGGCATTCTCATAAAATGCCCCTACATATTTCCAATTGTATCTGGCAAACATTGCTCATCTACTACAGATATATGAGGGTCAGAAATTGCACTCTTACCGATAGAGGCATTCGTTCTTTGTGAAAATCGATGTAGATAAGCCCTGAAACCAATTAGATCTCATAGAATTTTAAAAATGTATCCATTAACAAAAAACAGATAAAAAAAAAACCAAGAGGTGAGGTCTTATGAAAAATACATGTGGGTTTTTTGAGCATGATTCAAAAATTTTGCAATATTTTGTTACGTATATCTCGTGACCAAAGCAGTTCAAGCCTGTTGTGGTTGGTAGATTCCTGATAGTTGATGAGATGACACGTTGTGCATTGCTTAACTCCGTGAGTGGTTGGAAAGCCGCATAGATGAACATGCAATGTAGTCTAATTCGGAACTTAGGTTTTACGAGTTCAAACTGAGACATAACGCCTCAGAAGCAACCAAAATAAATGTGCGAAAAGTGAAGGCGTACTTGATCACAGAGCAGTAACCAGATGGTTGAAGAAATTCCCCAAGAGTTTCAAAAACCTCAAAAATTAAACAAGTTAGGTCTGAAAGCATGCATTCCGAGCCCGTACTACATAGTGACAGATCCAGCGAGTAGCAATCGCAGAGTATCAGGCGAGCTCGGCATCTTGCACTTTAGAGTTTTTCGTCACGTTCAAGATCTCAGCAAAAGCATCTCGACTGTTTGCCCTAACAAAGATTAGAGAACCAAGTATGCATTAGGGACTTCAGTTTCTGGTTCTAAAATTAGAGCCTTCATTTCAGACGTTACAAAAATATTTCAAAACTTTTGATTCACCCTAGTATTCGTAACAGTATTTGCTCTTAATCGGAAAATCGAAGGCTTTTTTTAATCTCATTTCCTGGGTGGGAACACTGAAATCATTTCTTTTTTTCTTACTTTTCTTTGATCATGTGAAAGCGAATCTGTTAAGGTGCTTACGATAAGTTTCCAGACTTTTTTTCGTATGGGCATTTAAAATTGTCGCAGAATTTTGAAAATTCACTATATATCTTATGAGATGACTTACCAATTTTTATATTTCAGCTTTAAATAAACAGCTACAGAAGGAATTGGAATACACCCTGCTAAAGCCTGATTGTCACAACTGGTGAATTTCAAAAATGCAATCTGACACTTTAGAAGAATGATATGCAATAAAATTCTGTTTTAAACTTGGAAAAAATGCCCCAGAAACGTATGGAAAGCCTCAGACTGCTTTTGGAGCATCTTGCATGAATCGAGCATCAGTTTATGAATAGCATAAGAGATCAAAGAAGGCAGGGAGTCTGTGAGGGATGATGAGAGGTGTGGGAGGATTAAGGAAGTCAGAACACCAGAGTTGATTGGCCAAAGGCTTAGGGTTAGGGTTACTATGTTGAGGTTTTAAGGGAGTTCAAGAAGAGATTCCTTGGGAAGAGGCCAGCACTCTTCAAATTGGGTCAGTGGCATTTCCAGCAGGACAATGCACCAGTCCTCAACTCCATCCTTGTCACAGACTATTTGACCAAGATAGGTATCAAGACAGTTTGTCAGCCTCCCTGTGACTTTTGGTTATTCCCTAAGCTCACAGGATGTCGTTATGAGACAATTGAGGAGATGAAAGAGGCTGTGACGAAGGTCATTGACATGCTTACACATGAGGACTTCCATGGAGCCTTCCATAAGTGGTTGCAAGGGTACAATAAGTACATTGCAGCCGGGGGAGATTACTTCGAAGGAGACTAGAGTTTAATGTGTTTATTATCGATAAACATGCCAACACGAAAAAAGTCTGGAAACTTATCGTATGCACCTCGTAATTCTTCTAAAAGACTGCTATTGTTATATTTTTATTTGAATAACATTGACGATAAACCCTTTACTTATTTTTTTGAATCGTTCAAAAGGAAAATAAAGTGTTCATTTGAAACACTGACCAATGTCGACGGGGTTTAGAACACGCTGACTGCATCCCCTGCAGAGGGGGTAAGACCTTCCTCCAGAGGGGTGTCTTGGAGTTGAAATATATTAAACTACTACTAAAATTTAGGCTCCATTTCTAGAAATCTGTGTCAGATTTGACATGTTAGCCATGGCAACGAAGTGGGTACGGCTCGACCCTCTCCAAATCTCTTGAACTGAAACCTCACCATCTGATGCTATTTAATGTATAGTACGAAAATATTATGCTGACTGTCAGAGGCTTGAAAGTTACTGATTATTTTAAGACCTTGATTAATTTTCACGTCTGGCAGTCATAGTTATAAATAGGTAACAAAACTCGTAGGAAAAATCGCAACTTTCAATTGGAAATATAAATGAAAAAAAAAAAATGAATAAATTGTCTAAGGAGTGCAGTGGGACTGACACGGCAACAGTTTGCTAGAATTCATGTTTTGTTTCATCAAAAAGGTCAGATTTCCATAAAGTCGATAACCTATCCATAATTGTCCATGATTTACCTAAGCGTACGTTGACATCGTTCTCAATAGATGAGATATTGCTACCGAGGTATATGAACTAGTATACATATTTCAGAGGCTTGCTATTTAAAGAGATGTGCTATCTTCATTAAAATGCATGGAATCTGTTTTATCTACGACAAAAACACATAAAAATGTTTCCTGAATGATTCAAACAAACAGTTGCCAAAGATTGTGCCTAAATAAATACCTACACACTTACTTATAGAAATTTACATCAGCACACAAGAAGATGGAAAGATAAAAACATTGTTATTAAATTTGAAAACGTCTCTCTTGCTGGAAAATTATGATTTTGAATTTTGGTTTAAGTGATGTTTAGAACAACTGTGACTAATGCTAGTAAGACATTATCAACTATTAGGTTGGTTAGTTGTTTTATGACATGTCAACACTTGAGCGTTATTTAATGCCAAATGTCATTATATATATATATATATATATATATATATATATATATATATATATATATATATATATATATATAATTTGTAAGTAAACAGTTTATTGGTAACTTTCTTTTTAAAATGGTTTGTTATGGCTCATTTGTTTGAAAACAGTTAAATAGTAACAAGTATTCCTAACAAATAATATTAATAATTTGATTGCACGATATCAAATGGTTTTAAGTTGCTGCTTATCGTTGCTAATTCTTTTATTTAACTATTCCATCTCTCATCATCATCATCATCATGTCACGCCATCAGCACGGATATTCCTGACCCTCTCCCGCCACACTTCTCTATCTTTCCGGTAGGTCTTCAAGGCTATATCCGGAACTGTTGTATGTAGGTTCAAGCTGGTCGTCCTGCCTTTGGTCGTCCATGTGAAGGGGTCCACAGGAGTATGTCACTTATGAGCTCGTCCCTACTTCTCCAGCTGTGTCTCGCGTTTCATATAATCAATAATAATAATCCTCAGTAAAATATTGAACAGTGCTATAATGCCAATAGTTAGAACCTTAACAGGTACTGCCTATCCGATTAAGAATGAACCAGGGAATCAAGGCAGTAGAAGTGCCCGTGGTGTAATGGTTATCGTCATAGGAAACGGACACGGCGACACGAGTTCAAATCCTGGACGAGACTGATTGCATTTCACATAGCACTAATAACCTTGGGAAAGGTATGAATCTAATTATTCTCCCTCCAGCTATAGGTAAATAGTAGGGCAGACTAGGTTCTTCAGTCTTGGTGACGCAACTAGTCTAGGAGAAGGAAAACTCTGAATTCAAACCAGTTAAACTCTGCTTAAAATTGACCTTGTGTCATATTCTGCCTGAGGGAATAAGGGGAATAAATATATTCCCTTAACATTCTATAATCTATATAATCTATATTCCTTAAACATTCAGAATTGCAGTTTCACCATCAGGTGTAGTTTAGTGTCATACCCTGGACACTCGGTGCGGAGGTGGTCTTACCCCTCAGTAAAAGAACAGCCAGCGTATTCTAGCGCCCCAGCCGAAAGGACCTCAACTATTAGGCAGGCAATAAACAAATATATATATATATATATATATATCGAAAAATGGTCGAGACTGAAGCTAATGTACTTAAAGAGATTAGCACCTGTCAGTATCTATTGGGCGTATGTTTTTACGCAAATAAAATTCTGTAGTCGTAGGAGATTTAAGACAAATCAGATTAATACTGTAAATGTTTTACGATCATACTTCACCATGAAACGAGGAACACACACAATCTATTTATTTGGCTTGCTTCATTTTGCAATATGTCAATAAAATTGAACGAATTTTACTTCCTTTTCATTTCAATAGTAGATATTAGGTATAGTGTTATTTCTCTCTCTCTCTCTCTCTCTCTCTCTCTCTCTCTCTCTCTCTTTAAAATCTTTATGCCCCCACTCTCGATCTCGCACGCATGCTCTCTTTCTCTCAGTCTGTCTGTCTCTGTCATGCTCACAAATACACACACACACACACACACACACACTGATATTCATCATCATCATCATCACCATGTCACACTGTTAGCTTGGAGCTAATTGACTTTCTCTCCCGCTATTTTTCCCTATCATCCATCACTTCAAGTAGGTCTTCTAAACAACATCCTGTGTCCGTAAAGAGCTTTTCTTGGTAAGTTCTTGTTGGTCTGCCAACACTGACAAGTCCGCGTGATGGTGTTCCTAGGAGAACATCACTTATTAGTTCACTTATTAGTTCATTCTTACTTCTTCAGCAGTCATATGCGTGCCTTATTTGGATAGTTTTACAGAGATGTGACATAGGTGACCGCACAGTTTGTAAAAACCGGTAATTGATTCAATTATGAAGAGTATCATTTTAAGAGAAATCCAACTCACATACATGTTTGTGCATAAAACATTTCATTGATTTGCAACTAACAGTAGGTTATTTGGTTAAATGGCATATCAACCCTCGATGGTTATTTAATGCCGAATTCTTTTTGTGCATATACATATTGTTGTTCTCCCTACATAATGGACTCAGCCTCTTCCATAAATACACGTCAACGAGAGCGTCAGAGGGAGTGTACCAATCAGTGTGACACAAAATCCGTGTGATACCATTTGCGAAGTGGATGGATAGTCACTCCCCCACTGGACCCTCAGCATCCTATCAACTAACTACTGTTTAACCAGGTTTACTTGTATCTTGTATCTTTTACTTAAATATATATGCTTTTCTATCAACCCTTTTTGTGGAACACAAAATGTGTCTTTCTTTTGTCAGCATCACACCACATATTATATACGATTGTTAAGTGAATAGTTTGTGGGTAACTTTATTTTAAAATGCGTCAGAGCTTTTTCCGTTTGCACATAGTTAAATAGTTTCAAGCATTGCAATAAACAGTAATAAGTATATCCACTATTAATTATTTTTTTACACACAACTAAACAGTTTCATGTTTTGCCATCTAACATTAATAATTCTATTTGTTATTAATCAATTAATTGTACACAGTTAAATTGTCTCAAGTATTGCTATTTATTGTTTGCACAGAGTGGAATGGTTACGAGAATTATTATTTAACACTAATATCTCTATCCACAGTTAATAATTAGTTTACTTACCATTAAATGGTTTCATGTGTTGCAATCAAACACATATAGTTTTGTTTGCACACAGACGGTTTTACCAATTGAAATTTAATGCTAATAATTCTTTTTGATTTTGATAATAATCCTTAGTAAAGATTGAACAGTTCTATTTGACCCATAGATAAGACCCTAACAGGTACTTCCTCACTGGGTTTCAGGGAACCAGAGAGTTAAAGTAATGAATGGGTACTCTACATACTTTACACGTCAACACTGGAATCACACCATAAAATGCAGTTTAGCGTTATAACAAGGAAAAAGAATATTTTCAATTATTGCTATACAACACTAGCAATTCCATTCAAAATTATTCATTCGTTTGTTCAAAGAAAATATTTCCAAGTATTGCATTGTAATACAAGTAATACGATTTAATTCATTTGTTTGCGCACAGTTAAATGGTTCAAAGTATTGCAATGTAATACTAGTAATTCGATTTAAGTCATCTGTTGGCAAACTGTTAAATAGTTCCAAGTATTACAATGTAATACTAGTAATTCGATTTAAGTCATTTGTTTGTGCACAGTTAAATGGTCCAAAGTATTACAATGTAATACTAGTAATTCGATTTAAGTCATTTGTTTGTGCACAGTTAAATGGTCCAAAGTATTACAATGTAATACTAGTAATTCGATTTAAGTCATTTGTTTGTGCACAGTTAAATGGTTCAAAGTATTGCGATGTAATATTAGTTATTTGATTTAAGTCATTTGTTTGCACACAGTTAATTGGTTCAAAGTATTGCAATGTAATACTAGTAATTCGATTTAAGTCATCTGTTGGCGAACTGTTAAATGGTTCCAAGTATTACAATGTAATACTAGTAATTCAATTTAAGTCATCTGTTGGCGAACTGTTAAATGGTTCCAAGTATTACAATGTAATACTAGTAATTCGATTTAAGTCATTTGTTTGTGCACAGTTAAATGGTCCAAAGTATTACAATGTAATACTAGTAATTCGATTTAAGTCATTTGTTTGTGCACAGTTAAATGGTTCCAAGTATTGCAATGTAATATTAGTTATTCGATTTAAGTCATTTGTTTGCACACAGTTAATTGGTTCAAAGTATTGCAATGTAATACTAGTAATTCGATTTAAGTCATCTGTTGGCGAACTGTTAAATGGTTCCAAGTATTACAATGTAATACTAGTAATTCAATTTAAGTCATCTGTTGGCGAACTGTTAAATGGTTCCAAGTATTACAATGTAATACTAGTAATTCGATCTAAGTCATCTGTTGGCGAACTGTTAAATGGTTCCAAGTATTACAATGTAATACTAGTAATTCGATTTAAGTCATCTGTTGGCGAACTGTTAAATGGTTCCAAGTATTACAATGTAATACTAGTAATTCAATTTAAGTCATCTGTTGGCGAACTGTTCAATGGTTCAAAGTATTGCAATGTAATACTAGTAATTCGATTTAAGTCATTTGTTTGTGCACGGTTAAATGGTTCCAAGTATTGCAATGTAATACTAATAATTCAAAGCAAGTCATTTGTTTGCACACAGTTAAATGGTTTAAGAAGAGAAAATGATTACATATTTCTATTTGACTCATTGAATGCAGCTTAACAGGTACTACCACTCCGGACCAGAGTGGACTAGCTTGTAATATCAATGGATGAGTCGTCCACATTGCGGAAACCTCTGTTTTATAGCCGTAATACAAATATAAATATAAGCAGAAACATAATCAAACATAATATACGAACTTCAATAAACGAACGAATACACTTCTTTATAAAAATATAATCTCTCATCCTTTTATTCTCGAAAGGGTGATGGTTGTTATGTGTGAGAGATGAGCTGGAGACAAGGAAAGACTGCAATATTGGTACTAAAACTTGGGAGCTAATAGAAACACAATTATAAAGGAAAATACCGGAAACTATAAACAAAAAAACGACATAGGCTTATACAGAGACATCGAAAAAATAATCCTGAGTAACTGCTATGAAACTAAAAATATGAAATTAGGAAACAGTTCATAAAAACATTCAAACAAATATGTTTCGATACACATGTAAAAAGTAACTTAAACGAAATTCACTTTCTAGATATAACCGAAGAAAAAATTAACTTACCAACCATTCAGAAAACTACACGACATTCCACTTTTCATACACACCTCTTCCGATTTCCTAGGTACCAGAATAAAAACAATCTCAGAAACCATCAATCACAAATTATCAGTCAACTCTCTAAACAAAACCATCTTCAATAAATTAAAAAAAGATATACAAGACAGCGCTATGAAGAAGTGGATTTACAGAAAAACTGACACTCCAAGTAGAACTTCTTTTTTTTTCGAAAAGCGAAGTAGGAACAGAAACATTATTTTGACTCAAGTCACCATGCAATAAAAACCTAGAAATGAATATAGGAAACATATTCATAAAACTTAGGAACTTTTCCGCCTCATTAAAGAAACTACATAAAACATCCGATAAAAATACGTTAAAACACTAAAAAGACACTTCAAATAAGAAAAAAGATTTCATGAAGAAAGTCTATGATACACCGTAAAACAATAAAAAACAATTTCAAAATATAACATAAATATCCACTAAGCGCAAATTGCCAACAAACTAACGTCGTATATTAAGTCATTCTAAGATGTAAAGAAAAGGCAGAAAAATATATATAGGTTTAACTAAAGGTTCCTGGAAACAGAAGATTTCCATGAACAAAACATAATTTAGCAATAAAAAATACGAACACTGCTCTACGCGTTCAAGACATAACTGTAACATCAAAAACCAAACGAAGACAAAACAGCATTAACCTGGAAAGTACTAAAAATAACGACAGCTTACAATAACATCTCAATACGATGTACCTTTGATTTGAAGAAAAATTACAAAAATCGACTTCCCATAACGAAACTCCAAACGAACAATCAAAAGTCATTTCTAAATGCCGACATGAAAACTAATTTCTACGATCGGAAGTCATATCCAATTCCAGATATAGAAACAAATTTCTACGGTCGGAAGTCATATCCAAATGCAGATATGGAAACAAATTTCTACGATCGGAAGTCATATCCAAATGTAGATATGAAAACAAATTTCTACGATAAGAAGTCATATTCAAATGCAGACATGAAAACGAATTTTTATGATAGGAAGTCATATCCAAATGTAGATATGAAAACAAATTTCTACAGTCGGAAATCATATCCAAATGCAGACATGAAAACAAATTTCAATGATCGGAAATCATATCCAAATGTAGACATGAAATCAAATTTCTGCGATCGGAAGTCATATCCAAATGCAGATATGAAAACAAATTCCTATGATCGGAAATCATATCCAAATGCAGACATGAAAACATATTTCTACGATTGAAAGTCATATCCAAATGCAGATATGAAAACAAATTTCTACGAATTATCTGAAAACGAAAGACACCAAATTTTAAAGAAAAAGGCAAATGAATTAAACAAATGACAAATAAATAAATACTAAAAATAAAAAAGTGAAGACAATGAATAAATAAACAAAATGAATAGATAAAAATTTAGAAATAAGAAAAATGAATAAGTGCTAAAATAAATGAGAGATGAACAGATAAGTCAGTAGTAAAAGAAATACTAATAAAACGGTAAATAGATACTGTAAACAGATTAAAGTTGGAACGAGACGAATAGATAAATGATGAAGTGATAAAACTAGGGAATTACGCAACTTTTAACCGGAAGTGAAAATATCAATAACAAGATTAATAATAGAAGGATAAAAACTGGCAAATCGTGAATCAAACAAGAGAAGGTACATTAACAAATCAAAAAGTATCAAAATACATCCTAATACATAAGCTAGCTCTATCAAGCCATTGTACTTGGCGTAGAGGCTTTTCAGCAGATTGTCTGGCATCCGTGCCGGACGGTCAATGTTCAATGGCAGACTTGAGGTCGAAAGGCAACTGACTTTGGCTAGGCCAAATTAAGGTGGGCTAGCTGCATCATTGACACCTTTGTCACCCTCGTATAGCAATGGACCTCACTGTCCAGTTTAAGCTATAATCAAGCATCCGAGCCTGGACCCAGATTTGAGTCCATGTCCAGCCAGGCTCACCAGGCCCACATTGCACTATATGGGCTGATGACCAGCATAGACCAGCAGAGGTCGAGCCTCGGTTCGTTCTCGACCTTCCCCTCCCCTAATCCCCACTATAATTGACCCACGGCTCATTGACCATGTGTCAAGTCCTGTCCACAAGCTCGTCCTGTCTCCACAACTCCCATGGAAAACGTAAAAAGATACCAACTATAACACATATCAACTTGCTTTGAAAAACACATTTTTGAGAAACTGACAGTCACAAAGCACCGCTTGCTCTAAGTCTACGGCACCCTAACTTAGGTTATATGGATGTTTTTTTTTTCAAAGAAAATACGTATCATTTTAAGAATAATTTTTTGAAGGCTAATGACATGACAGATGTTTGAAACAGAACCCCACCAACAGAAATAGAATGTTTAAAATTTTCTTTTTTTTTTTTCATTGAACAAATTTAAATACCTTGGTAAGGTTTTTTTTTCTGTTTTTATATGTATATTTAAAAAAACTAAAACGTTTAACTTTGACAAAAAAAATCAAACTATAAATAAATCATCCTCTGAAGACATTGGATTTTTTCATTTTCCTACTTTCTCTCTCTCTCTCTCTCTCTCTCTCTCATTCTTTCTCTCCCCCTCCATATATATATATATATATGTATATATATATACTGTGTGCATCTGTGTATATATTTTCGTATATATATATCTATGTATGCGTGTGTTTTTGTGCAGAAAACAACATACATTGTGTATGCATGTATGCATATATGTGCGTATATATGTGTGTGTGTGTGTGTGGGTGTGGGTGTGTGTGTGTGTGTCCAGAAAAATTGACACATAAATGTTGTTGAATTAATTTGACAAATTTATTTCGTATCCCAACCAATTTGACTCTTGCCCAATCGGCTGGGACTGCAGAATACACTTACTGCATCTCTGCAGAAGAATAAGAGCCCCAAAACGAACGTCTTGATTATGACACTAATCAATCTGATGGTGAGATTCCAGTGGTGCTGGAGTTTTGGGAAATGCGGAACACCCCTTTATTGCCATTTTTCCCAGGTCCACTCTGGTCTGGAATGGTAGCACCTGATAGGGCCTTATCTGTGGGTTGAATAGAATTATCTCCGTACTTATGCTCAACTAAATTACTTGAAATAGAAATGTTTTGACATTTAATTGTGTGTAAACAAAAACTATAGTTATATGAAACTAAATTGTTTCTAATTAGTACTGTTTGACTTAATAGATAGAATTTTTTTTAACAATTAAACTGAGTACTTATGTTAAACTGAATTGTTAGAAATAGAACTGTTTTTGTATAAAAATGGATTTGGCATAAAATAACCGACAAGAGTTGATAAGCTATAAAACCCAAAGAAACAAACAAACAAATAAAATATTGAACTCTTAGCCTATCAGGAAAGAGTTATAAGATTGAATTAACTACTTTGCTGACAGATGTATTGTAATTGATTGTTCGATCGATTTATTGATTGATTTCAGTGGGATTTCAAACCGTCTGGGGTTATTTTATGAATACATGTTAAGGAATTGTGTACATTTTTATTTACATTTTTGTAGTTTAACTGTTTTAACAGACGGTTTTATAATAGCAGGTATTCCTATCAAATAGAGATTCTTATTTTAATAGATACATTTTACCCATAGATGGAACCCCAATGGATACTACCGCTCTGGATTAGAGATTTGGTTGGTATGCTGGTTGTTTGAATTTTATGGTATATCAACCTTTGTAGTTTATCTAACGCCAAATCCATTTTCATACAAATAATTCTATTTCAAACAATGCAGTTCAGAATGAGTACACAGTTTAATTGCTAAAAGCGTTTCTATTTCAAGCTATTCAGTTTATTCAAATAGTTATAATTCAGGTAATTCAGTTTAGTTCAGACTTTGTTTATACACAGATAAATCTCAAAACAGTTCTATATTAAACAATTCAGTTTAGTAGAAGTACAGTTTCAATGTCAAAAACCGTTCCATTTCAAACAATTCAGTTTAGCATAAGCACGCAGTCTAAATGTAAGCACAGTTTAATAGTTAAAAACATTTTTATTTCAAGCTATTCAGCTTAGTCAAACAGTTCAAATTCAAACAATTCAGTTTAGCATAAGTATGCAGTTAGTTCTATTTAACCCATAGATAGGGCCCTATCAGGTGCTACCACACCGGGCCAGAGTGGACCTGGGAGCAATGACCTTAAAGGGGTACTCTGCATTCCCCAAAGCTCCTGCATCACTGGAGCCTCACCATCAGATTGTTTAGTGTCATATCCAGGAGAGCTTACCCCTCTGCAGAGAAGCAGTCGGTGTATTCTACAGCCCTAGCCGACTGGGCAATACACAGAGTTAATGTGAAAACAGTTTTATTTCAGATGATTTAGTTTTGCATAAGTACACAGTTTAGATGTCAAAACAGTTCTATTTCGAGCAATTCAGTTTAGTATAAGTACACAGTTAAAATGTTAAACATTTCTATTTCAAACAATTCAGTTTAGCATAAATACACAGTTTAAATGCAAAAGACAGTAAACGCAAACCACACTTTAGTTCTGTTTAACCTATAGATAGGAACCTTATCAGGCGCTTCAACTCTGGGCCAGAGTGGATCTGGGAATGACCGCAATGAAGGGGTACTCCGTATTCCCTAAAGCTCCAGCATTACTGGCATCTCCCCATTAGATTGTTTAGTGTCATGCCAGGACACTCGTCGGGAGGTCTTATCCCTCTGCAGAGAATCAGTCTGTGTATTCTACAGCCCAAACTGACTGGGCAAGGATTAGAGTTGACTTGAAAGTAATGGCAGTGAAGTAGTAGTAAACATTTTCCTGGATCTCCAGAACTTGATAATCCCCATCAGGTGTAATTTAATTTCATACCCAAGGCACCCTTTTTTTGGTGGGGTCCTTAACTAACGATATAAGTTACAGTCAACATATTCTAAACTCCGTAGACAGTTCTACCATAACTACCAAATAGAACATTGTAGTGTTACTGCACGTTCTACCATTATAAAACTAATGTACGGTTGTACTACCACGTGCTTGAACAGGTTAATGCGTGGATCGCTACGTCTTAAGTGGTAGCTAGACCCTGTTATAACTCACCGCCGGAAAAGTTGACGAATACAAGAAACGCTGTCTTAGTTCACTAACAAAGGTTTATTATTTTCTACAGTTTTTAAGTAGTAGTCGGGAGAAGAGCAGGGTATGAAAGCTGAGTCGGTCGTGTTAACTGGATAAAAAAAAAAAACATGTCATGAGCTGATAGAGTGAGAAAAGGAGAGAAAGAGAGAAAAAGAGTTGAGAGAGTCCTTGATTTTTATTCCTGGTTTCTGTTCTTGTTCTATCGTGTTTGTTCGCTGGTTTCTTCTTTACAGGTTAGAGATAATTTAATAATATTTGTGGTAATTTTTTATATTTTAGCAAAATTTAATAAATTTTTTTTTAAAATCAAAATTTAATCAATTCTATTTTAAATATGATAGTAAATAGTTTCTGTGCAGAAAAATATGTAATTTAACTGTTAAATCTTATCAGGCAGATAAAAGATAAACCCTGATATTGATAAAATGAAAATCGTATAAAAATTTGGACGATTCAGTTGAATGTTTTCAAGATGAAAAAGAAAACTAAATTCAAAAATCCAGGAATCCAATCCTAGAAATTTATATTATACAAAATATATTTGCTTAAAAGTTTTCAAGTGATACCTGAAAGATAAACAATTAGCTTAAATGTTTATACAATTTAAAAAAAAATAACAAACAATTTTATAAGATTTTTTCTCCTTTTGTTTATGGTGTGAACTCGTGGTGTAAAGGTTAAAGCGTCGGACTGCGGAATCATAGTATGTGAGTTCGTACTCCAGTCGCGCTATTAGGTTCACCTTCAGGCAAATACCCTTGGGAAAGATATGAGCCCGTTTATCCTCCAAGCTATTGGCTGTTCTGGGAGAATTGCCTTGGCATTGAATAATATAAAATGAGTTGATATGCCATTAAAAAAAGAAACCAACCAAACCATCATTTTGTTTATATATGCAATCAGCTAGAAAAAAAACTCGATAATAGTTTTAAATAATTTTAGATCAACCGATACAACCAATGTAACGGGAATCAAACAACTGTCTTGATAATTTCGACACTAAAAAGAGAATTAATCTCAAACAATAATCTTTAACAAAACTTGTAAGATATTTTCATTTTAAAATAAAACTTGGTTTCTAAGAATTTCAGAAACGCAAGACAAATAAATATTAAAAAAAAAAATAGGTTTTTTGATTACGTATTAAAAGGAGTTATTCATCTTGAGAGTGTCACCCTTTTTTTTTTTTAAATGAACTTGCTTGTTCAAATTACAATAATATATTTTACCTAATACATAAATGATCATATATAAAATAAATGTTTGAATTTCGATTTTTTGACTTATAGAGAACCGGAGAAAGAACTGTACGTCTTCACTGTACGAAATCAATGTTCCTTCTAATATTTTTCTAAGTCAAAATATTCTTTCGAATTCAAATTTCCCGCCAGTTCATTAAGCAGACGATAATTTGAAACGGTGTTTTTTTTTTTTTTTTTAATTTGAAACGCACGGGATTGGAATTTTCCAACTGAACACATGGACAAAACATCTCATCACGTTTCCAACAGTGACTCAATCGTTCATTTCTCGTTGCCAAATATTTTAAATAAAAACGCTCCCCCCCCACCACTAACAAATATTTGTCTGGTAACGAATTACAATATCATTAGATAAAGAATATTTTCAAGAGGTTCGTGCCTGGTGTAGGATCCCTTTTCGGAGCTCACCCCAAAATAGGGGCCGCAATTTTCGACTATCTTCACATTGTCCTGATTAGTGTTCACTTGCGTCTTTCCCTCGTCACGTCTCCGCGCCAACTTACTTTCAAACCCGAGTTGTCTCTTTACTTCTGCCTGATGTTGGAGGGAGGACATGTCCGTTTCCGGTGGTTCCACATCTCCAGAAGATTTAGAGTCTCCGGTTTTTTTCTAGTCATTTTCAATTACCGTGGTCATTCACCCGTGACTAGCCAACCCAAAATGAGTTCTTTGGCCTGACTCACGATAGGTCAGCTGTCTGATGTTTTTTCTTCTCATTATTTTTTCTCTTTCTCCCCCAGTAACTCTCCATATCACGTTACACAGCATCAGGATTCATTTGGTTGGTTGTGTTTTAAACATATGAATATTTTTTGCGGTATTTCACTCCCTTATGAGAATATTGATCACAGTTTTAAAACATTTTCAAATTTAAAAACAATTCCTAACAAATATAACTCTTACCTCCATTAAAAAAAAACAAAAAAACATTATTCTCCCCAGAGACATTTCAACGAACAATTTCGAGGTGTTGATTAAAAAAAAAAGAGAATAAAAGATTCATTTTTGCCCGGGAGGTCTGTATGTTTTACTATAGAAAGCATCTGTTTATTGAAAGAAAATGCTGTTCACGTTGTAAAAAATATAACTTCCACACCAAATCAGCGAGGTTTCTTCGTTGTTTCTGCAATCATAGAACAAAAATTTAAAGATGAATTTATTTATGCAAATTGAGATTTTTTTTTAGAATTTTTTTAATTCGATAAAGGCTTTTCTTATGAATAAAACATACATGAGAAAAAAGTCTCCATACATGATTCATTGAATGAAATCAATTCAATAAAACTTAGAAAAAATTTAATACTCTTTGAAATCTTATCTAACGATTAAATTAAGTCAGTATATCTCAGAAATATCGAAGCCAGTCACACTGAATTTAGTAAAAGGTGCTGAACTTTGACAAGAAGTTTCAGTAAATTTTAAAATGAATTAGCGAATTTGAATAATACTCGTGCTGTATTTTTTTTTTTTTTTAAACTAATTTTTCTGTCAAGAAGTTGAAATACATTTTTTTTACTTCAGCATACCTCGAAAAAAGTTTTAGCAAAACTCAAATTTATTCTCACATCCAAAATATCAAACCCAGCCCATTCAGCTGGAGCTGTAGAATACAGCGACTACAGCTCTGCAGAGTGGTAAGACCCTGCCTCCCGCTTCAACCAACGAGTGTTCTAGATATTACACTAAACAATCTGATGCCGAGGCTCCAATAATGCTGGAACTTTGGGGAATGCGGAGTACACCCTCATTGCCATTGCTATCAGATCCACTCTGACCCCGGATTGGAAGCACTTAATAGAGTCCGCTCAATGAGTCAAATGGAACTGTTTGACATTTAAACAGAGTGCAAACAAATGACTAATGTTAAGTTAAATTGCTTGAAATAGAACTAATCATGACTGATGCTTAATTGAATTGTTAGTTATACATAGTAATATTTTGAACCAAATTAGATTGTTAGAAATAGAACTGTTTCATTATTTCTATCGACAAAATTGGTTAACAAATCATATATTTAATATATATGTAAAAACAGGATTTGGCATTAAATAACCTACAATGGTTGGTATACCATAAAACCAAACCTAACCAAACCAAACCAAGCAAATATTAGGCCACGCCAAAAAATCTTTCAAAGCACAATGAGTTATAAAAACCAAAGCAGAAACAGAAAATCTTGCATATCAAAAAATAGCCCTCTGGTTTTCATTCTGAATTAGATTCAAGGTTTGGTTTAAATTCTTCGTTTAATGGCATATCAACCTTCGTGGGTTATTTAATTCCAAAGCCATCCTTATAGAAGAACAGTAGTGATGCTATTCTAATCCACAGCTGGGGGGATTAGGGGGTTCATACCTTTCACAAGGGTATTTGTCCGAAAGTGAACCCAATAGCGCGACTGGAGTTCGAACTCACTCACTATTGTTCCGCAGTCCATCAGTTTAACCATTAAACCACGAGGACAACCTCCTTTCATTCTGAAATCCAGATAATCAAATTCAATTTCCAGAGGGTAGAACGCCATGGGTATCTCCTGAACGTAATTTTATCACTGCTCTGATTTTGCCAGACATACCTATATATTTCCGTCACACAAAAAGATATGTTATTGTAAAAATAGACAACATCTTAGAAATCAGCTCCACAAAATTAAATAAGAACAAAGGGAAGAAGCAGAAGGTACCCCGCAAAAACAATTACCGACGCTGACTACAACGATGACATAGCGCTTCTGGGAAATACACCCGCCCAAGGCGAAACTTTGCAACATAGTCTGGAACGAGCCGCTCCAGGCATTGACCGCCAAGTCAATGCACACATAACGGAATATATGTGCTTTAATCAAACAGGCGACATCTCCACACTAAACGGTAGCTAGCAAAAGTATGGGCAGCTATCAATAGGCTATTGGTCATATGGAAGTCAGACCTGACCGATAAAATGAAACACAGTTTCTTTCAAGCAGTGTCGATACTATTATATGGATGCAGTACATAGACGCTAACTAAACGGAGGGAGAAAAAGCTTGAAGGCAACTACATAAGAATGCTGAGAGCAATATTTCACAAGTCCAGGAGACAGCGCCCCACAAAGCAGCAGCTGTACGGTCACCTACCGCCTATCACGAAAACTATCAAAATTAGACGAACCAGGCATGAGGGATACTGCTGGAGAATCAGGGACGAGCTTATAAGTGATGTACTCTTGTGGACCCTTTCACATGGCCGAGCAAAGGCAGGGCAACTAGCTTGAACCTATATACAGCAGCTCTGTGTAGATACGGGATGTAGCCCATCCATCTTATAATGAGGTGGGTTACGATTTATAGTGTAAGAGGATCATACTAATTAAAAAAGACACAATTTCACGTCTCTGTGCTTTGAGACCGGCTTGGACGAACGTATAAACACATTTATAAAGTGCGTGGTATTTTTTATTTGACCATGTGTCTGACTATATATATATATATATATATATGTATGTAAGTGTATATAAAGAGGATTTAGCATTAAATAACCTACAATGCCCATAGAACCTAACCAAACCAACCCAAACTTATATGAACAAATGCTCCTATAGACATGATTGTAACAACTTGCATATGCATTTTTGCCCCTACGTGCACTCAGAATCGGAAGAGTTATTGTGTCATACATATTGAAGAGTTGTTATTTTTAATTCAAATATTCTAGCAAATATACCTCAGCATTATCAACATAAAAAAATCATTTAAGAGAAATATATGTGCTGGGTATGACATCAAACAATATTAAATAGTGAGGAACCAGTTCAAGAATTCTCGGTAATGTGGAGCTCCTAGTAAATTGCCATTACTCCCAGATCCATTCTGACCCAAATTTTCAGTATCTTAGCCTTTATGCAGGAAATATCCTTATAAGGTCTGACTTGCTACTAAAACCAAGCAATCAATTACTCCCAGGTCCATTCTGACACGAGTTACCGTTCTTGTTTGGGTCAAAGAGATTTGTTTAAAAATTATTCACATTCAATACGATGGTGTGCAAAAAAATCTTAATAAACAACACAAAAATGTAAAGAAAAATTTCCAAAGAACGCCATTCCCAAATCTCCCGTCATAAAATTACCTAAAACGGCTGGATATGACATTAAAATGAATGAATCAATCAACTAATCAACAGAAATATTCTAATTAGTTAAATGGATGACAATATTTTCCGTAAAAATTTAGCATTGGAACAGTTAAAAAGTATATATATATATATATATATATGTCGTAGAATAAATATGTCCGCGAGGGAATTTATTTTGTTAGATTTTCATTTTTTATAAATTTGCTCAACACGTGTCATAGAGGTTGATACTTATATATATTGTTATCCACAGACAGACTTTCGTTTCATCAGTTTAGCTTGACACACAACTTTCTTCATGCTAGGATCGAAACCCGTCCAACCTGGTAACATAACCTCACAACCATCAGCAGCCTCAACGTAAGCGAGGGAATTTTAACGTATATGTATCAACTTTCCTTTTGTTTACATTTTGCGCCAACGGGGGTTGGAGGCCCAGTTTGTAAGAAGAGCTTTGCATTATGCGAGTGGTACTATTTACCAACCCCTCCGCTCGGGCAGGATATGACACAAGGTCAATTTTTAAGCGGAGTTTAACAGGTTTGAATTCAGAGTTTTCCTTCTCCTAGACTAGTTGCCTCACCAAGGCTGAAGAACCTAGTCCGTCCTACTATTTACCCATAGCTGGAGGGAGAATAAGGAGGTTCATACCTTTCCCAAGGGTATTTGCCCGAAAGTGAACGTAATAGCGCGACTGGAGTACGAACTCGCGTACTACGATTCCGCAGCTCATCGCTTTAACCATTACACCACGAGTGGTAACCGTTAATTCCTCTGCAAAAGTGCTCAACTTCCGAGTTCAGCGGCATATATTTTGCCACCCACAGACAGACTGTTTTGTTGTATCACAAATCATCAGCATGGGATCGAAACCCAGCCAATTTTACGTCAGCCTGATAATATGACCTTACAGGCATTAACAGTCTCAACTTAAGTGAGGGAATTTAACGTATATATCAATTTTTCTTTTGTTTACATTTTATGCTAACGATTATAGACAATGGGTCATAGTAATCTTTCGTGTGCGATTTTTGTTTTTTCCTTAACAATAGACGCCACCCTTATAGATGAATAGCGGTAGATTCCTAACTGACCTATTTGATACTGGCCGATGTCTTGTGAGGTTCTTCGACCAAGCCTCTGTTGAAGTTCGCCATTGATACACATTTGGATTCATCTACTACGCTCGGTTGGGTTTTATGGAATATAAATCATTGTAGGTCATTTAATGCCAAATCTTCTTTATACATCAATATATATATATATATATATATATATATATAAGTTTGGTTTAGTTAGGTATATATATATATCGGTTTGATTTGGTTGAATTTTATGGCTTATCTACAATTGCGGGTTATTTAATGCCAAATTATCTTTATATATATTTTCATCATACAACGTGTGGAAGCACGTGCGATACCCTAGCCTCATCAGCCGCCAACCAGGGTGATAACACAGTTTCGGTAGCTCAAGGTTATTTAATGCCAAATTATCTTTATATATATATATATATATATATATATATATATATGTGTGTGTTTTCTTTGGTTTGGTTTGGTTTTATGGTGTATCGACCATTTTAGGTTATTTAATAACAAATCCTCTATATATATATATATACATATATATATGTGTGTGTGTGTGTGTGTGTTTGGTTTGGTTGGGTTTTATGG
>OY757921.1:77262866-77340366 GCA_963585895.1 Sepioteuthis lessoniana | reverse complement strand
CGTGGAGCTGACTAGTGGCTGGTACGGTTTCGAGCTAAACGTTAATCGGCCTACAAAGAATCTAAATAATGTGGTGATGAGTTGTTCTGCCGGGATGGAATCGACATGCTGGTGAAATTTCCTAAATGTGAAGAAAGTTATTTTCACTAATGTCCAAAAAGTTAGCATTCTTTCGCTTTAAATTTATTAAAACAGAAATGTTTTTTTCTTTTCTCCCCGAAAACTTTAAACCTTTAAAATTTTTTAGCAATTCATCATTTTCTATTAAATTATCAAAGATTTTTTTCTCCGCAAATCTTTTTCTATTGAAAATTATGACATCAGTCACATGACTACTTGAATTTCAAATGCCAATTATAGTATACAAGACGTATGAGCGAAATACCAAAAGATGGAAATTGTACGCCGAGATCGACTGCTGTTAAAAAAAATATTTCGGTTGAGGTTTTAGGACGAAGAAACTACGATTGATTATGTCTGGAATCCTTTAGTTTGGTTGAGTTTTATGGCATATCAATCCTTGTGGCTTATTTAATGCCAAATCTTATTTACACACACACACACACACACACACACACACACACACACATAAATATATATATATATATAATTTGTAAGTGAATAGTGTGTTGGTAAAATTTTTTAACGAGCCAGAATTCATTTGTTCACAAACTGTTAGATGTTTTCAACTACTTCTATCTAATACCAATAATTCTATTCAATATTAATCTTGCCCTGCCGGCTGGGGCTGTAGGATACATCGACTGCTTCTCTGCACAGGAGTAAGACCCCCCACTTACAAATGTCCTGAATATGAGACTAAACAATCTGATGGTTAGGTTTCAGTGATGCTTGGGCTTCGGGGAATGCAGAGTACCACATTATTGCCATCGCTCCCAGGTCAACTCTGGCCTAAAATGGTAGCACCTGATGAGGGTCTTATCTATTGGTCCAATAGAACTAAACTGTGTACATGTACTAATCTGAATAGTTTGAAATAGGAGTGTTTTTGACGTCGTAATTGTGTACCCATACTACACTGAATTGTTTGAAATAGAACTGATAATTTGTTTAAAACGGATTTGGCATTAAATAACCTACAAAGGTTGATATGCCATAAAACCAAACAACCAACTAATAACCAATATTAATCGTTTGTTGGCACATACACGATTTAAAGTATTGGTATCTCAGCGCAACTGACTCTCAGTTACTCCTGCCTTCTGGCATTTTTAAGATAAAATAGGCTTGCCTTCTTGTTTGCCAAAAAAGCAATTTGAAAAATACGCTCAAGACAATCATAAAGCTTGACATGACCAGCCGATTAATCGGATCAAGTCCCCCAGACAACCCTTTTATGCCAGCATCGGTCTGAGTAAAGCGATGCAAATCACGTGACCACTTTGGTTGCTGGGTCAAGGACGGCTCAGCCAATAGGATTCCGTCCGCAAACATTACGGATCGTCATCCACGGCTAAGAGGTGGCTGCATTTGTGTGTGTGGGAGGCTGTGTTTGTCTCTGCCTCCCACCAGACAGGACTTGACACCAGGTCAATGAACCGAAGGTCGGATTATCGTAGAAATTAGGGGAGGGGAAAGTCGGACACGAAGCGAGGATCGAGCCGTGCTGGACTATGTTGGTCATTGGACCATTTAGTGCAATGTGGGCCTGATGTGCCTAGCTGGACATAGAACCAAATCTGGATGCCTGATTATAGCTTAAACTGGACAGCAAGGTCAAATGCTATGCAAAGGTAACAAAGGTGTCAATGATTCAACTCGCGCACCCGATGTTGGCCCAGCCGAAGCCGGGGGGGGGTTGGCCTCAAGTCTGCTTGTGTGTGGCGGGGATGATTTGGGTGTCATATCTCTCTGCAGAGTTTGAGTCGGTGTTTTCTACAGCCCCAACCGTCAAGTTGGTAGAATTCTTTAGTTTGCCTTAGTTCTTCTACTGTAATTCATAATTTCGTGCATAAACTCTTATTTACATGATGCAATGAAAATGTCCTTCAACTGACTTTGGTAGATAGCTCTAGTTAGCGGGGCTTTGTATTTCGTGAATGTATTCTCAGCTGTAGGGTAAGACCCCTCAAATAAAGTCGCTTCCTCTGCATGACACTAAACTAAATCTATTGGTTCGGCTATATTTCCGGATATCTAGAGAGTGTAGAGTACTCTTTCACCGACAGCAATTACTCCCAGGTCCACTTTGAACAGGAGTAGTAGTACCTGTTAAGGTCCTATCTGTGGATCATATTGATCTGCTTAAAAAGTTTCCGTATTCGATCAGAATACTTTATACCATCATAATCACCAGTCAAGTTAGTAGCACGGATTACTTTGCCTCACTTTCTAGTTATGTTCCTATCGGCCATCGCCCTTGATCAGTCATCTAATCGGCATCAAATGTCGGCACAGAACTGAAGAATGTATGTTTTTGCTTGTTGACAATCACTGGTTTGTTATGTGTTAGAGATACAGGAAAGCTTCTCTTAAGATTTTGTCCTATATTTTCCGTATATTTTGCCAGTTGTATTTGGATGGTTTATGAGATGGGAGGTAAGTTACCGTACAACTGTTATTTTACATCGTGTTTAGGCTACGATTTGTTCAAATAGCATATAAAGTACTTGCGTAATTCCTAAATAACCTTCTCTCCACGCATTTCGTTAGAATCCAAGTGGTGAAGCCATATAGTAGTACTGACTCGTCTACAGATTGGACTAATTCTCTTTTCGAAGGAGATTATGATACCATATTAATGTGTGCTAATTATTTGTTTTAAGAATAATCACTTGAGCTAAAAATATTTACGGAGGATTATTATTAGTTCCTTGAAACCATATATGTGCTAACAAATGACTATTATTAAAAAGAAATAATTACTTGAAACCAAATAATTATTAGAGAGGAATACCTGAAACTGTACAAATTATTTTTATAAGACAAGATCGCGTACAAAAAAAAAAAGAATATACACAAAAATATTTTTATTAACGTGCAATGAATGCTATTCCCTAAACTCCAGGCATAAAATAACCCGAGAGGAATTGATATGTCGTTTGGAGTTAACCGTGGTGGTTATCGTCGTGGGAAATGGACACGGCGACGAGAGTTCAAATCCTGGACGAGACTGATTGCATTTCACATAGCACTAATAACCTTGGGAAAGGTATGAATCCAATTATTCTCCCTCCAGCTATGGGTAAATAGTAGGGCATAGGCTCTTCAGATTAGTGAGGCAACTAGTCTAGGAGAAGGAAAACTCTGAATTCCAACCTGTTAAACTTCGCTTAAAAAGTGACCTTGTGTCATATCCTGCCCGAGCGGAGGGGTTGGGTAAATATGGATATGTCGTTATGATCAATCAATCAATCAAAATGTTCAGTAACTGATCCTACTGTGAACAAACTATCAGTCACCTTCACACAGAAAAAGGGGAGTAGCAATAGTCTCAAATGAGCATACCACGTGGCGTCCTCAAGATTCGGCCCTGTCTTACATATAATTTTCTGACTGTGTTTGCTTGTTACTTTGGACCCCACTTTTCAAGCAGAGAAAATGTCACATTCAATGTCAAAAGCAGGATATCCGCAACAGAATGATTGGTTTGGTTTCGAAAGGTTTTATGGCATATCAACCCTCATAGGTTATTAAATGCCAAATCTTCTTTATAAATATATATAAAATATATAGGATTTGGGTTGGTTGAGTTTTATGGCATATTAACCCTTTTAGATTATTTAATGCCAAATCCTCTGTACACATATATATTAAATATATATGATTTGGTTTGGTTGAGTTTTATAGCATATCAACTATCGTTGGTTATTTAATTCCTAAACCCTCTTAATACG
Source organism: Sepioteuthis lessoniana (assembly GCA_963585895.1). Lineage (NCBI taxonomy): Eukaryota > Metazoa > Mollusca > Cephalopoda > Myopsida > Loliginidae > Sepioteuthis > Sepioteuthis lessoniana. Next base: position 77,336,509 of record OY757921.1, on the reverse strand, counting down.
TTTACATCAAATGTATATAATTTAGTTTTGTTGGGTTTTATGGCATATCAACCATTGTAGGTTATTTAATGCCGAATCCTCTTTATACATATAATTTAAATATATATGATTTGGTTTAGTTGGGTTTTATGGCATATCAACCATTGTAGGTTATTTAATGCCGAATCCTCTTTATACATTTAGATCAAATATATATAATTTAGTTTGATTAGGTTTTATGGCATATCAACCATTGTAGGTTATTCAATGCAAAATCCTCTTTATACATATATATTAGATATATATGATTTTGTTTGGTTGGGTTTTATGGTATATCAACCATTGTAGGTTATTTAATGCCAAATAATCTTTATACATATATATTAGATATATGATTTGTAAACACATTTTGTTGGTAACATCTTTAAAAAGCCTGAGCTATTTTTCTTCACACAGTTAAATGGTTTTCAGTATTCCTATCGAACACGAATAATTCTATTTACTATTAACCATTTGCTCGTACACAACGAAGTGGTCACAAATGTTTCTCTTTAACACCAATTATTCTGTTGAACACTATTTATTCATTTGGACACATTTGAATTTTTCCAAGTATTGCTATGTATCACTAACAATTCAATTCGTTATCAGTCATTGTTGGATTATTGTAAAGAAGACAAGACACCCCTCTTTATAGAATGGACTATTCTGTCTAAACCGGGCCATTGGCTTAATGAATAGAGTGTTCGCCAATGGTCCGCGAGTTCTTGGTTCGATCCCAGGTCTAGTCATACCAACGACTCAAGAAATGGTAACTGAAGCCACCTTGCTTAAAACTCAGCATTATAAGGTAAGGATCAAGGGTAGAGTGGAGCTATCGAGGGAATGGAGTAGCGCCCTTCCCCTACATCTCGGTGTAATAGCTATTGAAATAGGAGCCTTCGGGTCACCCTCGATTAAGGTCGCCGACTTTATTGTTCTGTTTGGATATTGGCCGGGCCCCGTTTTCCCGAGCAACATACCTCTGTTAACACGTTCTTCTACATCTTATAAAATAAACCCTTTTCATTGTAAGTTACGATTCGAGTTATCTCAATAACCAACCCCAGCAACATTGCAATATTGATATAACTTACACCTCCCTAACTTTTGAGTTAACAAATCTTAAAAAATAGACTTATACTCAAAAAAGTAGCTTTTGTTTAATGGTATATCAACCTTTGTTGGTTATTCAATGCCAAAGCTATTCTGCTAAAAGGACAGTAGTGGTACTATTTAACCCATAGCTGGGAGGATAGGGGGTTCAAAGGTATTTGCCCGAAAGTGAACGTAATAGCGCGACCGAAGTACGAACTCGCTTACTACGATTCCACAGTCTATCACTTTAACCATTACACCACGAGGACACCCCTTCTAATAATTAGCGTATTCTTCACTCGCTGATGGATAAGAGATTGGCTTATGCTTTTTCAACGGAGACTGACACTTAGTGAGCACAAACTTCTACACGTATTGAAAATTCAATTTTCCGTGATTTTTATTGTTAGGCGTAACTCTCATGGTGTGATATGATGCAATATCTATTATATGCACAGCTATTTCGAGAGTGAGACATTCTAATGCTAGTGTTTCCGTGAAATCTTTTCGCTAATATTTGTTTGTATCTAGTGACAGCGATGTCACCGTGCGCGTAGGTGGACATGTATTGATAGGTCATCGACACTATAGAAATCTGGTCTCTCGGATGAAATAAAACTTTTCCAAGCTCTTGTCGAGTGTTACTGTATGGTTGTTTAACATAGGACCAACGTGTTGTGCTTTAGAGAAAGTAGTCCGCAGAAAAAGAAATACTCAAACTCGAAGGTAAGGGAAGAAAATATAAGTAAAAAGTAAAGTTAGCGACCATAGTCGAGGGTGACCCGAAGGCTCCTTTTTCGATAGCTACTACACCAAGGTGTAGGGGAGGGCGCTACTCCATTCCCAGGATTGCTCCACTTTACCCTTGATCCGTACCTTATAATGCTGAGTGTTAAGCAAGGTGGTATCAAGTAACATTTTTAAAGTCTTTGGTATGACTCGACCTGGGATTGAACCCAGGTCTCCCGGGCCATTGGCGAACACTCTAACCGCTGGGCCAATGTCCCGGTTTACCCCTCGACTATGGAAGAAAATATAGCAGTCGTTTATTATTCACTTAGGGCTATGATCGCTGTAACTCGAAAAGTTCATTTTTGTTACGTTCTTGTTATCCCTTCCTCTTGGTAGAGACGGCGTTGTGGGTGGGAGCTGGCTGTTGACATATGCCTGTCATTGCAGACTGGGTAGGACAGGTCGGAGCCTCGGAACCTTTGACTCGCCTGTTTTGAAAGCTGCCTTCAAATCTGCCAAAATCTCCTGACTTGTTTTCTTATATAGAGATTTTGGGAAACAAATCGAAGATCCCCGAATGTTCGACGTCACCAGTGAAACTGTCGTGAAACCCGTGATAGTTCATCTGTGATTATTTCAAAATCACGTCTAACTTTGCAGGTCATTCTGCCCGCATGCGCTAGTCTCGTGACACCTTCACTGATTGACGACAGCGCCCGTCCGTAATATTACAAAGCAAGTAAACAAACAAACAAAGAAACAGAAACATCTGTATCTGTTACATTCCTTTGAATGTTGGTTCAAAGACTTTAGGATCATCAAATATCTCAAAATATAGTTTTATACTCTGGCAGAAAATCTTTTTACACCTGATTGAAAAATATTGACGATTCCTTTTTATAGAGTGCAGGGGAAATACCTATCACATTATAAACCGTCACCTGTCTGATCCAAATGAACTTAGATAAGTACAAATGGTGATTTCATCAAGTCAAAGTTCCATAATTTTTATCAAATACGATCATGGTTTGGACTGGCCATGTTTTTTAAAAGGTTGATAAAAATACCAAGGTAACAGATATTTAAAGGAAACATTATTTCACTGTTGCTGCTTTCTTTTAATCGATGAATCTTTGGGACTGCAATCTTTATATATATATATATATACAAAGTTTCCAATCTTATATATATACTTTTATATAAATAGGAAACTTTAAATATATATATATATATATATATATATACATATAAAGTTTCCAATCTTATATATAATATATATATATACATATATATAAATATATAAATTGGAAACTTTATATATATATATATATATACAAAGTTTCCAATGTTATATATATATATATATATATATTCATATGTATAAAGTTTCCAATATATATATATATATATATATGTAAAGTTTCCAATCTCTCTCTCTCTCCATAATATTACTGTTGAACTCAGCCGTTGAACAGCTACTTGACTCCCATCTCACAAACCATCCAAAGAAGATGAGTAAGACATGTTAGACACTACTGACGAACTAAGAACGAACTCGTAATCAACGTTCTCCTATCGATTCATACACATGATCACACCAGCGATTTGATGCCTTCTAGAATTACCAAGAGCGATGGTTGCCCAGTCGGCTGGGGCCGTAGAATACACCGATTGCTTCTCTGTAGAAGGGTAAAACTCCCTCCCCAAAACGAGTGTCCTGGATATGAAACTAAACAATCTGATGGTGAGATTCCAGCAATGCTGGAGCTTTGGGGAATGTGGAGTACTCCTTTATTGCCATCGCTCCCAGGTCCACTCCGGCCCGGCGTGGTAGCACCTGATAGGGCCCTATCTATTATAGAACTAACGGCATACTTATGCTAAACTGAATTGACTAAGCTGAATAGCTTAAATTAGAAATATTTTTGACAATTAAACCGTGTTTATATTTAAACTGCGTGCTTATGCTAAACTGAATTATTTCTAATAGAACTGTTTTTGGACATTGAAACTGTATTTACACTAAACTGAATTGTTTAACATAAAACTATTTTGACTTTTAACTGTGAGTAAACAAAATCTGTACTTACGTTCAGCTGAATTAGAACTGCTTGACTAAACTGAATAGCTCGAAATAGAAATGTTTTTCACAATTAAACTGTACTTTTATTCAAACTGCGTCCTTATGGTAGACTGAATTATTTGAAATTAAACTGTTTTTGACATTGAAACTGTATTTACACTAAACTGAATTATTATATATAACTGCTTGAATAATTTGAAATGGAAATATTTTTGACAATTAAACTGTGTACTCATGCTAAACTGAATTGTTTGAAATAGAATTGATTATTTACATAAAAATGGATTTGGCGTTAAATAACCTACAAACGTTGATATGCCATAAAACCCAACAAACCAAACCAAGAGTGATGGCTGATAGGGATGGATGGTAAGATAGATTCTAAGAAATCCATGCTGTCGGCCCTCCTTGATAAAGATTTTCCTTGGATACTCCTTGATTGAATAATTCAGTTTAGCATGAGTTCACAGTTTAATTCTATTTGACCTATAGATAGGACCCTATCAGGTGCCACCATTCCGAGCCAGAGTGGACCGGGCAGTAACGGCAATATCATGTCTTCTTTACAACAATCTATAATCCGAAATTATGTTTTACGACGTTACAGAGAAATATCCTCTCTATTGCCAGCTTATTTTCACGGCGAATTTGTTATATTTTGGTTTGGTTTGGTTTCATGTCATATCAACCATTGTGGTGTAGTCGTTATCCTCGTAGGAAATGAACACGGCGACACGAGTTCAAATCCTGGACGAGACTGATTGCATTTCACATAGCACTAATACCCTTGGGAAAGGTATGAATCCAATTATTCTCCCTCCAGCTCTGGGTAAATAGTAGGACAGACTAGGTTCTTCAGCCTTGGTTAGGCAACTAGTCTAGGAGAAGGAAAACTCTTAATTCAAACCTGTTAAACTCCGCTTAAAAAGTGACCTTGTGTCATATCCTGCCCGAGCGGAGGGGTTGGTAAATAGTATCAACCATTGTATGTTATCTAATTCTAAATCCAGTTTTACTGCAGCCTCATCATCAGATTGTTTAGATTTTTTTATCCAGGACACTTGTTTGGGGAGAATTACCCCCTCTTTATCTCTGCAGAGGGTGTATTCTGCAGCCCCAGCCGACTGGATCAAATAAATATGGTGGAATGCTAAATAAGGAATTGGCAGTAGGAGACATGGTTTACATTTGATTCCTTTTTAAAAGAAATCAATACTCATAAATCATTTCATGCCACTGGAGAATGTCTGCATGACCTTCTTCACTGACCACTAGGCCCTGAACTTTTTCTTTATCAGAGAGTCAATCTGTTTCCACTCTACGCTGTGTGTCTTTTTGACTCAAACTCGTTGAAAAGAACTCATGTTTAGTCAAATTATAAATATTTTTGACTAAAACATGCTTCTGTTACATTCTTCTCTAAATTGCACATTGATTGCACTTTTTAGCCACAGAAAATTTGATAATTAGAGCTCTAATTTGTCGCTATTTTGAATAGCCTCAAAATAAATATTCCTTCAAGATTAAGATATTTTTGCTATAAACCAATTCCTAACAACACAGAGTTTATATTCTAGGAAAAAATTCTGAAAAAAACAAAAGAAATATTTTACTTTAAAAAAAAAAAAAAAGAAGACAAACAAACTTTCCCTTATTTACCGCTTCAGGTTTAGCTCAAAACCATACAAGAAAAAAAACAACAACTTCAATGATGTACGCAGGTCATTCTTTATTTAATGACCTTCCTACACCATTGAAGTTTTTTTTTCTTTTTAAATTCTTTCGTGGCATTGACTTGTGACTTGTACGGGTTTGATCAAAACCTGAAGCGATAAATTTGCCTAAAGAGAATCTTAACAACGTAAAGTTGAGTTGTTCTGCTTGGATGGAATCGTTGCGTTGATGAAATTGCCCGAATACGAAGAAAGTTATTTCTATCAATGTCCGAAAAGTTAGCAGTCTTTTGCTTTGAACTTATTAAAAATTGAAAAAAAATTGTCTCATAATTTGACTGGATATAAATGCCTTTTATAAATTGACTTATCCGAATACAGTTTTCGAATAAAAATGTATGGATAAATTACCGTGAGAATTTGACCATCTGGAATTGTGTTGAAGAAAAATAATCATTGCATCGAGCCAATCACTGGAATTTGCGTTTAGTTTTATTTTTTACTCATAACAAGAGGTGAGAATCGGATTTGCCGATGTACTTATAAATTAAGACCAGAAATATAAAATTCTTTTTTTTTTCAATCAAAAGATAATGGGAGAATGGACATAATTAAATTACCATTAAAAATTGACTTAATATTTTTAAACAGAATTTTCAAACTAACTCGGCTGGAACAATAAAATACCCCGATTACAGCTCTGCAACAGACCAAAGAGTGTCCTGCATATGCCACAAACCTATCTGATGGTGAGGCTCCAGTCCTGGAGTTTTGGGGAATGTAGAGTTTTGTGTTCTGTTTAGTGAACACAAGTAGTAGTAATAATAAGACAAACCATGATATGTGAGGAAAATAGTTATATTTACAGTAAGAGTATTTACAAGAGAGAGACTGTAATCCATTGGCAAGTAAGTGACCCCCACCAAAAAAAGCAACTTAACTCATTTTAGCGTTTGGACCTTTCGTTGTTGTAATTTCTGTACTTGGATGTCTGAAGAAAATGAAAATGACAAACACCCGAAGAAGGCCGGAGGATATATCGGTCGAAACGTTGTGGAAATAACAATAAAGATGAAGACGATCGTCCGAGAATCCTTAAGGATAAAAATCTGTCTACTAATCTTTCTTCAGACGGATGGCACTATCATTTGACTAACTGATTCTACTCTTCCTTGTCGTTAGCCTATCTTCAGTACTTTTGATATTTTTCTACCATCCTTATTCTCTGATGTCATAAAGCAATTTGAGATTTTTCTGGAAAATTGATACCATTTGAGATATACGGAGAGTTTCAGAAAAAAAACTGTTATCATTTGAGACGCACGGGGTGCTTAAGAAAAATCGATATTATTTGAGATATACGGGGTGTTTCAGAAAAATTGATATCATCTTAGATATAAAGGTCGTTTCATGAAAAAATTGATATCGTTTGAGATGCACTGGGTTTTTCAGAAAAATTCATATCCTTTAATAATCAAATAACGTGAAAAATTATCATTGAAATGCATTTGCTGTTGATAGTACTGTGACACTGCATAAGTTATTATCCCAGGACGAGTGTTCATTTATTTTTCAGCTTCTTTCTTTTACGGGCGAGTGGCATCCCCAGAATCTAGCTGAATGTGCCTTTCTGCTGTTTTCTGTCCAAAGATTCTGTTCTATTCTTATTACGGGAGACTTTCCCGGAGCTTGGCTGGATTGACGTCTATCTCTTGCCAATGTCTGTCCAGAACTAAAGATTCTTCTTGCGGGCGAGGGGACCTCCCGGAGTTTGGCTATAAGTCGGCATATCTTTCCACGCCGACTCCTGTCCTCAAACTGAAAATTCTTTTCCAAATTTCCTTTGACGAAAAGGTATCAATTTGGCGCTAAAGGGTCTATAGTCAATTATTTGACTTTTTTCTTCTCCCACCATTGGATCCGGTCATAATGCTCGAGTGACCTGGATTCCATTCTTTGTTCAACAGGCTGCAGGTCATGGAGTGCGAGGAATTGACCTTCATTCTCCTACCGTTTTAGCGGTCAGTCTTAGTGACTGTTGATTCAAACACAGAAGAGTAGTGGAAATGACCTCCCTTTCCCTCTCTCGGTAGCATACCACGTCACAGTATTCTTTCATGCCACAATATCATTAGAATTCCCCATTACTTTATTGTTAAATCGGTAAATTATAAATACTTACACCGAATAATGTATATTTTTAGTCGTCTATAAGGCCAATAAGTATTTCTTGGCGTCTACAAAGCCAATATATATATATATATATATATATATAAATTAGTTAGTAAAGTTGGCGACCTTAGTTAAGGGTGACCCTAACGCTCCCTATTCAATAGCAACTACACCGAGGTGTATGGGGAGTGCGCTTCTCTATTCCCTGGATTGCTCCGCTTTACCCTTGATACTTACCTTATAATGCTGGGTGTTAAGCAAGGTGGCACCAAGTATCATTTTTGAGTCTTTGATATGATTCGAACTGGGATTGAACCCTGGTCTCCCGGACCATTGGTAACTATATATATATATATATATATATATACATATATATATATATATATATATATATAATTAACTTAAATCGCGAGTCTCGGTATGAGACTCCCTGATGATCCGTTAAGGTGAAACTTTAGTAGAATTCCGACTCGCGATTTAAATTAATTTTATATATATATATATATATATATATATATATATGCGTGTACATGGAGCAACTGGGTTTCAAAACAATTCATATTTCATAATCAAATAACATGACAAATTATTGTTGAAATGATCTCAATTTTTAACAGCTGGTGTCGAAAGAACACAAAATTATTTTCAAATAAACGGGATTTCTAGATTACGAAATAATATCGATTTTTTTTCTGAAACACCCGGTATAAATGGGACACTGACAAATATTTCTCTAGTTGAAAGAGCTACAGATAAGATATGAACACAAGTCGAGATAATAACAGAATTATAGAATAGAATGATCTTAATTATCAACAATTGTACAATATCCACTGACGCAGTTATTATTCGTTAATATCTGTTTGAAGCCTTTCGTCCTCAAAGCCAAACTAAAGAATAAAATAAGATATTAAATTTTAACTGCATGTTTAGGAATAACTCAACATTTTCTATTTAAATACCTTTTCTTATCAGTTACAGAAATGTCATTCGCTGGAAAAGTCTTTACAACATGAAAGATAGAATTCTGTACAGTTTCTACACGAGCTGTTAAAAAGATTAACTTTTGAAATGATATATTTTCTAAAACATTATGTAGATAAGTAAAAAAGATTAACGTAAATAACATTTTAATATGAGGTGCTATTCTATGAAATGAAGCCAACCAAATTATAATTCTTCACTGTAAAGGGTGTCTAAAAATCAATGCAACCCTTTAATATGAAAATGATTTATTACTGACACAGGTGCAACGGCGATCGTTTAAAACACGTCCTGTAAAAAAAAGCATCCTTTGATCTAGAGACATGAAATTGGTTTAGTTTCTTTGTTTAATGGCATATCAACCTTTGCAGGTTATTTAATGCCAAAGCGATTCTCCTAGAAGAACAATAGTGGTACTATTTTAACCCATACCTGGGAGGATAAGGGGGTTCATATCTTTCCCAAGGGTATTTGCCCGAAAGTGAACGTAATAGAGCAACTGGAGTACGAACTCGCTTACTACGATTCCGCAGTCCATCGCTTTTAACCATTTACACCACGAGGACACTCCGACATGAAATCAATGTTTTTTTTTTAAATTGTTATGATATCTGCTTCCTGGAGATGCAATCTTTTTCTATTCTCAGTAATAAATATTTATCATATAAATCGGTTACATCTATTTTGTAACCGTTTTAAATGATTTTGTCTCCAAATAAATAGTGACGGAAAATTTATTTTTTCCTCTCTTGTCCAAGGCATTGTTATTGAGGATAGATAGTTATCAAAGTATTCTATTTTCAAATCTGAAACAAAAAAGAACACAACATTACTATTAGCAGCGTGACATGAGTTCCATGTATACTGAGACACCCTATAAATACAGTGTATTTTAAACATTTTACATAATTTGTGATGTCCAGGGTGTTTCAAAACATTTAATATCATTTGTAATGTACTGAGTGTTTCAGAAAATCTTATATCATTTCATTATCTAATAACTTGACTAAATCCTGTCCCCTATTTACAACGATGTTGCCGTCTAGTACGGTGATTCCCACACTACGATGCGGATAAAAGCCGGTTTGAATTCAGAGTTTTCCTATGCTTAAACTTGTGACCTAACGAAAGCGAAAATCTTACACTCTTTACTCACAATTTTTACCAGTTGTTATGGATTTATGACTTTGGTTATGTTATTTGCGATAATTTAAATACACAGGATTTAATGAGTTTATTTGAGATGTACACTGTATTTAAGAAACATTTCGTAATCTAATAACTTGACCAATTCTCGTTGAAACAATCTCCTGAAAACTATGTTTAATGTTTCATGTTTGCTCTCCTTTTCGGGTATAGAAAAGCCATTCACTAGAAAGAAAAGACGTTTAAAATTTAAACATCGAATTTTGAGTTCTTCATGAAAATGCTTTTAAAATATGAGGTCATTTGAATAAGAACTGGTCAAATTGGATAAAGAAATATCAATTCTTTCTGAAACAATCTGTATATTTCAACTTGTACCTATCGCGTGGCTTTCGCGTTTTATTTTCCTTTTTTTGCCACCTTTTTCCTGTCTTTTTGGAATTAGATTCTCTTTTCTTTCTACGAATTCTTAAGCTCTCTTATTCTTTATTTCTTCGTCATATTTGGTTTTGCTTCTTTCTTTATTGGCATATTAACTTTCGTGGTTTAGTTAATACCAAATTTATTCTTGTTGAAGAATAGTGGGGCTGTAGAAAACACCGGCTGCTTCTCTGTAGGGGGGTAAGACCCCCCCCCAATGAGTGTCCTGGATATGACACTAAACAATCTGATGGTGAGGTTCGAGTAATGCTGAAGCTTTGGGGAATGGGGAGTACCCCTTCATTGCCATCGATCCCTGGTCCATTCAGGCCCGGCGTGGAAGCACCTGATAGAGCATATCTATAGGTTAAGTAGAACTAACGGCATACTTTTGCTAAACTGAATTGTTTAACTAAACTGAATAGCTTGAAATAGAAATGTTTTTGACAATTAAACCGTACTTAAGCGGATCATTAGCCTAGTGGGTAGAGTGTTCACCAATGGTCCGGAAGACATGGGTTCAATCCCAGGTCGAGTCATACCAAAGACTTTAAGAATGGTACTTGATGCTTCCTTGCTTAACACTCAGCAATATAAGCTACGTATCAAGGGTAAAGTTGAGCAATCCAGGGAATGGACTGGCGCTCTCCCGTACACCTTGGTGTAGTAGCTATTGAAAATGGAGTCTTCTGGTCGCCCTCGACTACAGTCACCAACTTTACTTTTACTTACATTTAAACTTTACTACTTATGAAACTTAAAAAGGTAGACCTGGCATTGGCATAATGGTTAGTGTGTTCGCCAAAGACAAAAAAAAAAATGGTACTTGATGTTACCTTGCTAAACACTAAGCATAATAAGGTAAGGATCAAGGGTAAATTGGAGCAATCCAGGGAAAGGAGTAGTGCCCTCCCGTACACTTTGGTGTAGTAGCTATTGAAAAGGGAGCCTTCGGGTCACCCTCGACTACAGTCACCAACTTTACTTTTATTTAAATTCAAACTGTGGGCTTATGCTAAACTGAATTATTTGAAATGAAACTGCTTTTAGACATTGAAATTTTACTTTAACTAAACTGAATTGTTTAATATAGAACTGTTTTAACATTTAACTGTGCGTAAACAAAATCTGTACTTTTACTAAACTGAATTAGTTGAATTAGAACAGTTTGATTGAGCTGAATGGCTTGGAATGAACATTTTTTGGACAATTAAACTGTGAACTTGTGCTAAACTGAATTGTTTGAAATAGAACTATTTTCTTAAAAATGAATTTGGCGTTAAATAACCTACATCGGTTGATATACAATAAAACCCAAACAGCCAACCATCCAACCAACCAACCTATCCCGTGTTGACGTAAAGCAATTCACAATTATCCGCTCATGAACGCTTTTTGAAGTGCCTGTTCTTTGATATCTACTTCAGACATTGATGAAACTCTTTGGTTAGCCAACTGTCTACGGCTGTGAATCTTTTGAAGCAGACCTCGAAGGATTCCAGCGTAGCCTAGAGTCTTCTATTTTGCAATTAACGTTTTTTTTTTTTTTTTTGTTAAAGTAATATCTCTGACGTTTTATGCTATGACCATCTTAGATACGATACAATTCGTTTGTTTAGATTGATCAACCGTTCCTTATATCGATTCCTGTTGTATCACCATTGTCTTCTCCGGTCGTATTTTCAATCGAATCTATTTGAACTCTTTTTTCGCGCTGTTTCTTTCTATAACTCATTGGAAAAGTGACAGTTATTCTAGAATATTCCATTTTGCCTCAATTGCTCTTCTGTTGCTATCATACACTTAGGCCAAGATCTTTTGATTTATTTTTCGGTCTTATGTGTATTCATTCATATTTTATTGACTCTTCCTTTTACAAATGGACACACATTTTTTTAATAATCCAGGTTGTCTGTATTAACTGCTAAGATATCGCACCTGCCTCCTTTCACATTCGGCTTTGCTATTGTCTTTCCGTCTGTTTGTCTGTCAGCCTGACTCTCTCTCTCTCTCTCTCTCTCTCTCTCACTCTCTCTCTCTCTCTCTAGTAGAGTGTTCGCCAATGGTTCGGGAGACTTGGGTTCACTCCTAGGTCACGTCGCACCAAAGACTTTAAAAATGGTACTTGATACCTCCTTGTTTAACACTCAGCAATATAAGGTACGTATAAAGGGTAAAGCAGAGCAATCCAGGGAAAGGAGTAGCGCCTTCCCCTAAACATCGGTGTAGTAGATATTGAAAAGGGAGCCTTCTGGCCGCCCTCGACTGTGGTTGCCAACTTTACTTTTTACTATATATATACATATATATCATCAACTTGTGCTGCGAGCGCGGATTTCCCTGATTCTCTCTTGCCATTCGTCTCTATCATGTCTCTCTTGCGGCAGGTCTTCTAGATAAATCCTTGTTAGTCGGCCAACACGTGCACGTCCGAGTGAAGGAGTCTATGGGAGAACATCGCTAATGAATTCGTTCATACTTCTCCAGCAGTGTCCCTCATGTCTTGTTTGTTATATATGGATGGTTTTAAAGATGGAAGTTGTGTGGCCGTACAGCAACTGTTTTGTCGGATGTTGCTTCCAGGATTTGTTCAATTAGCTTGGAGCATTCTTGTGTAATTTCCATCTAGTTTTTTCACTACACGCTTAGTCAGCGTCCATGTGGTGCATCCATATAGAAGAATTCTATTGATGAGATAAAAACAGAACTATCGAAAGATCACCATGATTTTCTCCCTCTTTCTCTTTCTCCGTCTCTCCGTCTCTCTCTCTGTATATATGTATCAGACTGTTCATCTCGACTTATATCAATCGAAGCTTGTTCATATCTATCTATCTATCTATCTATCTATCTGTAAACATCAAAATTTCAGCAATTTTCATTCCTTTAACTGGCCAAGCCGGTTGGAGCTGCTGAATACACCGATTGCAGCTCTGCAGAGGCTTAAGACTTCCATAACGAGTATCCTGGATATGACACCGAGCAATCTGATGGTGAGTTTCCAGTAATGTTGACACTTTGGGGAATGGGAAGTACCTCTTTATAGCCAGGAGCGGTAGTACCTTATAGTGTCCTATCTATAGGTCAAATAGAATAGAACTAAACTCTGTACTTATGCTAAACTGAATTGCTTTAAATAGAACTGTTTCTACTTTTAAATGTGTGTAAACAAATGACAGATTAATTGAATAGTCAGTGATACATAGCAATACTTGGAACCATTTAAGTTTGTTGACTAAACTGAATAGTTTTAAATAGAACTGTTTATGACTCTTAAACAGCTTACTTATGCTAAACTAAATTGTTTGAAATAGAACTGTTTATATGTATAAAAATGGATTTGTCTTTAAATAACCTGCAACGGCTGATATGCGATAAAACCAAACTAAACCAAACCAAACCAAACCTAACCAATTGCTTCTAGATGTGTTAATGCACTCAACTTAAGAATGTTGTTAATTCTTTTTATATTACAATTGTTTATCGGCTTTCGTTTCATTTTTCAAACCCATGTTTATTAACGAGTCTCCATTTAAATGACATTAATTTCATCATTTTGTTCATTTCGTAATTTTCTATTTTGTTAATCTCCAGTATAACAAAGTTATAAACTTCTATATTTTATTACGTTTAATCGTATTTTAAATGCGGATGTCCGATCGAATGTTACAATTTTTCAGCTTGTCGTTATTGTTAATATTCATGCCTTACTAATGCCAAGACCAATACAGTTCATTTTAATTTGATCAGCAATTCTCGGGCCAAACCTTTTAGTTCCATTTATGAAACTGCGTCTGATGTTTAGGCTCCACTTTTAAATATTTGGCAAATGTGGAGTACCTCTTAATTGCCATTATTCCCGGTCCACTCTAATTCTGATAGCGTCCCACCGATGAATCGAACAAATCTGTTTAAAATTATTCCAATTCAATTGAACCGTTGGTTGGTTGGTTTTGTTTTATAGCATATCAACCTTTGTAGGTTATTTAATGCCAAATCCATTTTATACAAATAATCTGTTCTATTTTAAACAATTCAGTTTAGCATGAGCACACTGTTTAATTGTCAAAGCATTTCTATTTAAAGCTATTCAGTTTATTCAAACAGTTCTAATTCAACCATTTCCGTTTAGTACAACTATAGATTTTGGTTACATACATTTAAATGTCAAAACAGTTCAATATCAAACAATTCAGTTAAGTCTAAGTACAGTCTCAAAGTCAAAAACAGTTCCATTTCAAACGATTCGGTTTAGCATAAGTACCCAATTAAAGTGTAAGTACACAGTCTAATTGTCAAAAAACATTTCTATTTCTACCCATTCTGTTCAGCCAAAAACTTCTCATTCAAATAATTCAGTTTAGCATAAGTATGGTGGTTAGTTCTATTTAACCCATAGATAGGGCCTTATTAGGTGCTACCATTCCGAGCCAGAGTGGACCTGGGATCAATGACAATGAAAGGGTACTCTGCATTCCCCAAAGTCACAGGATCACTGGAACCTCACCATCAGATTGTTTAGTGTTATATCCAAAACACTCGTTGAGGGTGGGGATCTTACCTCTCTGCAGAGATGCAGTCGGTGTATTCTACAGCCCCAGCCGACTGGGCAAGACTGGACCGTGTTTAAAAAAATAAATGAAAAAAAGAAAAGGATAAGCAATACAAAATATGTAAATATTAACGTACAATGAATGTAATTCCTGAACCTTAAGGCATAAAATAACCCTGAATGGGTTTAAATGCCATTAAAATCAACCACTTAAACAATCAACATATTCACTCTTGCTTTCTTTCTAAAATCTTTATCACTTTATTGTATTTTTTCTTCTCTTTTTTTCCCATTTTTTTAAAAATTAGAATTGATTCCTTTTTTCCATGTTATTTTCAGTTTGCCATTGTTGCTAATACTCTCATTATTTTATTATTCTGTAATTCAATTCACTTTGTCACGTATGTTTCTTGGCGCATTTTCTCGTGAATATTTCTTTATGTGAGACTCTATTGCTGTCACCGCTAAAGTTTCTATTTTAATGAACATTTCCAGGTTGTTTATGTCATTTCTGTACATGAGATATTTAAACTTTTCATCATCATTTGCAATTCTGGTAGACACATCTTCATCATTAGATTTAATTGTATATAGGAACAATGAAGAGATGAAGCCTTTCCTAAAGTTTCTTCTTTAGGTATTAAACTCATTTACAAATTATCCGCCGGAGGTCAGGACAACTTTCAAATTTCTTATAAAGTATGATCAAATTATTATTAATATCATTCTGTTATATAATTGCGGAATGATTCTTTTTATATTAATCATTTTTCGTTAATTATATCTTATCATTCAGTTTGGTTAGGCTTTGAACTATTCGGCTTTTAGAGCAGTTGTTTACGCTCACGCGCAGAGGATATGACAATCACAAATGTCATAATAAAAACTCCAGCTAGGAAATACGACTGAGGTGTGAATAACGTCATGCCTGGAAACGATGGTCTGGGAATTTTGGTGATTTTTGAAAAAAGCAGTTTGTTGAGATTTGACTTTGGGCAAGGCCAGTCCAGCCGGGGGCTACGGGATGCGCAACGCATTTGTTGGGTCAGTTAGTTGAGATTTTGACTCTGGGCCAGGCATTCCAGCTGGGTGTTGGCTGTGGGTGATGTAGGAACAGTCAGCATGGTAAAAATTGTGTCTCTCTCTCCTCGTGTCGAAAAACTAAATTCAAGAAGTTAATAAACGTTTCATACCTAAACAATGGAGAGTCGTCAGTGTTTCGGGATTTCTTTGCATGTTAATACTCTACATATTCATATTTTGGCTCTGCTACAATTCTACTTCTTGCGAGTTTTTCACACTGTAACACGACACACTATGTTAATATTAATAATAATGCAACTTTGCCGTTCGGGATACGAAAAAAGTTCATATTCAGACTGTCTGAGTTGCCCGTGGTGTAAAGATTATCGTCATACGAAATGGACACTGTGACACGAGTTCAAATTCTGGACGAGACTGACTGCATTTCACATAGCACTAATACCCTTGGGAAAGGTATGAATCAAATTATTCTCCCTCCAGCTATGGGAAAATAGTTGGGCAGACTGAGTTCTTCAGCCTTGGTGAGTGTTGCTTTCTAGTTAGTGAATGCTTGTAATATTAAATTAAGGACAAACCACGATATGAGAGAAAATAGAGATATATTCCCAGGAAAAAGTATATACAACAGAGAGACTATAAGTAGACAAGAACATAGGATTAGTGAATACAGAATAAAGATATAGTCCAACGATAGTATTGGTTTCCGTTATTACGGTAGCAAGTAAGATGATCTAATGCGATCTCCAGTCTCCAGTACTATTCCTATAAGAAGCTGCGCTTCACCTTCTAGTCTGCCCTGGTATTAGTAGCTACTGCTATATATGACAGATGTTCATTGTGTGGAGAAAGGTGGGTGAGGCAACTTGTCAAGGAGAAGGAAAACTTTGAATTTCAAACCTGTTAAACTCCCCTAAGAAATTGACCTTGTGTCATATCCTGTCCGAGCGAAGGGGTTGGTAAATAAGGGGAATAAAGGCAGTTAATGGGTACTCTGTATTCCCTAAACATTCAGGTTTGCAGTTTCACCATCAGGTGTAGTTTAGTGTCATATTCAGGACATTCGATGCGGAGGTGATCTTACCCCTCAGTAAAAGAACAGTCAGCATATTGTAGTGCCCGAGCGGAAAGGACCTCAACTATTAGGCAAGCAATATACACGAATATATATATATATATATACATATATATATATATATCGAAAATGGTCGAGGAGAAGGAAAACTCTGAATTCACACCTGTTAAACTCCGCTTAAACAATTGACCTTGTATCATATCCTGCCCGAGCTGGGGGTTGGTAAATATATATATTCAGACTGTCTCCGGTTCTGGCAGTCCGACGCAAACTCAAGGGAGAGATGAAGACCTTGTTGAGATACATGAGCGTATCTTATTTCCAGAGGCCCCTATTCCGACCCGACGTCAAACCCAACTTCTGTCTTTGGGTTTCAAAACTCAACTCCCTTCAACGGCCGTCTCCCGAATTCAAAATTATATTTTCTTATATAATCTATTAATTGTCTCATTCAGTTAATGTTATAAAAAGACGTGTCTTAAACTTTCGATATGACGTCATCGTCCTAATTATTGCATCTTACGATCATTATCTTGTATTTGTTACCTAAATAAGAAACTCTTGACTTGTTTATGTTCAAATTCCTGTCTAGAATTATTTTAATATGACTCATCCAGCATACATGCAAGCTAATAAACTTTTGCGACTAAGTACACTGATACTCAATGATTTTAGCTAACTTACAATTTTACCAAACGAATTAATTATTTACTAAATAAAATAGTTAATATAATTATCACACTAATTATTTTACATAACCAGCGTTAGCTGGGGTCTTTCACTGGAGTCTGAGTGACAGTGTAGCGGATAAAGTTTAATATAATAAGGGATGCCAGGGTTAAAAATAGAAATGGATCAGCTGTAAATCGACAACGAGTTCCGATTGGCTGGAAGAAATCAAAACAGAATATTCGTTAGAGGAATGGAAGAGGGATAGAAAAGAGGAAAAAAGAATTCATTTGGAGCCCAGTCGCGAAGCCGTGAAGTCAGAAGCAGTGAACAAATTCGTAAGAGAGCTATAAACAAAAACGAGAAAGTTAATATCAAGGTTTGTATTTGTTCTCTTCCACCCCACTCTCTCTCTCTAAACGCAGTTTTATTTTTCTGAGTCCAGCTAAAGCGGTGGACTCATTTTTCATACGCTATTCATCTCTTATCGACGACTACTGAGTGGTGTAGTATCGAATAAACATTTGTGTTAGCGAACCAAGACGTTCTTTGGTGTGTTCATCACTTCTTTTTATCAAGGTGGTAACCTCTACCACGAAGTCCGATTGAAACTTAAGGCGTAGCACTATATGCATAGACCAGTTAGAATGGTTGTGGTATATATTTCTATGTGGTATAGTACTAGTAGAAACGTCTATTTGAGACCAGTACTGTTACGAAAGGAGTAAATGAATGAATAAAAATCTGATCAACAAATTTATAGTTTTTATTTCTTTTAAATGCGTGAAATATTTTGGTTAAAAAACAGAATTACAAAATCTAATCTTAAAAGAATATATCAGTCAGAGCGTAGTTACTTTTATTAGATTTAGTTAGAGCAATGAAGTGTAGCAGTAATTGCTAACTTAAGATAAAGGGACATTCTGCGTGTGTAAAAAATTGTTTTGTGTTAGAGAGTCACTTTAAAAAGAGAGAAATGTAATTATACCTCAACGAAAATGTGACTGCCGCTTGAATTTTATTGACGATTATGTGCTGTAATATCAGTATCAATAGCATCATATATAAACAGTTACAAATCAACTCAATAGATAAGTCATGTTAAAATAAAATGGATTCGTAGAAGAAAAAGACGTAGATTTTCCCTCAAAAGGAATAAACTGAAAGGTATTTGAGCAATTCCTTACTTACAGAAATAAATATTCATTTCTTCGATCATTTATACTATTTCGGTAGGTTCAAAATTAAATTTAGAAATTTGATAATTTATCTATATTTCCAATTGACAAAGAATTTTTATTTTTAATATTCATGAAAGGAAAAGGTAAATTTTTACCCTTTAACCCATCCTATTTTAGCGAAAACTAAAAATCAGATTCTACATTGGGGGGGGGGGGCGAATACATGTAAACAGCCAGAAAAAATATCCGCAAGGAAGAAATTTTGAAGAAAAACCCAATATTTTACAATTCAAGTTGGGGGATCACTTTTTAATATAAATTTAACGTAAAAGGATCACCCACTTCCGGACCAGTCAGCATCAGTGACGACTAGAAATGGCGGTAAAGGGACGTGCAATAAAATTTTTTTTCATTTTTTGTATGGCAAAATTTATTATTTATCTGGTTCTACTTTTCTTGTTAACCTTCCATACAGCTGTTTTTTGATTCTATTTCAGCATTCTAATTTTTATTGTTCTATTGATTTCTGTGTTGTCTGTACCGTTTCTAGTCGCAGTAATTAGTTTTTCCTTGCACTTTTTTTTATATGTAGGTGTTTATCCGTTTGATAAGATTTCGACTGCATAGCTTTGTTTCGTGAAGTTTTTTCATTCGTCTAAGATATTATTTTTTTTCTTTTTTCATTTATATTCACATGTTTGATGGAGTCCGCTTCCAATAATCCCAAGCACCTGTAAGTTTTCTTTTCTCCGAGATTTCTGACTCTTCCTTGATTAGGCAGTTCTATTCCTTACATTATTTGTCTTTTTTCTATTCTCATTATTCGCTCGGATCATTTTTCTATGCCAAATTCCATTCCTATATCCAGACTGCAAATTCGTATTGTTTGTATCAGAGTCGCCAATAATTATTATCATTGTTATTTTATTCCCTTGAGAGTTTTTCATATCAGAATCAGTTGATAGTCTTTCACTAGAGTCTGAGTGACAGCATGTCATCTCGAGTCTCCAGAACTCTTCTCAGTATTCTGGCTGATCTTAATAATGCTGTAGTTTGGATAGTCTCTACTCGTCCTCTTATTTCCAAGTTCTCCAGTTCCTTTATCAACCTCTTAGTGAATGTACCTAGAGCTCCAACTACAATTGGTATCACTGTCATTTTTATGTTCCATAGTTTTTTTTTCAGTTCTCTAGAAAGGTTCAGGTACTTTTTATTCTTTTCGCTTTTATTCAGTTTTACTCTCTGATCACTATTCAGCAGATTTTCTTTTTGTTGTTGACTATCACTTGATCTGGTCGTCGGACCGATGTTATTGTTTTACTATTGTTTTTTTTTTAATATCAGTAGTAACTGTTCATTTTCACTAAAATTTGAATGACTGCAAGAATCCTTAATTCTTAGGACCCCTGAAACTATTCTTGCTTATATCAGCAGTACCACTGTCTGGATACTCTGAATTCTTCCTCTAATTTCCGGTTCAGACAGTCATTTTTTTTGTGTTTCGACGTAGTGTTCCAAGAGCTCTAAATATGACAACTAAAACTGTTTCCTTTGCATTGGATATTTTTTCAGCTCTCCATCAAGTTCCAGATATTTATTTATTTTTCTTTAATTCCTCGGCAAAATCATTTTCTTAACGAGGTTGATTTTTTGGTTCTTCTTAATTAAAACTAGTTCTAGTATTCTCGTTTGATTTATGGGATTCGGTTGCATCTTGGAGGTATCAGAGAATTTGATGTCTCAGTTTTTAGATATTCCACGCTGAGCTAATACCATTTGCCACTATAAAATTTTTGCCATTTGCATAATTCCCAGTGGATCACATTTCCCACCAAGTCATGCATTCTCTTGTTTTATTTCAGTGCCAGGTTGCTGCTTTCACTTATGTTGTTTAGTATATAAATTGATTGATTTTTCTATTTTAATGTTATGTCAACTCGTGTGGGTTATTTTATTCATAGAGGTTAGTTAATTGGATTAATTGTACATTTATGTTTACGTTGTGCTGATGGTTCCTAAGTCTTTTTTTGCTCTCAGTAATATCGAATACGAATAATTTTAAACATATGTTTGACCTATAGATAGGACCCTAACATGTACTACCACTCCAGGTCAGAGTATACCTGGGAATAATTGCAATGACTCTAATCTTCTCAGATCTCCAAAACATCAGCCTCACCATCAGGTGAATTTTAAAGGGGATACAGTCGGTATATTATAAGTCCCATCGACACAGTGACGTATTATTAAATACCCGGAAGAAAGAAAGAAAGAAAGAGACGATAATAATAGTATATAAAAATATTCAGGTCTGTTTTATTACGAAATCACCGAAATGTTTGAGAGAGAGAGAGAGAGAGAGAGAGAGAGAGAGAGCGTGTGTGTGTGTGTAACCGCTAAGATACTATATCTTCAGAGAGCCTTACTTCTTCGCTCTGCTTCCTCAAGCATGGCATAGGACCGACTTAAAACATTTAATCATTTTCGGTTCTTCTTTGTTCCGGTATCCTACTTCCTGTCGACATAACTGAGTCTTGTACATTTAGACTTTTCTCTAAATATCAACCCGGAGCCATCTGCCCCCAACCCGGGGCAACACCCTGATGATGCGACGTCAAGTGTCACTGCGCTCTGCCCACTGCTCTGTGTCACTCTGCTTGGTATTTAAAACTTCCGCCGTTATAAACTTTTCGGATGCGCGTACAATCTTCCTTTCGGCATCTTACGTAATTCACGTGACATTTCCACAGTTTTTTTATTTACCTTAAGGCACAACTGCATCCTGTTTTTGAAATCCATTAACTAACACGGCCTGTCAAAGGTCAATATGTAGCAGTATCTCTGTCAGTTATTTAATCGGTTTCTACTCAGTTAACGCAAGAGGAATTTATTCAATATCACACATTGGCTAATAAGAAAAAAAAAATGCAAATTTTAATTAAACCTCTAACTATATCAATGGCACAATCTGATCTTGCTAGCATTACGGAAAATAACAAAACTTTTTTCTTTATTGCCATTTATCAAAACTTAAACGCTGTTCCTTCCCGTTGATACTTTTTTTTCCTTAACAAGAAATCTTAAATATATCACTTACTGCTATTTCACCGTGTTTTAAGTTAATAACTTGGTCGAAAGAGATCTCAACCGGATAATTCAATTGATCGATATTTCTTTTGTAATTACTTGAAAATGTTTGATATGACCATGAGAATGGAAGTTTAGCCGAGGTAACGGGTTATATATTTAAGTCTAAACGAAGGAATTACGTGGTTGTTAAATATTTCAATTAATGTCTGAGAAATTATCAATCAGTAATTTTTTTTTCTCTTTTTTCTATTATTGTTATCTGAAATGTTGCCATCAGATGCGTTTCAGAAATTTAAAACGTAATAATTGTGTTGATTGATTAAGAGATTGGTTCTAATGGCATGGCGACTCGTCGTGGGTTATTTTTTGCCTCTAGGTTAAGGAAATGCTTTCATTGTTTATTCATTTTTGAGTCGATGTTTCTTTAGAGTTTTTTTATTAGTAAAATCTTCAGAAACTACACAAAAAATACAAGTATAAACGTACTCTAGACGCAATTCCGTAACATCTAGGCATAAAATAGCACACAATGGATTGACATGCCGTTAAAAGCAATCATTGAAAGTAATTGTTTAAAATCTAATTCGTATTTATCACCACGAATTAAGTTTTCATCTGGTAACATAGTTTTAATGGATACATTGCCTTTTATTTTTGGAATAATACTAATAAAAAAATGATAGAAAATTATGATATTCCGGATAGAATATTCAAACCAAAACAGTATCGATTTTCTATCCAGAACAGTATCATCCGACGTATCATAAAATGAGCACGAAAAGCTATCTGTGTAGCAATTGCAGATTTAACTGTCTTAAACAACATTTCAAAAACAAACAGTGCGTACCTGTAAAAAGCATGATCATAACCGAAAAAGATGGATGGAGCTACCATAACCACTTGCCTAGTTTATATATTCCTCCTCTTTTTCTTAATACATTCAGTCTGTCTACGTCATCTCTAGGTTGTGAGGCATTATGCGATCATGAGTTTGCTTGTTCTTTGGTCAATTTGTTGTTCTTCTTTCGTCCACTTTAAGAATGGTCCCGAGTATTTTACGAAGCGGTAGTGCAGGTATTTTTCCCTTGGATGAAATTTCTACAATATAGTTTGGTTTCGAGTAGTTTTCTCGTTCTCCTGAGTTATTCTTTTTCTTCTGCTTTCTTTCATCTGCGCTTGTTTGATGTTATCCGCTTCCATATTCCAAAGTATTTGTAAAAGTTTCTTTTCTTCTGAGTATACTGATTTTTCTTGATTTGTAAGTTCGCCAATGGCCCGGGAGACCCGAGTTCAATCCCAGGTCGAGTCATACCAAAGAAACAAAAATGGTACTTGATGCTGACTTGTTTAACACAGTTTTATAAGGCGGGGATCAAGGGTAAACTGGAGCAATCTAGGGAAGGAATAGCACCATATTCAACACCTCGGTGTAGTAGCCAATGGAAAAGGAGCCTTCGGGTAACCCTCGACTACGGTCGACAAGTTTAATTGTACTTTATTCCTTCCGTTTTTCATTATTAGCATGGCATATTTTTCTATGCCAAATTACATTCCTATATCTTCACTGTATATCCTTAATACCTGTTATTATTATTATTTTTATTACTTGAGAATTTTTTACATAACCGTTTGTCTGAGTGTCAACAAATCTCCTCAAGTCTCTAGGACTCTCCTCAGTATTCTGACCGATCTCATTAATGCTGTAGTTTGAATTGTCTCCACTCGTTCTCTTATTTCCATGTCCTCCAGTCATTTTACCAATCCTTTGTTGGCTATTGGTATAACCATTACTTCCATGTTCCACAGTTTTTTTCAATTCTCTTGTAAGGTCCTGGTACTTATCCTTCTTTTCACATTCTTTTAATTTTACCTATTAGTCAGCCGAGATAGCAAAGTCCACAATTCTATCGGTTCTCTTTCTTTGTTGATTATTTTAAGTTCTGGTCGTCTGGCCGAGAATAAGTGATCTGTTTGTATCTCAAAACCCCAGAGGAGTTTGTGTGTGTCATTCTCCAGGATAGATGCTGGGTTGTACATAGACCATTTGTTCGCAGGGTCAAATTTAAATTTCTTGCATAGTTCCCAGTGGACCACACTGCCCGTCTAGTCTTATACTTTTTCTGTGATTATTTGCTTCATTCGCTTATCATGTGATTGATCGTTTCGTCTCTATCAATACGTAACCAATATCTGCTGTTTTGTTGCTTTGATATGGTTGGTTCTTATGGTGTTGCTTCGTGCTGATTAACTGGGTATTGGCCTGATGAGTAGTGTTCCCCAGTGGTGCGTGAGACCGGGGTTCAATCCCAGGTTGAGTTATATCAAAGACTCTAAAAATGGTACTTGATGCCGTCTTGCTTAACACTCAGCATTATAAGGAATAAATCAAGAGTAAAATGAAGCAATCCCGTGAATGGAGTAGCACCCTCCCTCTACACCTTGTTGAAGTAGCTAACGAAAAGGGGCCCCCTTCGGGTCACCCTCAACTAAGGTAACTAATTTTACTTTTTATTATTATTTCAATACTGATGAGTTTTCACATCAGTGTTGGTTCGATTTCTTTTATTTGATTCTGAGTGACAGCAATTCTCTTCAGCTCTCCAGGACTCTTCTCAGTATTCTAGCCTATCTTTTCAATACTGTGGTCTGGATCGTCTCGATTGTTCTGATTTTCATATCATCATTTTTTTCCAAGCTTTTGGGGTCCGTTCCGTGTTCACCATATACAATTAGTTGCACTGATTTCCTCATGTTCAAGATTTTTTTCCTAGTCCTGAGGCAAGGTCAAAATTTCATTATTATTCTTTTATTCCGTGCGAATTTTTTCATTGGTCACGGCTTACACCCACGCATTACTTGCTTTTCATTGTTCATGGCTTACACCCGTACACTGCTTGTTTTTCATTGGCCATAGTTTACATCCACGTGATGCTTGTTTTCCATTGGTCACGGTTTACACCCAGGCAACGCTTGTTCTCCATTGGTCATAGCTTACACCTACATTTTATTCCTTTAATCACTTTGTTGATTTTATCTACTGCCAGATGTATCAGCCGGGTTCGTGGCAGGTCGAAGTGATGTGTTACAAAAGTTTTTTTTTTTTTAAATATTTTTTAAAATATTTTAAAAATATTTTTTAATATTTTTTAAAATATTTTTAAAAATATTTTTTAAAAAGATTTTTTAAATATTTAAAAAAATATTTTTTAATATTTTTAAATATTTTTAAATATTTTTAAAAATATTGTTTTAAATATTTTTAAAAACATTTTTAAAATATTTTTTCAATATTTTTCAATATTTTTTAATATTTTTTAAAATATTTTTAAAATATTTTTTTAAATAGTTTTTTAAAATCTTTTTTTAATATTTTTTGATATTTTTTAATATTTTTTAGATATTTTTAAAAATATTTTTTAAATTTTTTTATATTTTTTAATATTTTTAAAAATATTTTTAAGAATATTTTTTAGATATTTTTTTAAATATTTTTTAAATATTTTTAAATATTTTTTTTATATCTTTTATTATTTTTTAATATTTTTTTATATTTTTTAAAATATTTAAAAAAAATTTTTTTTAAATATTTTAAAATATTTTTTAATATTTTTTAAAATATTTTTTAAAAATATTTTTTAAGATATTTTTTTTAATATTTTTTGAAAGTTTTTTTATATTTTACTAGAGTGTGAGTCCGAAAGTAGAGTGGAGTCTCCATGGTATATTGTCTAATGTGCTGGACATTCTCCGCAAGTTTGAACACCGATCAATTTGTCATTGTCCAACAAGTTATCCCTTCTTTCATTTTCGGACTAATATCCTTGGGAAAAAATAATCGGGCTACTGCTCATTTATAAGGATGACTTTGCCATTAAATAACCAATGAATGCTGACATGGTATCAAACAAAGAAACGGAAACCGACATCTATTCTTTTATCATAGAAATATCGTTTTAAACGATTAAATATGCAAACTTTCCTTTATCGAAATAAAACTTTCATTTGCCTTTTAAGATCTGAGTTTTCCAGTTAACGGACACAAAGATGTTCGATAGCGCATTATGCTGTGTAGACGTCAAAAATGAATTAAAAATAGATATTTTACTTTAAGTTTTAAGAAAAGAACCTTAGAATTGTAGATTGATTATTTTGTTAGATGCTTTTATCGAGTCATTCTCACATAATCATTTTTATTCAAAAATACACAGACAGGCAGATAAACAGATATACAGACAGACACACACACACACACACTGACCCAGAGAGAAAGAAAAATAACCTCTATGTTTTATCAACAATTTTAGATTATTTAGAGGGAAGAAAAGTATTTGTTGTCTAAAATTCTGGGACGAAGCTTCATGATTTTTATCATTATGGGTTTTCGGACGATTGTCTTTATCGTTATTGTTATTTCCACAACGTTTCAGCCAATATGTCCTCCGGCCTTCTTCATGTGTTTGCCGAACTCAGAAACCTTCACGGAACTTATAACTACGTTTCTTTATTGAATGAACGGTAGTCGCTTGTTCTGATTCCGTTAGCCATAACCGGGTACAAGTGTTAAGTATTCCTGTATTGTTACTCGCCTGCAGTCAGGATTGAACCTGCAACCTTCAGGTGATTGTCTCCTTAGAAGCTTAGGGAACCAACACATATAACCGTTACGCTATCTGTCTTGCTGGAAGAAAAGTGATAAAAGAAAAACAAAAAATACCAAAGTATATACACATACACAGATACAAGCAACTACGCAGACATACAAACACATAGAATGCACTCTCATAAAAAGAGAAAAAGAAGGAGGAGAAAATAGAGAAAGAGAGAAACGATACCTGCAGAAAAGAAAATTTGTCTTGGACAATTAACCCGATGGGAATATTCTCAGATACAAACCCTGGAATTCAAAAGAACAACCTTATCAAAATAATCGCCCCGATTTCTATCAAATGCAACACCACCTGCAACCATTATAAGTTTCTAAAACAATTGAAATAAACTAGAAGCATGTGTTGAAGAAAAATAGATTACTTAAAAAATAAACTGCCTTGAGGACCTTTTCATTTTAAAGTATATATATATATATATATATATATATATATGTACGCAGAGTTTCTCAAAGTAGACGCAGTCCATTAATATGATGACGATTTATTACTGAGACAAGTGCAATGGCGGTCATTTCGCACACGTTCTGTAAAAAAAAATGCATTCTTTCAGCTAGAGATATCAAATCAATGTCTTTTTTAAAATCATAATTGTATCAGCTTCCAGGTCATGCAATCATTTCTTTTAGTTTCTGTTTTATTAATAAATTATGATAATATTAATGGCTTGCATCAATTTTGAGACAGTTTTGAATGATTTTTTCTAATAATAAGTAGTGATGCAAAATATTTTTCCTCTTTTATCCAAGTCATTGTGATTGAGGATTAATAATTGTTATAGTATACTATTTTCAAATCTGAAACAAAAAAGAAAACATTATTATCATTAGTAGACCTATTTGCTGTCACATGAGTTCAATGCACATTGAGACACCCTGTATTTAAAATATTTTTTCCTCTCTTGTTCAAGACATAGTGATTGAGGATTAATAGTTGTTATAGTATGCAATTTTCAAATCTGAAACAAAAAAGAACACAATATTATTATTGGTAGAGTTATTAGCAGTCATATGAGTCTCATGTATATTGAGACACCCTATATTTCTCCCCAACTTTGCTTTTCCTCAGTTTCATAATTTTTTTATTCATATAAATGAGCGATGTTAACGTAACCATCGTGAAGGTATGAACTGCTTTTGATTGGTTGTCAGCCTTATAAAAGTCTGATCTAACTGATAAAACAAAGCAGAAATTCTTCCAGGTCGTAGCCGCATCAGAACTACTATACGGTTACATTACTTGGATTCTGATAAAACGCTTGGATCAAAAGCTTGGTGGGAACTAGACAATAATGTTTTGAATAGAGGCATGCATTATAAGTTTGTTACAAAAATAGTTAACCATATTTACCACCCACTCCGCTCGGGCAGGATAGGTATTAGTGCTATGTGAAATGCAATCATTCTCGTCCAAGATTTGAACTCGGGTCGCCGTGTCCATAATAATTACACTGCAGGCACCTCAAAAATAGTTAACGACTAGAGTGACCTCGGGTGGAGCTGTCTATCGAATCAGAGTTAGAAAAAAAATTACTCCTTTAGCGACTCACTCAGATATGAAGATTACCGCTAGTCTCAGAAAGCCAGTTGATACTGGTTGATGGGGGGGGACCTATTTATAGGTGTTGTTAACAACCCAGAGATCCGGATCGATGGTAACTACCTCCGTTCTTTTCTAACCTAACAGGAGATTATGAAAAATTAAACCCCTCTAGTCAGTGTTCTTATTGATTACACACCCCGGTCGAACTAGTCACTCCGCCCTCATTTTTTTCACAAATTCTAAAAGGACTTTTTCTTGTCATGTCCTTTTGGAGAACATCATTGCAAAATCAAGAAATATAAAGGAATTAAGAGATATAATCGGTAGCTGATGAAAGAGAAAAAAGAAAAAAAGAAAAGCACACTGAATTGGTGGGGGAGAAAAATTATTAAGAAATCTTTTTTTTCGTTTTTTTTTCTCACTTTAGTCTGGTTTAATTGCACTGTAATCAGCAGTTTGAAACTTTAGAAGAGTTTAAAGCATTGGTTGATATTTGCTGATATAAAGCGCTTCTTGCACGGAGAGTTATAGATTGTTGCCAGCAGTATTTGAACTAATCATGGAAGCTGTCGCTTACAAAAGGACAGTTGTATGGGAACTTACCCCCATCATGCAAACCATCTAAGAAAGGTGAGGTAGTTGTCTAAATTTCTGAGACAAAGCTTGTTGATTTTTATCATAAAGGGTTTTCGGACTATTGTCTTTATCTTTATTGTTATTTCCACAACGTTTCCGCCGATATGTCCTCCGGCCTTCTTCAGGTGTTTGTCGAACTCGGGAACCTTCACGGAGCTTTGAACTACGTCTTTTATTGAATCCACGGGGGTCGCTAAATTTACCTATGCCTCATACGCAGGGATATTAGTGTTGGCTGACCAACAAAAATGACATTCGTCTGTATATTCTAAGCTCCATCGAAAAGGCGGTATTTTTAAAAGTGTAAGTGGATGAAAATGATCAAATCATATGGTAAAAATTGCGCTTCGTGTTTCGAGAAAAAACAACATTTTAACTAATAAATTCTTGGACAGTACTGAGCAAACTACAATCTGCGGGCCACTTGCGACTGATGGTGCTTTCCAAATGGCCTGATTGAGACTTTTTCATGGAAATGTAAAATTACCTTGAAGTGTTATACCGGCCCAATTGCTGTGGGTAGAGTGTTCGTATATACTACGGGAGACCAGGGTTCAATCCTAAGTCGAATCATAACAAATATGGTACGCGATAGCTCCTTGCTTAAGTCTCAGAATTATAAGGTAGGGATCTAGGGTACAGTGGAGTAGTCTAGGAAAAGAGTAGCGCTCTCCTGTACACCTCGGTGTTATAGCTATTTAAAAAGAAGCCTTCGGGTCACCCTCGACTACGGGCGCCAACGTTTTTCTAGAAGTGCTGACCACTGGATGATGAGCCATATCTGATCCGACCTGCTTTCCATACAGCAGGACCATATCTGTTTATTTGTCGCTGCCTCCCACCAGACACGACTTAACACAAGGTTAAAAGCCCGAAGGCCGATTAAAGTGGGGATAAAGGGGAGGGGAAGGTCGGGAGAAAGTCGAGACTCGAATTCTGCTGGTCTATGCTTCTCATCGGCTCACTTAGTGCAATGTGAACCTGATGAGGCAAGCAGTTTCACGAACCCAAATGTGGGTCCGGGCACGTATGCCGGGTTATGGCTTGAACTAGGCAGAAAGGTCTAGTGCCATACATAGGCTTCGAGAATGTCCGTGGGGACCTCTCTAGCATGACCATATCTACTTTTGGATATGAATTTTCTTTCTACTTGCTTGTATTTCATTCTAATTAGAATAAATTTCCAGACACGGTGAATTATGCAAAAAGTGTTTAGACAACATTTTCATTATGATTTACATGTAGATTGCACATGAAAAAAATGGTCCCGTGAGTTTTTTTTTTCTCAAAACGTCAGAACAACGAACATAACAAAAAATAATTTCATTTTCTGATTTGGATATTTTGACTATGTTGGTTGTCTCTTGGTTTGTGTAACATTGATTCCTCTGTTGTAATAACTTCCTCAGTCGGGTGAGGCTGTAGAATACACAAACTGCGCGTCTACAGAAGAATAAAACTCCACGAACGAGTGTCTAGCCCAGTCAGTTGGAGCTGTAGAATACACAGACTGCGTCTATACAGAGGGGTAAGATTCCTCTATCGAGTGTCTGGCCCAGTCGGCTAAGGCTGTAGAATACATCTCTGCAGAGGAGTAAGACTCTCTTAACAAGTTTCCTGTATATGACCCTAAACAGTCTGATGGGGAGGCCTCAGTAATGCTGGCGCTTTGGAGAATGCAAAGTACCTCTTCATTAGCATATCACCCAGGTCCACTCTGGCCCAGAGTGGTAGCACTCGATAGGATCCTATTTATGTGTCAAATAGAAGTAAACTGCGTGCTATGAAAACTGAACTGGTTAGAATAGAACTGTTTTGACATTTAACCGTGTGTAAGTAAATGACTGATGCTTAATTGAATTGTTAGCAATACATAGCAATAATTGGAACCATTTAACTTTGTTGACAAATCTAAAAAGCTTGAAATAGAACTGTTTTTCACATTTAAACTATACTTATGCCAAACTGGATTGTTTGAAATAGAACTGTTCATACGTATAAATTGGTTTTGGCATTAAATCACCTACATTGTTTGATATGCAAAAATAAAAATAAAAAATAAAAAAACAAACCAAACCAATCTAGTAGTTCTATGATTGTTGTTAATATCAACAGATTTATATGATTATGGAGCATTTTTCATTCAGAAGCTTCCGGTATCAAAATTTACAAACCAAGTACAAATTCTGGATGAGAAATTTTGTATCCCATTTCATATTAATGCTCTGGGGAAAAGTAGAGATTTATCTCTTCTCTCAGCAACTGGGCTCTTTAACTTTGATATGGTAACTGTACTCCACTGAAAAATTGGCTTCGTTACTGTTGGGTATCATCTACCTTTTCAGCATAATGAGCTGTTCTATCTGCCATATATGGTAGTAGCGGAGATCAGTCTGGGAATGAGCCTACGAGTCAGACCAGAAGAGCCGTTCCTATTGTTGAAGTATATCATTACTCTATCAATAATCCTATGTTCTTATTACTAACAGTCTCTCTCTTGTAAATACTCTTTCCTGTAAATATAACTATTTTCCTCACCTATCGTGGTTTGTCTTATTATTACTACTACTTGTGTTCACTAACCAGAACGCAACAGTTACATCCTGCTAAGTATATAAAAGCCTGTTGAATATATCGAACAGAAAAAAATCAAGTGATAGATTTAAAAGTGGTTCTATTGATTTTAATGGCATAGAATTAAGTGCCGAACGTGTGGTTGTTAACGTGTTAGACTGTGACTTGTAAGCAGTTCGAACTCCGTTCGCTCGATTACGTTCTCAGAGAAAAGTATAAATTAAATCTATCTATGACGTACATAGTACCACTTCAGTTCTTCAGAAAAAAATGGCTTTGACGATAAATAATCCTCCAAGGTTGATATGCCATTAAGAAGCAAAGAAACCATTTAATGGCATATCAACCCGTCCGTGGTTATTTTATGTCTAGAGGTTATGGGATAGCGTTCATTGTATGTTTATCTTTATAATTTTGCGCATTTTCTCCTTTTTTTCGCAGGGTTTTATGAAAAGTATGCCGAATACAAATAATTTTTTAAGTGATCTATCTGAAGCAAAGATGTGACCCTAACAGACGGGATCTGTGCGTAATGGCAATGAAGGGGTCTTTCTCACCCTCAAAATCTCCTGGCTTGGCAACTCGTCTAACCACCAGATGCAGTTTGGGGTTATATCCAAGAAACCCCCTTTGAAGGTGCATCTTATCCGTCAGCAAAGGATACAGTAAAATAATTCTAACAATAACTGACAGGATGGCGATTGAAGAATTAGTACATACATATACTATAATATCCAACCACTAAAGAAACATTAAAAGGAACACTGATGCATTACAAGTATAAAGATTTTCAGTGAAAGGGAATAGCCGTTAAAATCAATAAATAATTTAATCTCAATGGGAGATGAGATTGGAGCAAAATTCTAAAACTTTGCATCAAGAATAAAATTGATAAGCAGTCTTACAACTGCATAGCGATTTGCTAAGTGCAATCTTTCTAATAAAAAAAAGATTGACTTCTGTCAAAAAAGTAAGTGAAAATATTTTAAGCACAGAAAAAAGTCCAAACCATATTGGCCATATTGATTGGTCTTCTTGAGTCTCTTAAAAACACTGTCACGTTCCAAGGTTCAGTCATATAGAGAAATAAATGAAGAAGGAAGAAAACAAACAGGACGAAGCCCAACAAGCCAAGAATATGTCTTGAAAACTTCACAGAGGTGCATATCTAAGACTGATAGAAAATCGCTGTGATTATTTAATGTAAAAGTAAAGACCTACTGAAGATGGACAAAATAAATAGGTATACTTTGCAAAGAACGGAACTTTAAGGGTTCAAATTGAAATAAGAGTATTTACACGCTTATCTAAAATTAGTTATACAAATGCTTTAGGTAAGAAAAGTGCCTTTTTATCAGTCTTTTCTTTTAAGTAATTTTACATTGTGAAAATTCAAAGATCAGATTCTTTTTAGTTGACTCAAGTGCAAGGTATCAAAACTTTTCTCACTTCAGTAAACGATTAAACGTCCTCGACAGATCAAATATACACATGCTTTATCTGCATCAATGGCGAAAGCTTTCTCCATAAAAAATGGACATTTAGAGTTTTCAACAAACTGACAACGAGATCATTTTTTTATTTTGCAGGAGCAGAAAAAGAAGAAAAAAATAACGTTAACTCAGTCAATTAGTCTTAGAATAAACTGCAGAGGGGTAAGCTCTTGCCCTCTAAGAAGAAAATAGAAATGAAAAATAAAGAAAAGAAAAGGTGTATCCTAGCT
Source organism: Sepioteuthis lessoniana (assembly GCA_963585895.1). NCBI lineage: Eukaryota > Metazoa > Mollusca > Cephalopoda > Myopsida > Loliginidae > Sepioteuthis > Sepioteuthis lessoniana. The sequence continues at coordinate 77,303,436 of OY757921.1, read as the reverse complement.
ATGAAACTAAACTGAATATGATTGTGGGACTCTAGTTTTGGAGATTGGTAGGGTGCAGAGTACCTCTTTATTTCCATTACTCCCAAGTCCACTCTAACTCAGAGTCGAAGTTTCGGTTAGGGTGCCATCTAAAGGTAAAATATATTTATTTAAAATTATACATATTCGATTGGATTGTAAGAGAAAAGTCAATCATGATTCCACAGAAAATATAGAAGAATGAACGTAAAACTAAAATAAGTCCCTAAAATATCGATATAGAAATCCCAAGACGGGTTATCATGCCGTTAAAATTAATCAATCGACCAGGCAATCGATCAATCAATCAACGAAACGAGTATAAAATCTCCAATCACATCAGTCATTTTAAAATCAGAGTTGAATTTTTCATCATACGAATAAAGAGTAAAATTGGCGACCTCAATTAAGGATCACTCGAAGGCTCCCTTTTTGATAGCTACTACACCGAGGTGTAGGGTAGGGCACTACTCCATTCCCTGGATTGCTCCACCTTACCCTTGATCCTTACCTCTTAATGCTGAGTGTTAAGCAAGGAGGCATCAAGTACCATTTTCGTGTCTTTGGTATGACTTGACCTAGGATTGGACCCCAGTCTCTCAAACAACTGGCAAATACAGTATTTAAATAAATGTTGTTCTATTTTAATAACTTTTCATTGCTCTTTAAATGGGTTGAATAAGCTTCACTTAACGTCTAGTCCAAACGTCTTTTCCCCGCGTACGTTTTTTTATTCATTTATCTTACTTTCTCTTAGAGATTTTTGAATAAAGAATTTCAACGTTTATATTTCTTCGTGTATCTTGTTCCTTGTTTCTATTTTCTTTCTGGTCATACTCAGTTTTAGTCGATTTCTTTGTTTCCCCTTTTTCTGCTTCATAAATTTCTCAGTTTAATATCTATCATCAATATAATGTGTTTGATATAGTTAGTATGTTTTCTTTAGTGTTTGTGAAGAATTTAATTAACTTCATTCATTTAGGCACAATCCATTCCATTTCATTTTTGATTTCCAATTACTTCTCTCATACGAATATTTTTGTGAATCCTCGAGTTGTTTCTCTCCTTCCCAATCTAATAATTACGTTCCTTGCATTGGATCGTTGGCGCCATGGGGATGATTTTATCTTATATATATATATAAGATAAAATCATCCCCATGGCGCCAATGATCCAATGCAAAGAACGTAATTATTAGATTATATATATATATATATATATATATATATATATATATATGCTGTATTTTGTCTTTTAAACATGTTTGATTAAATAGGACAGAAAATTCGTTTCAGCCTATTTTATCTTTGATCCGTTCAAGTCTTCGTCTGACCTATTAGATATCTGGATGGAATGAATTAAGGGATTCTTGAAGCTCTTTATATAAAGTTTAACAAACCTTTAAACTAGATTAAATTCGAATATAGTCGCGGCTTTCTCGAATAGCTTTAACGCTTTTCTATCCAATTCGTCCTTTTATCGCTAGAAAATGTATATGATTCTACAATATGTTTGTACTTTCATTATTTGTTCCTCCGAAGATGGCTCCAGTACAGGCCAAAAGTACTTGGGAAAAATACGGGTGCGCAACCTTCTGAATCCATTCCTGCCAGATGTCAAATGACTATTACGAACACGTGAATAGATCAAAGATAAAACAGGTCGAAACGAAGTTCTGTTTAGTTAAACTTATATATATATATATATATATATACACATATATGAAAAATAAATGGTAAAGTGGATCAACCAAAACGCAGAAAACATTCAAATTAATATTTCGTCTTTATTTCATCCAAGACTTCACACACACACACACACACACACACACACACACACACACACACAAATATATATATATATATATATTCTGGCAGCGATTTTTTCATTAATACATATTTGATTGAATATATTAGACATTTTTATCTACATATTTTTTGTTAATCCTTTTGATTTGACGTATTGATCTTATAATATTCGGCGGGAATTGGTTGATAACTCTTCCATAATTAGTTATTTTTCCAAGTACTTTCTGTCCGACTTTAGGCCATCATCAGGAAAGGATGTATTACCAAAGTGAGGTAACTTTTATATATACATTACTACTTTGTAAGAAGAAAAGCGTCTGTACTGTTGTATTGTGTTTCGTTTACTTTTCGAATTTGTTTCTATAAATAACGTCAGTAGCTAACGACATTCAAGTACATAAGTACTTGTTTTAAAATTAATTCTGTAAAGTTTGGGTTGTTCCTAATAAGTAGTGCCCCGAGAATCAGTAGTTTTTGCTTGTTATTTTGATGTTCTAATATTGTTGTATTTTCGGTAAGAATTTTCCGTACTTTTGTTGTTGGGCACGAATGTTTTTTGAATGCTGTGTATTCAGACAGATGGGGTATCTATGAGGTTTGTCCTGGGCGCGATCTTCAATAATTTCTACCTGTCTGACCTCGAAATAGAATTTTTTATAGCATTAAAAAACCTCCAATATACCTAAGATATGTTGATGATATCCTTATTCTTGCAAATAATATCAAAGAAATCAACATACTATTAGACACCTTCCAAATTCCTATCTATATATTTCTATCTATACAAGCCAAATTCGATCACCATTTCGCAGTGGTTAATTCTATGAAGAGATCTTGTGTAAACTGTCCAGTACTTCTAGCAGCGTAGTAATCTTTATTCAAGGCCAAACACGCGTATGAAATTATTTTGCAACAAGTTGAAATTCATAAATGAAGGGGTTGATATACGAAATATATAATCTCATTTATGAAGACTAATATGGAGGTAATGGTTTTTAAATGAGTTAAAACTTATTTTTCTTGAAAAAAAAGAATACAATACTGGCTCAAAAGCTTTGCAATACTTTATTACGTGCCAGATTTTAGCGCCGTTCAAGCCATGGTCAATATTCTCTGTGGTTGATTGTAACGTGGTTCTTAGTAAGCATTTTCTTTGTGTGGGTGAGGTTCTTGTGGTATAGTGTGGCATGTAGAAAATCTAGTTCGAATTCAAGTCACGTCAAAACGTTAATTTCAGACAAATGCTCTTAAGCAAGGTATGAAACATTCTTATTCCCCAGTTTATGGGATATCTGGAACCACTATGTTCTTCTGTAAGGATTGTTTTGGCATTAGACCCTATTTACCCAGCCCCTCCGCTCGGGCAGGATATGACACAAGGTAAATTTTTAAGCGGAGTTTAACAGGTTTGAATTCAGAGTTGTCCTGCGTGAGTGTATCACAGATAACAAACCCACAGATGGTATGCTAACAAGTATTACCGCCCTGGATCAAAGTGGGCTTTGGAATAATGGCAACGAAGCGATATTTTACATGGTCCATAGCCCCAGAATTGGATTCGGTTTGGATTGGTTTCATGGCACATAAACCATTGTAGGTAGCTAATACCAAATTCATTTATATATATATATATTTACCAACCCCTCCGCTCGGGCAGGATATGACACAGGGTCAATTTTTAAGCGGAGTTTAACAGGTTTCAATTCAGAGTTTTCCTTCTCCGAAACTAGTTGCCTCACCAAGGCTGAAGAACTTAGTCTGTCCTACTATTTACCTGGAGGGAGAATAATAGGATTCATACCTTTCCGAAGGGTATTAGTGCTATGTGAAATGCAATCAGTATCGTCCAGGATTTGAACTCGTGTTGCCGTGTCCATTTCCTACGACGATAATCATTATACCACGGGCACTTCCCTTTTGGCATTAGACAACCGACGAGAGTTGATTTGCCATTAAATTAAGAATTCGAAACTGCTCCAGGTATGATTTAAAAGCCACAGGGATGAACGTTCGACAAAGTTTAATTCGGAAACTTATGTTTAACAAGTTTGAATGAGCTATAATGCCATTGAAGCGACCAAAAACATTTTAATGCAAAAAGAGAAGGTGCACTTGGTCACCAATTGTAACCAGACCGTTGAAAAATGTTTGCTCAGGTTGCAAGAATCTCGACAATCAGATAAGTTCATGTAGGCGTAAATGTGTGCATTTTGAGGCAAATCCGGCGAACGTCAATCAGAGGGTATAAAGTGAGCTCGTCATTACGCAATCAATTATGGTTCATCTCGTTTATAATCTCGGCAACAGCATACAGACCAGGCTGATTTTGCCTCATATTGCTAAAATAATGCCCAACTTCAGACTCACTTAATCAATTAGTTGAAAAACTTTAAAAGTCATTACTGAGCTAGGAAGATACATCCAGTGACACGTTCCGGGAATACAAAAAAATTCTTAAAATGCAAAAAAAAAAAAAAAAAAAAAATACCAGCGAACCCCGATGTAATTTCTATTATACGGAAATATGTCTTTTAAATGGAGTACATTGGATGAGTAAAATGTTGCATAAATCCGCCATTAGTGTTAAAATGGCGGCAAATAATTATTTTTGGATTATGAAGGAAAAAAATCGGTATTTCTCCCGAATCATAATGGCAGATTATGAAGAAAAGAGCCCAAACTCAAAGAAGCAATAAAATATGTCTTGTACGGAGAAGAGAAACTGTTATGAAGAAGAATGTGCCGATAGCGGTCCGTGTGATTTGAACACGGATCTCTAGCCAACAAACACAAGTGTTGAAATGGATTGTGATCCTGGAGTTCACGTGACTAGAAATGGTGGATATATATAAATGGATCAGTCAGCGATCTGATGAGACACGGGAATTCCTACGTAAAACGGATATGATATTTAACATTGCGAGTTGTATAGCATTCATACTCAGTACTCAGCATGGGCGCCTCCGGTGGTGTAATGGTTAGGAAGCTAGACTCACAAGTGAGTTCAAGTCTCATTGGGTGCCCCACTCATTCGTCCCTGTGCCACATCGAAGCAAAAGTGTTTCGTCATTTACAATTTTGGGCACATCTGGTGGTGTAATGGTTAGCAAACTAGACTAACAAACCTACACAAGTGAGTTCAAGTCTCACTGGGTGCCCCACTCATTCGTCCCTGTGCCACATCGAAGCAAAAGTGTTTCGTCATTTACAATTTTGGGCACATCTGGTGGTGTAATGGTTAGCAAACTAGACTAACAAACCTACACAAGTGAGTTCAAGTCTCACTGGGTGCCCCACTCATTCGTCCCAGTGCCACATCGAAGCAAAAGTGTTTCGTCATTTACAATTCTGGGCACATCTGGTGGTGTAATGGTTAGCAAACTAGACTAACAAACCTACACAAGTGAGTTCAAGTCTCACTGGGTGCCCCATTCATTCGGTTCGGCCATGTGCCAAATCGAACCAAAGAGCTTCGTAAATTACAACTTAATATTCGGCAATGTACGAGAGTAAAGAGAATTTAGGCATCGGAGAAAATTACCCACCTCAAGGAATATTGCAATAGTAGCAACGAAGAAATAGTTTCGAACATTCTGAAATAAATTTTTTCAGAATGCCCATAGTTTATTGAATAAAAGTAGAGAGATGATCAGTAAATTCAAACACATTCCAAATTTTTACAATCTCATCTGACCCCATATTAATTTTATTGTATACTCTCTCTACATCCCTCGTTATATTGCATTCTAGCTTGGTTTTGTTGCTTTGTTTAATGGCATCTCAACCTATGTAGTTCATTCAATGCCAATATAGTTTCCCCTCTAACTATTTTTCTCGGTGTGAAACACCCTCATTTCTCAGCTTTGGGTTAAATAGTACCATTGCCATTTTCCTACAAAGATAGCTTTAGCATCAAATAACTCAAGAAGGTTGTTGGGCCATCAAAAACAAAGAAACCAACCACAACTTATTTCTCCAGTGGTGTCCTGCATGCCTTGTTCGTTTAATTTAAATCGTTTTCGAGATGGGCGGTAGGTGTCATATCAGCTGCTGCTTTGTGTGATTCTCCCTCCAGGACTTCTTCAGTATAACTCACTGCTTGTGCAATTGTCATCAAGCTTTCTCTCCATACGCGTAATGAGTATCCACGTGGTGCATCAGTAGTGACACGACCGCTGTTTTGAAAAAAAAACTGCGCTTTTTTATCAGATAGGTCTGACTCCCATATGACTCATAGTCTCTTGATAGTTGTCCAAACCTTTGTTAGTCGCTTGTTGATATCATTTTTGGTTGATGAGATGCTACTTTCGAGATAGGTGAACTTGTAATATAATGGCCGAGGGATTTCGTTTTATGTATCTTGCCTTTCGGTTTTGTTTGGCTAAGAACCTTTCGCATAGCGCATGGGTTAGTTAGGTGCAACATGAGCACAGGTGTTCACGCGCGTGCGGGGGGGTGTCATTCAGAGATGTCAAAATAAATCCCAGATAATAAAATATGACCGGGTGATGTGATTGACATCATGCACCGGAAGCGTGCGCGGAGGATTTTGGGGATTTGAGAAAAGTCAGGGAGTCGAGTTTTAGCGTCCGAAGAAGAAGGTTGACTTCCGGAGCTCACCGAGACCTTGTGGCGGGTGTCTCGCGTGGTTGGGGCAGATGGAAAAGTCAGCATAGAAAGATTGTGTATCTCTCTCCTTATGTCGAAAAACCTTTTAACTCAAAGGTAATAAAAGTTTCGTACCTGAACTAAGAAGTCGTGTTTTTCGCGTTTCGGGATTCCTATGTTATCTATATATGAGTTATGAACATTCTATGTACATTTCCCGTATTCATGTATGGGGATGTTATAAACTTATCCACAAGTTTCAGAGATCTACCAATTAGTGTCGAGATGTCGCCTCTTTGATTGAAGCACATGAACTCTTTTTTGTCAGCGTTGAGACCAATGCTACTAGCTGCCTGTTCCAGATTATTTTCCTCTATGCACCTTTCATTTAATCTAATGCCTTCTATCCTATTTTTCGTCTTAGCAAAATTTACTGCAACGCTACCCACATAAAAGTAGATAGATCGCCTTTTATATTTTACTTTTATTCATGTCTCATAATAGTAAACTTTGTTTCATGAAATTTGAGTAATATTGAAAGAAAGGGAGATTATTTTTTTTTAGTTTTTATATATATATAAATAAATGGTGAAATTCTAGATTTGGTAAATCCGACAAGATGTGAAGAAATAAGTGGAAAAATGGATGAATAGAGACAACACATTAAAAAATTATTATTATTTTATTATTTCGAATCCGTTTTCTGTTTTGGTTTATCCACTTTTCCACTTATTTTTCACACACACACACACACACAAACATATATATATATATATATATATATATAAAGTGAGAGAGAGAGAGAGGGGGGGAGTGAGAGAGAGAATGATTCAGACATACCGTCTCCTTTTTAAACATGTGTGATGCAAATGTCGATGGTATCTCCATCTAGCTAGCAACGTCGTATAAAATCAAGGCTTATAATATTTTAATATTTGATAATAATAATAATATATATGTTGGTTTAACCCCAACAACCCTGTCGAGGAGACTTACAATGCACCTTTCTGACACAAGTTCAATAGCTTAGTATTAAAAAAATCATTCATGCCCAACAACACAACTACGGAAAGATTTCACCGACAACACAACAATATTAGAACATCAAAATAATAAACAAAAACTTCAGATTCTCGAAGCGTTACATATTAGAAACATGCAACCAGCACTTAATAGAATCAATTATCAAACCAGTGCTAATGTACTTAAATGTCTTTAGCTACTGGCACTAATTATAGAATTACATTCAAAAGCAAACGCCATAACCTTCAACGGCAAAGACACCCTTACACAGTAGTAATATGCTTAAACAAAAGTTACATCACTTTTGTAATAGATCCTCCCCTGATGATGGCCCAAAGTCGGGCAGAAAGTACTAGGGATACATACAACTATGGACTATACATAAATCAATTCCCCCCGAATACGATAAAAGTAATACGGGAATTCAAACGGATCCAGAAGAAAATATGTAGACATAAAATGTCTATTATGTTTAATGAAATTTGCATATATATATATATGTAGTAATTCTAAAATATTTTGTCAATTTTATTTTAATTTTCTTGTTTCACTAAGACTAGCTGTACCCATGGTGAATTCGTAAAAGTACTGGACTACAAGATGGTTTTTTTAGTCACGCTATTATATTCAATTTCGGACTAATACCCTTCAGAAAGAAATGAACACCCTTATCCTTCCAGGTATTGGTTAAATATTACCATTGCGGTTCTTTCACAAGGATGGCTTTAGTATTAGGTAACACACGAAGTTTGAGATCTTATTAAAAAAAGAAACCGTAACTTTTTTTCGAAGACGTCATTGTGAATTAAAAAAAAAATAAAGCAGAAACATCTTGCAAATTGCATCCGCACTCTTAACAAAGGACACTGTCACTTCTAAGGCCACGTCTTCCCAGGAGGATTAGAAATACGCATTTGCGTAATTAACACGACCTTAAGGGGGGCAAGGATATAGATCTACATTTTCTTTTTTTAAGTAGATATATTTTCTTTTTTTTTCTTTTTTTTTTCAATTCAGAATATAAATCCTCTGCTTAAAAAAAAAATCAGAAACATCTTTTCCGATATTTTCCATTATTTTGCATCTCATAAGATGGAATGTGCTGGTAAATCCTCCATTACAAAAAATAGATTTCATCACGAGCTCATCAACTGATCATTTTCTTCAAACAAGTGCCTCAACTATGGCTCAAATAGAACTGTTCAATTCTTTACTAGGTATTACAATCAATATTAAATATGATTATCAATATAATAGTAATACTTGCAACGATTTAACTGTGTGCAAACAAATAAGCTCTAACTTATTTAAAAATAAAGTTCTGTTCACTTACTTGCACAGTCGGCTGGGGCTGTAGAAAACACCGACTGCACCTCTGCAGAGGGATATGACACCCCCAATGATTGTCCTAGATATGACACTAAACAATATGATGATGAGGTTCCAGTGATGATGGAACATCGGGGAATGCGGAGCACCCCTTCATTGTCATTGCTCCTAGGTCTGCTCTGACGCGATGTGGTAGCACCTGATAGGGCCCTACCTATGGGTTAAATAGAACTAATTACATATTTATGCCAAACTGAATTGTTTGAATTAGAACTGTTTGATAAATTGAATAGCTTGAAATAGAAATGTTTTTGACAATTAAACTGTATTTACATCTAATCAGTGTGCTTATGCCAAACTGAATTATTTGAAATGGAACTGTTTTTGACATTGAAAGTGTACTTACACTTAACTGAATTGTTTAATATTGAACTATTTGACATTTAAATGTGTGTAGACAAAATCTATACTCATGCTAAACTGAATAAGCTGAATTAGAACTGCTTGAATAAACTGAATAGCTTGAAATATAAATGTTTTTGACAAGCTGTGTACTCATGCTAAACTGAATTGTTTGAAATAGAACTGTTTGTATAAAAATGGATTTGGCGTTAAATAACCGACAAAGGTTGATATGCCATAAAAACCAACCAACCAACTATTCACAAACAAATCACAAACATTATATATATATATAAACTGGATTTGGCGTTGATTAATTCATAAAGCTTTGTCGGCTTTGCAGAGGGATAAGAATCCTCCGTCGAGTGTCCTGGATATGACATTTAACTGTATCTGATGTTGAGGCTCTAGTCCTGAAACGTTGGAGAATGTTGAAGAGTCCTTCATTGCCATTACTCTCGGCTCCACTCAGACTCGGAATGGTAGTACCTGTTAGAGGCCCAAGTATGAGTCAGAAGGAAATATTTAATAATATTCTATACTTGAAACCATTTAACTATGTGCAAACAAATGACTGTTAAATTGAAATATTAGCATTACATGGAAATACTTAGAACCGTTTAACTGTGTGCAAACAGAACAACTAATGTAAGATAGTAACGTTTTAATCCATTTAACTGTGTCCAACAAATGAGCTCACGCTCATCTAAAAATGTTCATAATAAAGTATTAAGCAACAAATCATATATGTATAGTGAAGTACATATATATATATATATATATATATATATATATATTTCTTTAAGAAAAACAAAAAAAACCCGGTCACATTAGGATTATAAATTTGTTTATTTGTTTACATCCTGTTATGGGTATTGACATGAATCAATAAGCACCAAAAATAACAGGACTTCTTCAGATCTATTGGATAAAATAATTCAGAAGAGATACAGGAAGGAAGGTTGAGAGGGAGTAGAAGAGGGATGAAGAGTTTCCTCATCATTTCGCCCACTTCCGGTTTTTAGTTATTATTAGCGGTTGGAATTATAGTAAATTACATTTTTTAAATTTTGAAATTCTAAGTACATTTCAACTTTAAACTCCAGATTTAATACTAATTTAGGGAAGTAGAACATTCCTTAATAACCTTACGTAAGAATACAGTAATACTTATCTTAAATTCAAATTTGAAATTGAAATTTTAAATTCAGAATTAATATTCGAGCGTGTTAATTCAGTTACCCTTCCATTGAAAAGTACGTACACATCACATACTATCTTCTTATCTTATCATTTTATTCTATTTTATTTATTTCACCCCAAATTTCAAATTAATCCTATGTTTTGGTTAATTAAACATTATCTATGATAATTTGTCTATAGTTTAAACTTATTCCTATGTCTACATCTAGCTATGAATTCACATCGCTGATTTGATAATTTTTCAGGGTCTGGGTATATCATTACTTGTATTTTTTCTTCTAAGCACACATTACATCTGCTTTCAAAGCATTTTGGAGTACTCGATTTTTTCAATATGATCCATTGAATCTCAGGGATCAAACCCTTATTTTTCAAACTCCAAAAATGCTTAGATAGGACTGTTTGGTTTTTCAGATATTCATGGGAGGATGAAAATTTATAATTAGCGTATTTAGATTTCGATTTCGTCGAGGAAATTCATATATAAGTTTTTCTATCCTGAACATTTTCTTTTGGTAAATGATTCCTTCGTATATAACATTATCTAAATTACATAATCCATTCATGGGACAATTCATTCGAGTTTTACAATTACATTCGTTTTGTTTACTATTATTATTATTATTATTATTATTCGTTTGGTCATGGAATTCCTTAATTATCTCTTTATTATGATTATTGATTATTTGAAAAATCTCTTTCTTGCAGGAGTCTCTAATTTTTAACGTTTTTCTATTAAATATTTTATGTAGTATATTATTATGTTTAAAGTGCTTATCTATCAGTTTCAAAAATTCTTTACCTATATTTATACTTGCTAGTCTCCAAAAAGTGGGGTTAAACAATCTAATTTTTCTTTTTCTGTTTTTTTTTTTTTTTTTTTTACTGAACTTCTTATTTTCTTTATTAATATCATTAGGTATATTTTCTTTTTGATAGGTAAACTCTTCCCTAAAACCGCTATTTTTAAGGGCATCCATATATATCTTACTACTCTCTTGGAATATTTTCTCGTGGGCAGATAAATTCCTTATTCTCAATTTTCCTGCTTTGGGGACATATTTAATTATGGTCTTCGGGTGATTAGAGTTTTTGTTAATATAGGAAGGGTACTGGATAGTTTTTAGAAAAGTTTTATATGTGTTATTCGAAAGGTTTAGTGTCACTTCCAGGATATTAACTATCTTATTATTTGAAGAAAATTCAATTGTGATTCCTAAAAACTTAAATGCCCTTATAATCTTCTTTTGTATGCGTGACCTACCTGGGCCATCATGTGTACGTACTGTTCAATGGAAGAGTAACTGAATTAATAAGCTTGAATATTAATTTTGAATTAAATATTTCAATTTTAAATTTTTAATTCAATTTAAGATAAGTATTACTGTATCCTTATGTAAGGTTATCAAGGAATGTTCTACTTCCCTAAATTATTATTAAATCTGGAGTTTTATGTTGAAATGTATTTAGAATTTGAAAATTAAAAAAAAATAATTTACTATAATTCCAACCGGTAATAAAAACTAAAAACCGGAAGCGGGCGAAATGGGGTGGAAACTCTTTACCTCTCTTCTACCCCCTCCCACCCTTCCTGTGTCTATTCTGAATTATTTTATCCAATAGATCTGAAGAAGTCCTGTTATTTTTGGTGTTATTGATTCATGTCAATACCCCTAACAGGATGTAAACGAATTTATAATCCTAATATGACCGGTTTTTTTTTCTTAAAGAAATTATTGCTCTCTGATGTCTGTTACATTGAGCTCTTTACGAGGAAAAACTAAATGTTCATAGTTGAATGATTTTTTGTCCTGACGGAATTATTCCCGACTCCGGTTTAACTGGATTGAATAATAACACACACACACACACACACACACACACACACACACACACACACACACACACACACACACATATATATATATATATATTCTTTTTAAAGACCAAAGATCGGTTTTTTCTTTAAAGAAAGTATTGCTCTGTAATATTAATTACATTGAGCTCTCTACCAAGAAAATTTAAATGTTCAGCTTTTGAATGATTTTTTTGTCCTGAAGGAATTACTCCCAAACTCTGGTTTAACTGGACCGAATAATGCCTATATATATATATATATATATATATATATTATTACAGTGTTAGTTGTCACTAAATCACTTTGTGAGTTGGTGTTGAACTAAGTGCAATATAATATGGAGAGTGCTCAATATCTAGGATAGAGTGATTATATAATAATAATAATAACATTAATAATAATAATAATAAATATATATTAAATATATATATTTAATTCATGGAATTTAGATTGCGATCCCAGGGTTTCATGGATTTTTTTGCAAAACAACAATCATCAGGCAGTTAACAAAAATTTCTTAACTGCCTGATGATTGTTGTTTTGCAAAAACCTCGATGAAACCCAGGGGTCGCAATCTAAATTCCATGAATTAAATATATATATATATATATATATATATATATATATATATATAGGATTTGGCATTAGATAACCTAGAATGGTTGATATGCTATAAAACCCATCTAATCAACCTTATAAAAAGAGCTGTTCTTTTTCTCATCCCTCTTATTTTTTTCTCTCTGTTTTTCTCTTGTAGATACTTTTGAACGTGTGCTCTTGCTATTTTAAACATATCAAGGAATTTCAAAATCCATTGACACAAAATGTTTCTAGTCTTTGTTATCCAAAGTTTTTTTTTATTCCCTTCAATTTTTGTCATATGTAAAATATATTCCTGTTGGTAATGTTTAAAAACTAGGCTGTGGCCTCGAAGCAAGCGAGTTCGTACTCTAGTCGCGCGATTATTTTCAATTTTAAACTAAGACATTTGGGAAATATATGAACCGTCTTATCTTCCCAGTTATGGGTTAAACAGTCTTATTTCTGTACTTGAAGGGTGGCTTTGGCATTCAACAGACCTTGAAACGTTGAGTAAAGACACCAAACTATTTAACTCTACGTTTCTTTTCTTCATAATTATTATCTCTTTTATACTTTTCTTCATAATTATTATCTCTTTTATACTTTTCTAATCAAAGTGTAACGATATGAGCTGGCGTTTTCCATTCTGAGAAGGACATCTCAGAACAGTTGAGAGGGGATCAGGTTCATTTCTAGGAAAGGATTAAAATCTAGTGAAATTGGCGAACTTGCTCATGCGAAATTCACCTACGATTAATGTGTCTTGAGCAATTCTGAGAAGACAAAGAAGCCGAGTCTGCATAAAAAAATCCACTCTTTCGCCCCTGACAAAAAGACGCAGAAAGACAGATGACTCGGTTGTTCGTATTAGCTCTGAACTTCTTCATTCTCAGTCTTTTTAACTTGGAAAGCTGCTTTTTTTGCAAATAAAGCTGTGACGGCTAAGATTTATTGCTCAAGATGTTCTTTTTCGCAACTGCTTTTTTTTATCAAGATGATTTCGGGCATTTCGTTTCATTTTGCATACAACCAGGTGCTGTTAAGGGCTGTAACACTACAAAAGGCAGAAATGTTATTAGTTTTTATTAAATATCTTTTTTCTTTTTTTTTTTTTATCTCTGAATTGTTGCCATCTAATCTGGAATATATGAGAGAGAAAAGATAGATTTTTGGTCGTGGGGTATTGTTGGGAAATTCTGTGCTTTGTAAACCGGCTTTTTTTCTTCTGATTCCCTTTCACTTTTCTTCTTGTTTTTTTACAGTGCAAAGGAATTAAGGACGAACTATAAAGAGGCAGGGATACTTTTAAACTCAATTTTTTTCAACTGGTATATTACAATTTCGAGGAGGGGAATGTTCTTCCCGAGCCAGGAAAAGCTGTCAACCCAGTAAGACAGTGTAAAGAGATCTCAGTAAGAGTTTGTCTTTGGTGCCAAGAAGCCCATCTTTCTTGGCTTACGCAGATTAACTTTTTGTCAGGGTCCCCTCATGGGAGATTGTTATTTTTGTATTTATTTATTTTATTTTATGTTTATTTTTTTTATTCATCTTTTCTGCCGTAATTTTTTTTTAAATTTATAATTCAATCCCCACAAATAGTTCCAGACATAAGATTGATATAAATGGCATGTCAAGCCATCTTGGATTATTTTATATCTAGATGTTCGGATATCACTTTTATCATATCATATTTACCAACCCCACTGCTCGGGCAGGATATGACACAAGTTCAATTTTTTATTTTACTCTTATTTTAATTTGAGCCCTTAAAGTTCCGTTCTTTTCAAAGTATACCTATTTATTTTGTCCATCTTCTGTACATCTTTTCTTTTACATTAGATAATCACAGCGATTTTCCATCAGTTTTAGACATGCACTTCTGTAAAGTTTTCAAGACAAATTGTTGGCTTGTTGGGCTTCGCCCTGTTTGTTTTCTTGCTTCTTCATTTATTTTTCTATATTACTGAACCTTTGAACGTGACAGTGTTTTTAAGAGACTCAAGGAGACCAATCAATATGGCCAATATTGTTTGGACTTTTTTCTGTGCTTAAAATATTTTCATTTACTTCTTTGACAGAAGTCAATCTTTTTTTTTATAAAGAAATTGCACTTTGCAATTTGCTGTGCAGTTGTATGACTGCTCTCCAACTTTTTCTCGCTGCAAAATATTTGAGTGTTGCACCAGCGACGCCTATCATTGAGATTGAATGATTGATTTTAACGGCATGTAAATCCGTCAGAGTTTATTTTAGACCATTGGGCAGTGTATTTTAAAAATGATCAAAACCAAGTAGATTTAAAAATTATAACATTAATTATAATATCAAAATCATATACTTCTTTTGTGTTAGTTCTTCTAAATTGAAATAGTAAATTAGGCAAGACAAAAATTCCCAACAATTTAGCAGCAAAATACGATCACTAATATAACAATTGAACTTAGTAATTTTAGCAGAGATAGTTACATACTGTACAAATTATTTAGATATTTTGTTGTATGGCCATATCCGTCACAAACGTTATACATATGCAAAAACACAGGGTCAAATACACAGGCAACTCCGTTGTTCAGGTACGAACGTTTATTAACTTCTTGACTGCTGAGTTCGGTTCTTCGACATGAGCAGAGATAGACACAATCCTTAATCATTATTTACTAACAAAACTCAAACGCTCAACACATCTTGTAGTCTTTAAGATCTCTGTCGGTTGAGATCTGCAGAACTCCATGGTTAGACTTCAACTTCTCAATACCCTGGTCTTAACTCAGCTTCAACTCTCGACATGGCCAAAGTCAACTCCCAACTGGACAGGCCCCAGTCGAGTATCCGACTCGACTGGCCTACAGTAAAACTCAACTGGACTGGCCTCCAGTAAACTACCAACTCGACTCGCCTACAGTCGAGTACCCAACTGACGTGTTTTTCAAAATACCCAAATTCTCAGCTCATCGCTTCCGGGCATGACGTCATTCACACTCCAGTAACATTTCCTATCTGGGGTTTATTATGACAATTGTGATTGTCATATCCTCTGCGCGCGAGCGTAAACTGTACCCAATGTCTGTGCACCTGAACTAAGAGCCAAATTGTTCAAAGCCCAACAAAACTGAATGATAAAATATAATTAACGAAAAAGGATTAATATAAAAAAAAATCATTCCGTAATTATATAACAATTTCAACATTTCAAAATTCTTTTGATTATTTTTTTAGATTTATAACTGGTATAATTGAAGATTTTAAAACTGAATATATTTATAAGTATTATAATGTTCTCAATAGAAATGATATATTGATGAAACCAACTGGATTGAATTAATTTTTTGATGGTGACGCATCTAATTTTAAGATCCTTTTATAATTTTTATAAAAATTATTTTCTTGTAAAACAGGGTAATATTTTATCACCTTTTTCTGGAATTAATTGATTGTAATTAATTGTAATTTTATTATCTTATCAGGACAATATGATTTAATTTATGTTATTCGAGTAGAACACATTTAAAGAAATTAAAAGAAATCGAACTTTGAAGATATAAAACATCTATGTTTTGCGGAGTGTGTTTTAGTCAGATATTCGGTGAAAACGGATCAGTTTTTACGCGAAAAGATTTACTGATCATCAAGTTCTTTTTTTTTTAGAATTAAAACTGATTTAATTTTAGGATCAAATATTATCTTCTTTTAGTGCGAAAACTAATTTAATTCATGAGTATCTATATCTATTTTACGGTTAAATATCTTCATTGTCCGTTCATATTTACATTTTTTATTTAGTTGTTTCTTAAGAAGTCTATTTTTCATATTTTTCATTTAGTGATCATCAAGTTCTTTTTTTTTAGAATTAAAACTGATTTAATTTTAGGGTCAAATATTATCTTCTTTTAGTGCGAAAACTAATTTAATTCATGAGTATCTATATCTATTTTACGGTTAAATATCTTCATTGTCCGTTTTTATTTAGTTGTTTCTTAAGAAGTCTATTTTTCATACCGTCCTATCGAATACACGTATTCTTTTAACAGATCTATTTGACCCATAGATGGTACTTATAGATAGTAACCTAACAGGTACTACTACTTCGAGTCACTGTGAACCTGGGAGTAATGGCAATAAAATATTACCACACACACCCGAACACTCCTGAACTTGAGCCTCTGCATCAGATTAATTTTAGTGTCATACCTAGTATACCCCTTTTTGAGGATGTCTTACCCTCCACCCTATAGAAGATACAGTCAGATTATTCTAAGCACCTCTGACACCGACAGGGTAGTTGCTGCCTTCTTGAAATCAAACACAAAACTTCTCTTGATAGAAATCTGAAATAATAAGTAGGACTGCCCGTGCTAGAGTATAAAACTTGACACGATTGGGTGGGGAAAGTGATCCGCTGGTAATTGTGCAAGAAATTTAAATTTAACCACTAGGTTGTGCATAAACCATTTGGTGGTATGGTCAATGTTTGGACTATAAAACATTCTAAGCAAATTCAAACGCCAGTCACATTAATACGATCTCATTCGGACTAATACCCTTTGGAAAGATTTGAACACTTTTATCCCGCCTTCAGCTATGCTTTGAATAGTACAACTATAATTCTTCCACAAAGGTAGTTTTGACATTAGATAACCCAGAAAGGTTTATTATTTTGGTTTCTTTGTTTAATGGCTTAAAAAGCCATTAAACAAAGAAACCAAAATAATAAATCAACAATTAGAATGTGGTCTCATGAAACGATGCGATCGAAACCGACCGCCATCATTTGGTTTCTTTGGTTTGGTTTCTTTGTTTAATGGCATATCAACCTTTGCAGGTTATTTAAAGCCATTCTCCTAGAAGAACAGTAGTGGTGCTATTTAACTCATAGCTGGGAAGATAAGGGGGTTCGTACCTTTCCCAAGGGTATTTGCCCGAAAGTGAACGTAATAGCGCGACTGGAGTACGAACTCGCGTACTACGATTCCGCAGTCCATCGCTTTAACCATTACACCACGAGGACACCCCCGCCATCATTTGGGATAAAATGTTCGTGTGATCGACGAACAAGAATGATCGATATTACCATGTCTCAGATTACAGACTTTTTCTTCGAGGACATTGTGGGTCGGAATACATCACACCCAATCAGTGTAATCCTTTCATCTTGAAATCAAAATTGACATATGATAGGAACAAAGCAGCAAGAAAGAGGGAATTGCAATAAAATCACATATCTACAGGAATTTCATTGATTTGTTCTGGACAGACAAGTCTAAGTTCATTATTCCGCAGACTTATTTGTAAATGAATTATACCTCTCTTCCAGACAACCTTGTCGACGGGTTTAAGAATTCGTTGACTATATCCCCAACGGAGAGATAAGAACCCACCATCCCACAAAAAAGAAGTGTCCTGGCTATGACAGTTAACTGATAGTGAGGCTCAAGCTCTGGAGCTCTGAGAGATTGGTGAGCCCATCTTTATAGCCATTGTTCTCTCTTCTGGAGTGATAGCACCTGCTCTAGTCCCATCTATGGGTCAAATAGATCTGTTTTAAAAAAAAGTTATATATAATACCAAACTGGTCGGGTTGAGATTTATATACAATTTGAAAAAAAACAAAAAACAACAACATATTATACGCTTCCGCTAGATAGTGATTGTATAATCGTTATCATTAATAAAAAAATCAAACTCAAGCGATTGATCAGTTTAGATATTTTTGTTTTTTGTTAGGATAGCTATTCCTACGTAGGAAATAATTTTACCCAACTATTTCGCGAATAGTTATTTGGTTTAGTAGTTAAAGTGCTCGACTGGGAAATCCAAGTAAGAGGGTTCGAACACCTATCCCACTATTGCGTTCACTTTCCGACTAATACCCTTGGCAAAGACATGAACCCCATTATCTCTACGGCGGTGGGTTAAACAGTACCACAACCGTTCTCCAACAAGGATGCATTGGTATTAAATAACCCACGAAGGTTTATATGCCATTTTATTAAGAAATCAAAACAAATCAAACACCCAATCCGTTCTCTCCCGAACTATGAGTAAATAACAAGACAGACTGGAGCCTGTTGCCTTGGTTTGGCCTCCAGTCTACGAGAAAAAGAAACTGAATTCAAACCAACTATGCTTAACATAAAAAATGACTTTGTGTCATTTTCTGCAGGTGGTGGAGAGGTTGGGCAAGTACAGCATCATTTCTCCATCTCTTCTGATATGCACGAACAAACAAAAACATATTTATATATTGTTTATTCACGGAAACAAAACCCCCAAATTTCCCACTCGTTCATATATCTTTTTGACAATTTTTATATTGCTGCTAATTTATTAGTTTCCTATCCGGTAGTTGATAATTCTGT
This sequence comes from Sepioteuthis lessoniana, assembly GCA_963585895.1. Taxonomy (NCBI): domain Eukaryota; kingdom Metazoa; phylum Mollusca; class Cephalopoda; order Myopsida; family Loliginidae; genus Sepioteuthis; species Sepioteuthis lessoniana. The sequence goes on along the minus strand of OY757921.1, from coordinate 77,284,249 downwards.
AGCTTCCTTTTTGATAGTTGCTAATTCCTTCGTTTCCCATCCCTAATTCCTAATTCCATAGCTTCCTTTTTGATAGTTGCTAATTCCTTCGTTTCCCATCCCTAATTCCTAATTCCGTAGCTTCCTTTTTGATAGTTGCTAATTCCTTCGTTTCCCATCCCTAATTCATAATTCCGTAGCTTCCTTGCTCGATTGTTGTTAAATTCTTAGTTTCTCATCCGGTTGTTGCTAATTCCGTACATCCGTTTTTTGATTGTTTCTAATCCCATGGTTTCCCATTCGACAGTTGCTAAATCCTGTATTTCCTTTTATGTGATCATTGACAATTAGTTTCCTTTTTGCGATAGTTGCTAATTCCTTAGTTTCTCATCTGATTGTGGGTAATCCTATGTATTTCTGTTCGTGATGGTTGCTAATTCCTCAGTTTTTCCACTTGGTAGTTGGTAAATCTTTAGTTTCCTTTTTACCAGGATTTTAGTTCTCTGGCCAGGACCACGCACTTGTTTCTCTTTTCGCTTTCTTTAATTTTCCCTCTGTTGAGACAGCCAAGTCCTCTCTACGGCAAGTTTTCTTTTGCTGTTGTTGATATTATTACGTATCACTGTGGTACTATAGCTTCACGACACCTAGTTGGCCGCTGGTCTCGTGATTACCACATATGTCGACTGGTCTTTCTCTGTTTCTTTCCACACCCACGTTGCTTTCAGATCCGAGGAAAGAGAAGATGGACGTGGTCCAGTCGATGAAGGTTGGAATTCGTGTTGGAGAGAAGAAAATTTGCAAAGCAAATTTAGAGAAATGACGAAAAAAGCGTTTGTTATAAACAGTAACAAACGTTTATTTACACAGTTGTTCAAATAATTTTTCATCAAACACTGCGAGCTGGGGGTGAAAGTAGTTGACTGGTGGAGTCTTAACTGCAATTAGGCAGTGTCAAAATGGCGAATGCAATGGCAACGGATTTGGTTCTTTAAGCGGCGAATTCCTGAACCAACTCAATTTTTCGCTTTGGGTGTCCTCTATTTATGGGCCCGAATCCCGAATAATCAGTTTCTGATTGGTCAGCCAATGGGGTCTGCCGACCAATGGCTATCATCGTAACAATCCTCCCGGTTTTGCCTCTGATTGGTTTAGACAATCGGCCAATCAGCCAGTCATCGGGAAGGGCTACAAGGAGCAGTTCTGTGGTTGGTCGACCAATGATTTAGTGATTCAAGGCCTTGTGCCAAACTTGGTGACTCCAACCTAAATTGTCCGCCATCTTAGAAATACAATTTTTTGTTTATGCTCTGAAATCCGATGACTCTTTTGGCAGATCTTGCAGGTGTGCGGATGTTTATTTTTTTGGGATAGATTTATAGGTCAACAAGTTCTGATCGGATCTCAAACTTTTTTGTACTTAATCACTTGGTGTTTATTTTACACACGATTCTCAAAAAATACTTGGACACCCAGGGTCAGTTTTTGATGTATATTGACCTCCGACCCGACCAAAGTGCAATTCCAAAGCCGGCGGAAGTGCATATTCCACTGGCGTGGGCGAGCTTAGCTGACAATATGGGACAGGATTAAAATCCCACGGTAGATTCACAGACTGATGCGCCGGAAGAGAGTAACCTGTGAACTGCATGACCGTTATTTCCGCTCGATGACGATCAAACATGCCATTCCAAAGACGGCAGAAGTGCATATTCCGATGACCAGTTATGGGGAGATATTGAGTGGGCGTGAACTGTTATATAACTGAGTGCACAGGAAATTCAATCACTTTGGTTACAAGATATGATAGAGAAAGCCAGTACACAGCAGAAGGGGCTCTCGGGACCCGCGATTGAGTTTGGGGATCAGAAGAGATGGAGAAATGATGCTGTAGAGAAAACAGCCCCCAGCAGAGAGCTGGGCCCCCGGGTCTCCGCTTGAGCAGCTCAGGAGAACGGGAAAGAAACGTTGATGGCCAATAGAGTGGGGAGGTCAATATGTTACAGTTCTGTTCGGTCTCCAACTCCCTCTCTCACACAACCTTTCAAATAAAGTGAGAGGTATATATTTCTAAAAGACTGTGTCGCTCGTCGTCTTTATTGTGTCGTCGTTATGATTTCGCATGCACATGTGTTTGTATGGTTGGTCATGGCTATACAACATTTTGCCAGTGGTGTTTTGCTAACGTCAATTTCTCAGTGGAGTTTCGACTGTGTCAGTTTTACTCGTTTCAGTTTTCTCTGAGTCGTCTTCCCAAAAACGATTTGTCAGTGTCAGTTTGTGCTTGGAATGGTTTCAAAACACTTGGAAATGAGATGGGAGGAATCTGAGATTAGCTGTAGAATCAAGACCATTCAAACTAAAGAATTATTGAGATTGGCTAAAATACCGAAAAGAGTCTCGGAAACCTGAGGAAACTTACTGTCATTCAAACATCAATCAAAGAACACTAGCTATCGATGGTGTGGAAAAATGGCATAATATCGAATGAATGACTAAAGGAAAGACTATCCTGGTTAAAAAAGACCCCCGAAAAGCAACCGCCCCAAAAAATATAGACCCATAATGTACCTGTCGATTATGTTGACTATACTATCAACAAAAAATAGGGAGATATTCTAATTGTAAACTGTGGACTGTTCCTCGAAGAATAGAAAGGATGTCACAAGGGAGCAAGAGGAACAGGCGATTTACTAACGAGACTGAAAATATAGCAACGGAGGGGATAGACTATAAAAAAGATATACGATAGGATTCCGCAAAGCTGGATAATATTCTCAAAATGTACAAGATAACCGTCAAAGTCCTAAAGTTTATCAATGAAACTATGTGGAATTGACAGCAGGAGGGAAATGTTTAGCTGAGATGAAAATCCAGTCAGTTATCTATCCTCCAGGGAGATAATATTTACTAACCCCTCCGCTCGGGCAGGATATGACACAAGGTCAGTTTTTAAGCGGAGTTTAACAGGTTTGAATTCAGAGTTTTCCTTCTCCTAGACTAGTTGCCTAACCAAGGCTGAAGAACTTAGTCTGTCCTACTATTTACCCATAGCTGGAGGGAGAATAATTGGATTCATACCTTTCCCAAGGGTATAAGTACAATGTGAAATGCAATCAGTCTTGTCGAGGATTTGAACTCGTGTCGCCGTGTCCATTTCCTACGACTATAACGACTACACCACAGGCACCTCCAGGGAGATACTCTATCAACATTTGTGATAGAGATGGTGTTACTCAATCACATTCTTAGAAAAAGCTCGGATGAATACAAACTTACTAAATAGTAAGAAAAGATTAACGACCTAATGTACATGGACGACATCAAATTGTTTGCCAAAAACGAAAAAGAATTGAAGACCCGTGGCTGAAGGCGGCTACATTAAATAAATGTCAGCTCTACTGCATAATCAAGTTACCTGAATGGATTTTTTCAATAAAAGTTTTTAAAAAAAGCTGTAGTGTTGTTTTCTTTACGACGACAATTTTATCGTTCCACCATGTACTAAATAGAATTAGCAAGATTAGAACTGCTTGACTAAACTGAATAGCTCTAAATAAAAATGCTTTTCACAATTAAACTGTACTTACATTCAAACTGCGTACTTATCTTAAACTGAATTGTTTGAAATAGAACTATTTTCATAAAAATGGATTTGGCGTTAAATAACCTACAAAGGTTGATATGCTATAAACCCAACCAACCAACCAACTAACCGAAGGGGTGTCCTCGTGGTGTAATGGTTAAAGCGATGGACTGCGGAATCGTAGTACGCGAGTTCGTACTCCAGTCGCGCTATTACGTTCACTTTCGGGCAAATACCCTTGGGAAAGGTATGAACCCCCTAATCCTCCCAGCTATAGGTGAAATAGTATCACTACTGTTCTTCTAGGAGAATGGCTTTGGCATTAAATAGTATCACTACTGTTCATTCTAGGAGAATGTCTTTGGCATTAAATAACCTAAAAAGAGTTGATATGCCATTAAACAAAGAAATCAAACCAAACTAACCAAAATTTAAACTACTTAATAATTCTTATGATTATTCTGTTTTTATACGACCTTTTCAAAATTAATACGATTAGTATTAATGAATTATCTTCATAATTAATCTAAGCATTAAATTTTCTGTCGCTGGTTAATCTTTGACACCAATCATACTGTTACAGGAAGCAGACACCATTAAATAAGTGCAGATGAAAGAAAAAGAGTATCTCAGTATCTCAAAACGAAGTTCTGTGGCAGAAATCTCATTAACGGGATAAACTCCTGGGCTATCTCTCGTGTAAAATACTCGGGACCATTCTTGAAATAGATGAGAGAAGAACTTCAACAAATGGGCCAGAGGACAAAAATGCTAATGACGATGCATAAGGCCTTTCATCCCAGTGAAAACATAGGCAGACTATACGTTTAAATAAAAGGAGGAAGAGTGTAGCATATCCAGATATGCTGATATGCGAAACGTACATAGAATGTTCGTAACATATATACATAGAACATAGGAATCCCGAAACACGAAAAACACTTGCGACTTCTTAGTTCAGGTACGAAACTTTTTATTACCTTTGAGTTTAAAGGTTCTTCGACATAAGGACAGAGATACACATTCTTTCTATTCTGGCTTTTCCATCCCCCACCCAACACGAGTGGCACCCACCACAAGGCCACTGGCCTGGCTTCGGCGAGCTAGCAAAAGTCAACGTCTTCTTCCGAGCCAGGAACTCAACTCAACTGACTTTTTTCAAATCCCTCAAAATCCTCCACGCACGCTTCCGGTGCATGACGTCATTCACATCCCCTAGTCCTGGGATTTTTATTTTGACATCTTTGAATGACACATCCTCCCCGCGCGTGCGTTAACACCTGCGCTCAAGTTTGCACTTAACTAACCCATGTGCTGAGGCGAAATGTTCTCAGCCTAACTAAACCGAAAGGCAAGATATATATAACGAAATCCCTCGGCCATTATATTATAAAAGGACTCACCAACATTGAAGACAGCATCGATATACGACGACTTAAAGACACCATAAAAAGGGCAAAGATTGACTAATTACGACTGGAAACAACACAAACAACACAATGATGAACAGAACAACAATAACGAAGAAACAGAAATGGGAAGAAAAACGACTGTATTGATATTTCAAGTGACAAAATGGCGAAATCTCGAACGAGGAGAACTTGATATACCTAATGCCATAGCTTCCCTTTAGGGAAGCCTTGAGAGAGAAACTAAATCTCTTCTGACAGCAGCATAAAACAACGCGATAAAAACCAATTATGCTAAAGAAAATTTAGATTAGACGCAACAAAATAGCAAATGTAGGTTATGTGGGGTAAAGATGAAACGATCAATCTCAAATTAGAGTCTAAGACCAGACACGACTTGGCGGGAATGTTGATCCACAGGGAATTATGCAATAAGTTTAAATTTGACTCTACAAACAACTGTTATATGCACAACCTGAAATCCACCCGGGAGAAAGAGATGCACAAAATCCTCTGCGATTTTGAGTTACAAACTGATCACCTAATCTCGACCAGACGACCAGACCTAGCGATAGTCAACAAAAAATGGTGGACTTTGATGTCCCGGAGGACCACAGAGTAAAACTAAAAGAAAGCGGAATAGGAAATAAGTACCTAGATCTTTCTAGAGGACTGAAAAAAGTATGGAACATGAAAATGACTAATTGTTATTAGTGCGCTCGGAACAATCCCTAAAGGATTGGTAAGGGACTGGAAGACTTAGAAATAAGAGGACAAGTGAAGATTACAGCATTATTGCAATCAGTCAGAATACTAAGTAGAGTCCTAGAGACTTGAACAGACTTGCTGTTGCTAAAACCCCAGTGAAAAGCCATCAGCTAGCGATGATGTGAAAAACTCTCAAGATGGAAAATTATAATAATAATAATAATAATATGCAATTTAAAAAAGTTGTGAAAAATGAGAGTGACGGTGCTTCCAATTTTAGTTAGCGCACTCTGATCGGTCTGAGTTGGAAATTAGAGGAGAAATTGAGACAATTAAGTCTACGTCATTTTTCAGATCGGCTGGAATACTGGGGAGTGCCCTAGAGACTTGAGAAGACCTACTGTTATTCAGACTCCAGTGAAGGACTCTTAGCAAACGCTAGTATGGAAAACTCACAAGCAGTCAAATAATAATGTCAGAGAACGATGAAACATTGAAATCATAACCCGAAAAGCTTTAATCTTTAACCACTATTGAATTTAAACCGATGACCAAAAAAACCTGCCCCAAAAAATTCTACATGGTTCTTTTTTTGGGGGGGGTATTATTATTGATCTTCAGTGTGATATTATGCAAATAAGAAGTTTTATAGCAAGACTTAAAAAGTGAGAGTCTACTCCTTTGCAACTTTACGAGGCATACAAATGAATATCTTTGACGTCTAAGCGAAATAAATTTCAGCTGATTCTTTGATGTGTATGAAAACGGACGGAGATAATTGCTTTTTATTCTCCCCCAAATCTACCTATAAAGTAATAGGAACTAAAAGCTATACAAAACAGTAATGGTAAAAATACAAAGAAATTCTGCAACTTTTCGTGTGTGGACACTTCAAATAATACCTCTCCTGCATGGTTGTAGCGACAATGGCTAAAGTAACAGCCACAGACAACCAAATATCACAGCAATTACTTCTGTCCGACAGCAATAAAGCCAACTTCTGCAGGAGCGTTCTCATCATCACAATTTTAGGACAAGTAAAACAGCTACAATTTTGCTTTTTAGCTTCATCAAAGCTAATGGAGTTTGAGGTCGAAAGGAAAGATTTTAAGAGAATTCAGAATACTTGAATCGTCTGAATTCGGCTATACAATATTACTTTTCACTTCATTATTCGTGAATTCTGACTCGTCATTATTTTCTTTTCTTTTTTTTGTCCTGTTTTGTTCTAATCTATTGTCAAAGTTTGGAGAATTATTTTTTCCAGAAAAGGCTTCAATCTAATTAAGACTTCTTGTTTCTTTTATTTTGCTACTTTTATTTATACCATAGCCAGATACGCATATGCGAAACGTACATAGAATATTTATAATATATATACAGAGAACATAGGAATCCCGAAACACGAAAAAGAAGTAATGACTTCTTAGTTCAGGTACGAAACATTTTATCTTATTTAGCAAGCCCCTCCACCCGGGCAGGATATGACACAGGGTCAATTTTTAAGCGGAGTTTAACAGGTTTGAATTCAGAGTTTTCCTTCTCCTAGACTAGTTGCCTCACCAAGGCTGAAGAATCAAGTCTGTCCTACTATTTACCCATAGCTGGAGGGAGAATAATTGGATTCATACCTTTCCCAATGGTATTAGTACTATGTGTAATGCAATCAGTCTCGTCCAGGATTTGAACTCGAGTCGCCGTGTCCATTTTCTACGACGATAAACATTTCACCACGGGCACCTACGAAACCTTTTATTACCTTCGAGTTTAAAGGTTTTTCGACATAAGGAGAGATATACACATTCTTTCTATTCTGGCCTTTTCATCTCCCCCCCCAACACGTGAGGTACCCGCCACAAGGCCACTGGCCTAGCTTCGGCGAGCAAGCGAAAGCCAATCGTCTTCTCCCGAGGCAGAACTCAACATACTCCTCCAAATCCTCCGTGCCCTTCCAGTGCGTGACGTCACCCGCACTCTATAGTCCCGTTTCCCCTCTGGGCTATTGTGACATCTCTGAGTGACACGTCTGCATCGCCTGCGCGCGTGAACACCTGCGTTAATGTTGCACCTAAGCAACCCATGCACTGAGCCGAAAGGTTTTCAGCCTAACTAAACCCAAAGGCATAAAACGAAATCCCTCGGCCATTATAATACATATTTATTTTGATAATTATTTGTGTTGTACAGAATCTGTAAGCGAAAGGCAAGCATACTTTCGAAAGCAACTAATCTTATTCTTGGAAAAAAAAACAAACAAAAGAAAACTTTTATCTCTTCTCATAAGAACTCTCATATTAGCCCTAGAAAGAAACTACACAACCAATAAGATGCAAATGAAATATGCAATTACAATATGCAAATGCGATATGCAAATACAATATGCAAATTGAAATAATAACAAACGAAGTAAAATAAGGTAATGCCAATTTTGATACTGAACTTGATTTAGTTGTCTGAATTTCTGAAACAAAGCTTGGTGATTTGTATTATTAAATGTTTTCGGACTATTGTATTCATCTTTATTGTTATTTCCACAACGTGTCCTCTGGCCTTCTTCCGTTGTTTGTCGAACTCGGGAACCTTCACGGAACTTCGAACTACTTCCTTTATTGAATAGCCATAATCAGGTACCACTACTAGACACATAGCGTAACGGTTATAGGCGTTGGTTCCTTAAGCTTATAAGGAGACAATCATCTGGATGTTGCAGGTTCAATCGAGACTGCAGGCAAGTAACAATGCAAGAATACTTAACATGTGTACCCGGTTATGGCTAACGGAATCCGAATAGGTGACCCCCGTGGATTCAATAAAGGACGTAGTTCGAAGTTCCGTGTAGGTTCCCGAGTTCGACAAACACCTGAAGAAGGCTGGAGGACATATCGGCCGAAACGTTATGGAAATAACAATAAAGATAAAGACAATAGTCCGAATACCCTTAATGATAAAAAGAACTTGATTTTATTTTATCAAATGTTGCTTAGATTATGTTTGTTTTGGTTACCTTTTTTGTTTAATGGTATATCAACTGTCGTGTGTTATTTAATGCCAAAGCCATCATTGTAAAAGATCAGTAGAGGTACAATTTAATCCGTAGGTTAAATAGTATGTTTACTATTCTTTAACAAGAATATGTATCACTTTTGTCTTTTTAACATATTTACGCTGAACGGCTACATTGTAGTTGGATATATCTATATATAAAAAGTGCTCAATATTTTGGGTGAAAAACAGGTTTGTACAAGTGCAGCATCTGTATATTCAACTCAGATTACGTTTCCTTGTTTCGTAAAGGGAAAGTTGACTGATGTAGCGTATATATTCAAGTTAGGATGGTGTAGACAGAGATCAACGGTGCTTGAAAACAGTCAGTTTCTCGCTTATGTATTTATCAACTTGTCCTGATGAATGCATAGTCGAGAAACTGACAGTTCCGAAGCACTGCTGACTCTGTGTCTGTGGTTTCCTCTCTTATGCTCTCATGTTTCCACCAATATATATATATATATATATATATATAGTATTATTTGGTCCAGTTACACCGGAGTTGGGACTAATTCCATTAGGACAAAAAAACCATGCAACAGTGAACATTTAAATTTTCCTAGTAAAGAGCTCAATGTAACTGAGTTATAATTTCTTTAAGAAAAAGCAAAAACCGTTTGTATTCACTCAGGAGTTTTAAGTTGAAATCTAATTAGATTTAAAAAAATAAATGAATAAAAATAAATTTACTATAATTCCAACAGGCAATAAAAAAAACCGGAAGTGGGCTAAATGAGGAGAAAATTCTTAACCCCTCTTCTACCCCCTGAATTATTTTATCCGTAAGATCTGAAGAAGTCCTGTTATTTTTGGTGTTTTTGATTTATATCAAAACCCATAACAGGTTGGAAATAAATTCATAATCCTAATATGACCGGTTTTTGTTTTTTCTTAAAAAAAAAAATATATATATATATATAGAGAGAGAGAGAGATCACTCGGTGAATTTAACCCTGCTCCAATGTCAATCTTAATTGTTTATTAGTTGTCTGCATCTTTTAGAAGTAGATCTTATTATATTTGAGCAGTTGGCCTCGACTCATGTGTTCGTGAAAAAGCGTCAGAAAGTCTAGAATAGAAGGAGAAAACTATGTTCGGTGTTAATGGAATAATATTAGCCAACGGAATTTCTAGCACAAAATATAATAAGCGTCAATTATTAGGAGAGGGGAAAAGCTGAAAAACTGTAAACGAAACTATTTTTAAGATTCCCCAATGTCACTGAAATTAAGATCATCTAGATCCATTTGTGTCATACTTGTTAAACTCGGAAAAAAAGACGGATATGTGGAAAGGAAGCATGTGGTGCTGAAAGACATGAATTCTTAAAAGTTGGCGCATAATATCTTCCATCTCTCTTAGCCCAGCCGGTTGGGGCTGTCGAATACACCAACTGCATTTCTGCATAGGAATAACCCCTCCTTCTAGCAAGTGTACTGGATATGACACTGAACCATCTGATGGTGAGGGTCCAGATCTGAAGCTTTGGAGAATGTGAAGTACGCCTTCAGTACCATTATTCCCAGGTCCACTCAGACCCAGACAGGTAGAACCTGATAGGGTCCCATCTATGTGTTAAACAGAACTATTTGACCATTTATCCATATTTACCAACCCCTCCGCTCAGGCAGGATATGACAAAAGGTCAATTTTTAAGTGGAGTTTAACAGGTTTGAATTCAAAGTTTTTCTTCTCTTAGACTTGCAGCCTCACCAAAGCTGAAGAACCTGGTCTCTCCTACTATTTACCCATAGCTGGAGGGAGAATAATTTGACCATTTATCTGTGTATAAACAAATGACTGATGTCAAATTGAATTCTTAGAGATACATAGCAATACTTGAAACCATTGAACTACGTGCCAACGAATGAGTAAGCTTGGTTTGGCTTGGTTTAGTTTGGTTTTATGACATATCAACCATTGTAGGTTATTCAATGCCAAATCCTTTTTATACATATATATTAAATATATAAGATTTGGTTTGGTTGGGTTATATGGCATATTAACCATTGTAGGTTATTTAATGTCGAATCCTCCTTATACGTATATATCAAATATATATGCCGGCATTAAATGACCCCTTGTGGTTGATATGCCGTAAAACAAAACAAAAACAAAAAAAAAAACCAAATATATATGATTTGGTTAAGTTTGGTTTTATGGCATATCAACTATTATAGGTAATTTAATATCAAATCTCTCACTCTCTCTCTCTCTCTATATATATATATATATATATAGTTCTATTTAAAACATTTCATTTTAGTATAAGTATACAGTATAAATGTCATAATTCTTTTATAAATGATTCAGTTTAGCATAAATACATAGATTTTCTTTACACACAGTTAAATGTAAAAACAGTCCTATTTCAAACAATTTGATTTAGCATAAGTATGTAGTTTAAATGTCAAAATAGTTTTATTTCCTACAATTCAATTTAGCATAAGTCATGTGTTTTCACATAGTTTAAATGTCAATCAGTTCTATTCGGCCCATTGATAGAACCCTATTAGTTTCTACTACTCCGGACCAGAGTGGACCAGGCAACGATGGCGGTGAAGGGGTACTCAAGATTCCCCAAACCTTCAGCGTTACCGCAGCTTCATCATCAGATTGTTAAAAGAAATATCCTGGACACTCGTTGGAAGAGGTCGTACTCCTTTGCATAGAAGCAGTAGGTATATTCTACAACTCCAGCCGATTGGGCTTCCCATCTATGGGTCCAGCAGATATATTTCAAATTTATTCGTATTCGAAATGACCGTATGCACCTACCGAAATAAACAAATTAAAAACCTCTCCATAAGAATGTAAATGTAAATATAGACATACAATGAATACTATTCTCTAACATCCAGATATAAAAAAAACCCTGGACAAGATGACATATCATTCAATTCAATCAGTTTTAATATCTATATCATAATCAGAATTCAAGGAAATGCCCGTGGTGTAATGGTTATCGTCGTAGGAAATGGACACGGCAACACGAGTTCAAATCCTGGACGAGACTGATTGCATTTCACATAACACTAATAACCTTGGGAAAGGTATGAATCCAATTATTCTCCTTCCAGCTAGGGGTAAATAGTAGGACAGACTGTTTTCTTCAGCCTTGGTGAGGCAGCTAGTCTAGGAGAAGAAATACTCTGAATTCAAACCCGTTAAACTCCGCTTAAAAATTGACCTTGTGTCATATCCTGCCCGAGCAGAGGGGTTGGCAAATATGATAATCAGAATTCAAATAAAACATCAATTTTGGGTTGGCTGAGGTCGGCATTGTACGCTGTTGGTTGTGATGGGACAAGACCGCTGGCGACGCATAAGCGACAACGTGTATGAAATTAAGGTTATTTCTTATGGGTCATAGTATGGCACAAGGTCATTTTAGTGGGACGCCCCCTTTGGTCAAGCGTCATACTTTACATACAACCGCTTGGTACAAATGCCAGGCGGCCCCGAAGACCGTGGGTAAAGAAAAACAATGTGTGACACGATGTTGGGCATTCGTTGTGTAGGTGTGTGTGGGTGCCAGTCAGAGGATTCCTTGGTCTGTTTTGGCGCGAAACTCACCCAAAGGGCTTGCGCGTGAGATCTCCAACGAGACCAGGAGAGGACGAGGGAAAGAGGGTCCCTGAAAAACAGTCGGTAAGAGAAGGTCAGCTAAGAGAAGTGGGCAGAACAGAGCACTCGAGAGAAAAAAAACAGTCGACAGAAGTCGGAGGAAGCTGACGGTCGAGAAAGACCTTTGAAGATTCCGGGTTGACCAACACAAGAAAATGAGTCGGCATTCCTAGTGGCTTTGTGGGAGTTTCGCTCGAGTACACGCTCGTGTTAGTCCAAAGAATGCACAAAAGTGTCACATACTTCTCACCTATTGGGCTTGGAGCTAACCCAAGCCCGTGATTTTTGTTCTTCTTTTTCTTCCACCCTCTCGGTTGTGTATTTTGTGTGTTAATAAAGGAATGTGAAATACCCCTGGCCAGAGATGAGAAAAACCACTAGATTATTCTGATAGCCATGAATAGTTTGGTTGGTTGAGATAGTGGGGGTCGGCTGGCGGTGGATTGTCACAAATGTGAATGAAATGAACCACTGGTACAGCTACTGAACGCCACGTATATATCTTCTGTATGTACTCTGTATGGTCATATTTACATAGGTCGTGTGTGTGTGTGTGTGTGTGTGTGTGTGTGTGTGTGTGTGTGTGTGTGTGTGTGTGCAAATATGTATATCTATAAGCCAGCGGTGTCTCTTCGTCAAAACGTCTCCGAACAACAATTTTCCAGCCACCCTACAAACTAGAATTTGATTTACTGAATATTCGACACGGAAAAGTATTTTACATGCATATTTACATGTAAATCCCATCAGTCACTATGCCATTAATCATTCTTTAATGAAAGTGTTTGGAAGAGGAAACCTTTAGCTAACACAACAAAGTAAACGTCAACTGAAACTGAATTAATGGCTGACGTTCTTCGCAGAATTAACCAGACGATACAAAACATGCCGAATAAAGTAACATTGAAGTTAATTTCAAGTATATGATATATTAGGTACATGACATGTATAATTCCATTGTTCGTAGCAAACATCCAAGTCAAAGTGTCCCTATACATTTCATTTAATATGACAAGGCAAGGTGCTATTGATATTACTCCAAAATCTGATTTAGTTGTAAGTTGAAAAAACAACAACATTCTTTTGCACTTGTGTTATATAGTCATCTACAGCATAATAACGACACAATAATAAAGTGCAGGAAGACTTCTTTATAAAAATATATACCTCTCACTTTATTTGTAAGGGTTCCAAAAGGTTATTCAAGGTTTGCGTGTGAGAGGGATTTGGGGACCCGAACAGAAACTGCAATATTTTGACCCCCATTCTTATGGCCGTCAACGTTGTGTCTTTCTCGTTCTCCAGGGCTGCTCAACCGGAGGCCCAGAGGCCCACTGTGCTGGGTGATCTGCTACATCTTATCAGCAACTTCTTTACACCCCAACTCAATCGGGGGCCCCAAGCCCCTTCGGCCTGGTGTGGCTTTCCTTACTACATCTCGTCTATAACTCCGTCTGATCTCCAACTGCAACGGCAAATCTCTGACTTCTGTCTTGACTGAATTATATAATAGTCCAACGCGCACTCGGTCGCCTACTTGATCTTTGAAATCGCATGTTTGATCGTCATCAAGCGGAAATAACTGTCATGCAGTTCACAGGTCCCTCTCTTCCGGTGCATCGGTCTATGAGTGTACCATGGGGAATTTTTTTACCTCGTCCCATTTCGTCAGCCAATTTCCGCCCACGCGATTTCCTCTCATAACTGCCTTTAGAATGTGTCACCTCCTTCCAGTGCATCATCTTGGAATGGCATTTTGGTCCGGGTCGAAGGTCAAAATGCCACACTTATTTAATGATCCTCGTATATATATATGATTAAATCGTATAGCTAGCACGGATTTCTCTCACTCTCTCTCCATTTGACTCTATCATCCATCGCTCCCGGTAGGTCCACCAGACAATATCTTGTGTCCACATAGAACTGTTGTAGGTGAGTTCTTGTGGCTCGGCCAACACTGGCACGTCCACGTGAAGGGGGCGTCCATAGGAGAATGTCACTTATGATTTTTGCCTGCTTCTCCAGGAAAATGAATAGTCTATATGTACGAGCTTAAACGAGCTGAATCTCATTTTTTTGCACATAGTTAAATGGTTCCAAGTAATGCTACTGATATAAGTAGATCTATTTATCATTTAATCCAGTCTAATTTATGGCTATTTGTTTCAGCTACAGTAAATGATTAATCAGTTTTATTTGACCCAAAGAAGGACCTTAACAAGTACTACCACTCCTGATCAAAGTGAACCTGGGAGTAATGGTAACAAAGAAGTAATTAGTATACCCTGAATTCCAGAACTGGCGTCTCACTATCAGAATATTTAGTGTCGTATCCAATACATTTATCAAGGATGTCTTATCCCTGTGTAACATAGCCATACATGAATATGTGAAATGTAAATAGAATGTTCATAACATACATACGCAGGAATCCCGAAACACGAAAAACACTTGACGACTTCTTAGTTCAGGTACAAAACTTTTTATTACTTTTGAGTTAAAAGGTTTTTCGACATGAGGAGAGAGATGCAATCTTTCTATGCTGACTTGTCCATCTGCCCCAAAACATGTGTGGCACCCGCCACAAGGCATCGGCAAGCAAGCGAAAGTCACCCTTCTTCTTCGGACGGTAAGACTCAACTAACTGACTTTTCACAAGTCCCCCAAAATCCTCCGCGCATGTTTCCGGTGCATGACGTCATTCACATCCCCAAGTCATATTTCCTTTCTGGGATTTTTATTTTGACCTCTCTGAATGACACATCCTCCTCGCGTGCGCGCGTGAACACCTGCGCTCATGTTGCACCTAACTAACCCATGCGCTAAGTGAAAGGTTCTCAGCCTAACTAAACCCAAAGGCAAGATATATAAAACGAAATCCCCTGGCCATTATATTATACCTGGGCAGAGGTGCAGCTCGTGTATTCCACAGTCCCAGCTGACTATATTGTGACATCGGAGACGGTTGTCTAAAGAAGTCTTAATATCATTTTACCAAAGTATTTTGGGTGAAACAAAGAAATGAGTAAGTGCAGCACCTCCATATTGATTTTCTTCTTCTTTTCTAGACTAAGGACATGGAGAGGATCCAAAAACATATAACGATACAGTCTCAAATCATATTAAAAGAGGATTTTCGGAGATTTTTTGAACAAGGATTTGGTTTGGTCTGATTTGGTTTTACGGCATATCAACTTTTGAAAGGTATTTAATGCCAAATCCATAATAATACATGTGAATAGTTCTATTTCAAACAATTTAATTTAGCATAAGTGCAGGGTTTTTCTTACAGACAGTCAAATAAAAACAGTTCTATTCCAAGAAATTCAGTTTAGCATAAGTACACTGTTTAGGTCTATTTGCTCCATAGGCAGGAGCTTATTAGGTGTTGCCACTCCATGTCAGAGTGGACCTGGGAGCGATGGCATTGGAGTACTCCGCATTCCCTCAAACTCCAGCATTGCCAGAGCCTTACCATAATTATTTAGTGACATATCCAGGACACTGAGTTGGGACGGTCTTACCCATCTTCAGAGATGCAGCCGATGCATTCTACAGTCACGACTGATTGGGCCTTTTATATAATGTAAAGGGTATAAGGATAGAGGAACAATTTTGAAGAAAAAATGAATATTTCATTCCTTTTCTATGCTTTCAATACTTTTTGAGCCCACACCATGAAAGTTAATATATCAATCTTAAGCTATATATATATATATATATATATATATATTCGTGTGAAATGTTTAGAGTTGAAAATATATAAGGTCATTAGAGGATGATTTTATTTGTAGAAATATGTGCCAACGTTAAACGTTTCTGTTTTTAGACCTTTATTATTTACAAAATGAAAAAGGTGAGAACGTTTTTAAAACAATCCACTTCCACTGATAAAGCTCAGTTTTGAAATTGTCTCATGTAGCAACATTTCAAAATTTATTCTTAAAATATCCATATCACACCAGTCTATCTCTCTCTCTCTAACTACTCTCTTAATACATATATATATATATAGTCATCCACAGACAGATCTGTTTCGTTCTATCAGAACTCATCAGTGTAGCTAGACAGTATCTTCCCGTAGCTGGGATCGAAACCCGGTTGACCCAAACGCCAAGCTAACTCTTCTAATCATTCTGCCACGAGGAGATATTAGCTGCGAAGTAAATTTTTTAAACGGTTATGAATCACAATTACTATTGTTTACACACATCCGTTCAAATGGTTGTCGAGACCTCAATTTATCTACTAAGAGGCTTGCAATAGACGCTAATGGCAACACGATTACTTCTTCGCCAGAGAACTCAACGCCACGGGGGTAGGGGAGTATATATATATATGTATATATTATTTCGTTCATATCTATCAATTATCAGCATCCTATAATTTATCTATATGTCTTTAATATATCGAACAAAAACATTGAAAACAAAGCTCCTTGGACAATTTGGAAAGAATAAAACAAAATAAAAATAGTGATATTATCTATGGATTGTTTAAACACCTATTTGAAAATAAAATATTGCCCAGTTGGCTGGGGGTAGACTTAGAATACACTGACTGCACCTTTGCAGAGGGGTAGGCTCCCCGCACGAGTCTCGTGGATATGCCATCAAAAAATATCAGTCCAGTCGGCTAGAGCTGTAGAATACATCGACTGCATCTCGGCAGAGAGGTAAGATCACCCCACAACGAGTGCCCTAGATATGACTCTAAACAATCTGATGGTCAGGTACCAGTAATGCTGGGCTTTTGGGGAATGCGGAGTACTCCTTCACTGCCCTCGCTCCCTGTTCCACTCTGGCTCAGAGTGGTAACAACTGATAGAGTCCTGTCTATAGGCCAAATAGAACTAAACTGCGTACTAACACAAAACTAGATTACTCGAAATAGGACTCTTTTGACAATTAAACTGCGTACTCATGCTAAACTGAATTGTTTAAAAGAGAACTGTTTTGACATTTAACTGTGTGCTGACAGAAACTATACTTAAACCTAACTGAATAGTTTGAATAATAGATTTTTGATTAAACTGAATAGGTTCAAATAGAAATGTTTTTGTAAATTAAAAAAAAATGTGTACTATTTCTTAACTGAAATGTGTGAAATAGAACTATTTGTATCAAAATGGATTTGGCATTAAATACTCTAAAAAGGTTGATATGCCATAAAACCCAAACAAACAAAGTAAAAACTAAAAAAAACACAAAACATAAAACAAGAAAAATAAGAAGAATGTAGAGAAAAGGAAAAATAGAAGCAAAGGAAAGTAAAATGGCAAAATATTTGTTTATATTGCTATATATATGCTTCTATAGGCATTTTTGCGGGGGTTATGATAGACAGTTTGTCGATCATATGAAAGACAGATCTATCCGACAAAAAACCCAGATTTTTTTCTAAACTTTAGCCGTGTCCGTATTACTGTATGTCTGCACCGACAGAACTCTAGTGAAACCATAAGAGAAAAGCAAAATGGAAACAACATATGAATATTACATGCTGTTATAAACAAATCTTGCAAGCATCACGCTACAAAACAGCAGCTTTATGGCCACCTCCCACCATCTCACAAACAATCAAATTAAGACGAACTGTTAGAGAAGGACGAAATCACAAGCAATCTTTTTCAATAGACTACTACTCGTGGACATATCGGTGATAGCCGATCTGTAAATCATTACATGCATCAGCTTTGTGTGGACACCAGAGACAGTCTAGAGGACTAACATGGAGCGATCAACGATCGGGACAGATGGAAAAAGAAAGACAGAGAGATGATTATTGATGATAATGGTGAACTAAAAGACTAGAAGTATTAAAAATAAAATGGAGAAGGTGAAAGTCACTGCCGGAGGATTTATACTGGCCGTAAAACTGATTATCGTGTGAAGGGAATAGTTATCTCAAGGTTATAAGTAACTTAGATCACCACATACCAAGCTCTAGTTTAAGACTCCCTCTGCACTCTTGACAGTAGGTCGATCAATAAGAATAAACTTGTGGGATGAACATGTTCCTTTCCATACAAGACATATTTGATGACTGTCCCAAAGAAATCTTAGAATTATCTTCCCATGAGTAATGATGTACAAGTCCCATCAAATCAAACAAGTTGTTGTGTCGTGGTAAGGATAAGATACACATTGAAATAGAGATAAATATTTATTAACTGATGTGGTACAATCCAACAAATATTATAAGTCTAGCGCTGAGGGTGTTACGTCCGAAGTTGGTCTCACTATTGACCGAAATCTTTCAGTAACTGCGTGCTTAAGAAATACGACGTCTTTTATACCTGTAGCATAGGACAAAAAAAAATTAAAACGTTGTGTCGAAAAAAAAAAGAAAAAAGAAATGAATTCACAGAAAAGAAACACTCACAACTTGAATCTCAAGGAAGGAAATAGCAGCCGCTTTATTCTTGGGGATTACAGCGGACTGTTGTTAAAAAGTTCGTTCAATAGCGTTCTTCCTCGCCTTCTCTTTTTTTTTTCGCACTCCAACGTCGTCTTTCTCTATCACTCTTTCCTTCCGTGTGCTTCAGCTAGCGTATGTAAAAAAGGTTCAACTTCCTCCTCTTGGCAATGACGGCGCCGTTGTTATCGTCGGCCTGTTGATACTTATCATATCAGTCGGATTGCTATGACAGGCTGGGTTTTGACATGGGTCGGTCGGATTGCACCTCTGTTGAAACTTGTTTGAAACCCTGTCTTGAAGTGCCAACATCTCGCTACTTGATTTTCTTATATAGCGAGTTGATGGATTAATTCGAAGGTTTCCGAAGGTTCGATGCTCACCAGTGGAACAGTTGTGAAAGTTCACGCGTGATTATATTAAAATTATGCTTGAACTCTACAAGTCACCCTGTCTGCATGAGCGAGGTTTGTGACATTTTTGATCGTCAGACCTTTGTACCCAATGACTGATGACAGCTGATGTGCTCAAATGTTCTTTAACCTTGTGACTGCTGCAATTTAATGACGGCGCCCGTCCGTAATATTACATACCTCCGAGATACCGGAAGTCGCATGGTACGAGCCACTATACAACGCAAGGTGCTCGTGGTGTAATGGTTATCGTCGCAGGAATTGGATACGGCGACACGAGTTCAAATCCTGGACTGATTGCATTTCACATAGCACTAATACCCTTGAGAAAGGTATGAATCCAATTATTCTCCCTCCAGCTATGGGTAAATAGTAGGACAGACTAGGTTCTTCAGCCTTGGTGAGGCAACTAGTCTAGGAGAAGGAAAACTCTGAATTGAAACCTGTTAAACTCCGCTTAAAAAATTGACCTTGTGTCATATCCTGCCCGAGCGGAGGGGTTGGGTAAATATGATACAACACAAGTCTCCTTAGATATATAGGAGACTGCTGTATAAATGAACTGATTTCAACACTGCTGTGGTCTTAATTGTCTTTAATCTCTACTTCACTGAATCTCTCTTCCGGGATTCCGGGGCCCGGAACGAGTACCATAACTACAATATTTACCACCGTCCTTCATGTTCCACAGATTTTCTGCTCTCTGGCAAGATGTAGGTATTAGTCTAAAAAAAATATATATATAGCCTAGTCATGTGGAACTGCTGAATACACCGACTGCTTCTCTGTAGAGAGGCATGAGATTCCCCTAAACATTCTGCTGGTGAGGCGTAAGTAATTCTGGAGCTTTGGGGAATACCATCACTCTGAGGTCTACTCTGACTCGGAGTGGTAGCACCTGATAGGGTCTTATGTATCGGTTAAATAAAACTAAACTGTGTACTTATTCTAAACTGAATTGTTTGAAAAAGAACTGTTTATATGTAAAAAAAATGGATTTGGCATTAAATAACCTACAATGGTTGATATGCCATAAAACCAAACCAAACCAAACCAAACAGAAAATCGTGATAAAACACAAAAAATGCAAAAACAAAAAAAAAAAGGAAAATAAAGTAAAAGTGAAGTTGACGACCAAGTGGCTCCCTTTTCGATAGCTACTACACCAAGGTGATGGGAAAGGGCATTACTCCTTTCCCTGGATTGCTCGACGTTACCCTTGATCCGTACCTTATAACGTTGAGTGTTAAGTAAGGAGGTATCAAGTACCATTTTTTGAGTTTTTGTATGACTTGACCTGGGATTGAACCCCGGTCTCCCGGACCATTGGCAAACACTTTAACGATCATGTCATTATCCGGTAGAAGGAAAGATAGCTATATATAAAATATACAAATAAATAGATCATCATCATCATCATCATCATCATGTCGTGCCGCCAGCATGGATATACCTGACCCTCTCTCGCCACTTCTCCCTATCGTTCATCGCCTCTGGCAGGTCTTCAGTGCTACATCCCGTATCCTCACATAGCTGCTGTATGTATATTCGAGCTGGTCGTCCTGCTTTTGCTCAGCCATATGTGGGGGTCCATTGGAGTACATCACTTATGAGCTCGTCCCTGCTTTCCCGGTAGTGTCCTGCATTTCTGGTTCGTTTAACTTTGATAGTTTTCGTGATGAAAGGTAGGGGGCCGTATAGTTGATGCCTTGCGGGGTGTTGCCGCCAGGACTTTTTCAATATTGCTCGCAGGATTCTCGTGTAATTGCCGTCTAGCTTCTTCTCCAGCCGTTTTATTAGCGTCCAAGTAGTGCATCCTTACAGCAGTATCGACATGACCGCTGCTTGGAATAAATAGATAAATAAATACAAATATCTTGTTATGGGAATATTTATCTTTGGTCAAAAATTCGTTTTTAAAAATCGATTCTCTCTCTCTCTCTCTCTCTCTCGCACGCGCTCTCTCTTTCTAAATATTTATATGCACTACCAAAAGTTTGCACGACTGTTTTTTCCTCTAAACATAAAAGAATAAATCACGTTTCATGCCTTTAAAGAAAGAAAGAAATTTTCTTCGTAGTTTGCATGAAATTGTGCAGTAATTTAAATGAAAATGAATCCTAAACATTTTTTAAAAAGTATGTTTGTTGAAGTTATTCCCATCAGTGTGTAAATATGAGAACAACTCTTGCTTATTCC
>OY757921.1:77237866-77257866 GCA_963585895.1 Sepioteuthis lessoniana | reverse complement strand
AGCCCTGATTGAATTGGGGTCCAGAGAAGAAAAACACAACGCTGACGGCCATAACTTTGGGGTCAAAATATTTCTGTTATGTTCGGTCTCCAGCTCCCTCTCACACACAGACCTCTGAATAACCCTTTTGTACTCTTACAAATAAAGTGAGAGGTAAATATATTTATAAAGAAGTTTTTCTGCTTCTTTGTCATTGCGTGCGTCTTTGTCATTGCGTCGGTATGTATATGAGAATGTAACATATATATATTGTCATTCACAGACAGACTTTTTCGTTGTATCATAACTCTTCAGTGTGGCTAGACACGTAGGAAGCTTGAAGCCAACTTTACGTTAGATTTAGTATCATACCACTCAGCCTGCAAGCGAATCACGCCAGCTTGGGAATTATAGGGCATTATGTAGTAGCTTTCATTTGTTTACATTTTTGCCTTATTTACGAGCGTCGTTCAAAGACTGGAGAAAACAGCAGTGGAATAAAGTCCTTTGAACTGACGAATCGAATTTCGAAATCTTTGGGTCACATTGGAGGTTCTATGAGCGGTCAAGAGTTCATGAAAGAACTGCAACTCCCTATATCACACCAACAGTAAAGCATGGAGGTGGTTCTATTATGGTGTGGGAGTGGCTTGTCAATTACAAAGTCGGGGATTTGCACCAGGTGAAGGGCAAATTGTATCAGACAAGCTAGCATAGCATACTGCAGCATCATGCGATGCCTTTGGGAACGCAGCTTGTGGGTCAAGAATTTTTACTCATTATATATTTACACCTCAGTATATAAATAAACCGGCTCATTGGTTTAGAGGGTTGAGTGTTCGCCTGGGTTCAAACCCAGGTCATGACATACCAAAGACATAAAGGTATGGTACTTGATACCTTCTTGCTTAACAGTCAGCAAAATAAGGTATGTATCAAGGGTAGAGTGGAGCAATCCTGGGGAAGGATTAGCGCCCTCCTCTACACTTCGGTGTTGTAGCTTTTGAAAAAGGAGCCTTCGGGTCACCCTCGACTACGGTCACCAACTTTACTTATATAAATATATTAAGTTAGAGTCATAGTAATCCTGGAAGTAAACCACCCACAAAACAGCAGCTGTACGGCCACCTACCCATCTCTAAAAAAATCCAAATAAGACGAACAAGACATGTGGAACATGCGAGTGTTGGTTGACCAACAAGAACTTATCTACAGCCCGTCTGTACCGACAGAAGATGTAGTCTAGATGACCTGATGGAAGCGATAGATAATAGAGACGATTGGAGAGAGAGAGAGAGAGAGAGAGAGAGAGAGAGAGAGAGAGAGAGAGAGTCAGCCAGCAGCGTGACATGGTGATGATTATGATATATATATATATATATATATATATATATATATATATATATATATATGCTATTGATACTCTAATGATTCACAGCCCGCTCGGTTTGGGCTATAGAATACACCGACAGCATCTCTGCAGAGGGCTAAGACCGCCCCCAAAGAGTGTCCTAGTTATGACATTAAACCATCTTATGGTGAGGTTCATATGCTGGAGATTTGAGAAATGTGGAGTAACTGCCCTAATAATCTTCTTTTTTATGCGTGAGCTATTTAAGCCATTACTATTTGGGATATATAAGTTTAAGCATTTAAGTTTTTAGGATTCAAAATAGAAGTTTCGTCAAATAATAACATAGTTAATTTCTTGGATGTGACACTAAACCCTTCGAACAACACATATAAACCTTTTCTTAAAACTGACCAGTACCTTTCCTATATTAATGTAATCACCCGAAGGCCATAATTAAACAAGTCCCCAAAGCATTGAGAATAAGGAATTTATCCCCTAACGTGAAAATATTCCAAGAATGAAGTTTGATATATTAGAATGCCCTTAAAAATAGCGGGTTTAGGGAAGAGTTTAGCTTGAAGAAAATATACCAAATGATATTAATAAAGAAAATAAGAAGTACAGTAAAAAAAATAGAAAAAGAAAAATTATGTGGTTTACCCCCCTCTTTGTTGATTTGCAAGTATAAATGTAGGTAAATATTTTTTTGAAATTGATAGATAAGCACTTTAAAAATAATAATATACTACACTAAATATTTAATAGAAAAGCGTTAAAAATTAGTTACTCCTAGTTAGTTAAAATATTTTTGAAATAATCAATAATCATAATAAAGAGATGATTAAAGAATTTCATGAACAAATAAATAATAATACTAATAATAATAATATTGATAATAATAATAATAATGATAATAATATCCACAATAATAATACAAGTAAACAAAATGAATGTAATTGTAAAACTCGGGAGAATTGTCCCACGAATAGATTATGTAATTTAGATGATGTAGTATACCAAGAAATCATTTACCCAAAAGAAAATGTTAAGGATAGAAAAATTTATATAGGGATTTCTTCGACAAAATGGAAGTTTAGATACTATAATCATATTTTTTCTTTCTTCCATGAACATCATATAAACCAAACAGCCCTATTTAAGCAATTTTGGGGGTTGAAAAATAAAGGTTTGACCCCTGAGATTCAATGGACCATATTGAAAAAGTCGAATACTCCAAAATGCTTTGATAGTAGATGTAATAAATTTAAACTATAGCCAAATAGATGATGATTAATTAAAACAAAAAATTGGATTAATTTGAGACTTGAGGTGCAATGAATAAAAAAAAAAAAAGAATGAGAAGATACCATGTGATGTGTACGTACTTTTCAATGGGAGGGTAACTGTAATAGGCACGAATATAAATTTTTAATTTTAAACTTAAATTTTAAATTTTGAATTCGATTTAAGATAAGTATTACCGTAATATTTACGTAAGGTTATTAAGAAATTGTACTTCCCTAAATTATCATCAAATTTGGAGTTTTACGTTGAAATGTATTTAGAATTTAAAAAAAATTAAAAATTGAAAACATCTAATTTACTGTAGAAAGTGGGTTTTGAATATAAATCTAGTTACATTATTGTGATTCAAACCGTTAATAATAAAGAAAAACCGGAAGTGGGTTATTGGGGAGGAAACTCTTCACCCCTCTTCAACAGCCTCCCACTCTTCTCTCCTGTGCCTATTCTGACTGTAATTATTTCATCCATTAGAACTGAAGAAACCTGTTATTTTTGGTGTTATTGATTCATATCAATACCCGTAACAGGATGGAAATAAATTTATAATCCTAATGGGACCGGTTTTTGCTTTTCTTAAAGAAATTATTGCTCTGTGATGTCAGTTACATTGAGCTCTTTACCAGGAAAATTCAAATGTTCATAGTTGAATGATTTTTTTTTCCTGACGGAATTATTTCCGTTTCCGGTTTTACTGGACTGAATAACACACACACACACACACACACACACACACATATATATATATATATATATATATATATATATTAAATTCATGGAATTTAGTTTGCGAGCCCTGGGTTTCATGGAGTTTTTTGCAAAACAACAATCATCAGTCAGTTAACAAAATGCATTTCATTCACTGCCTAATGATTGCTGCTTTGGAAAAAAAACTCAATGAAACCCGGAGGTCGCAATCTAAATTCCATGAATTAAATATAAATATCTAATATATATTCATTTATTATTATCATATAATAGCTCTATCCTAGATATTGAGCACTGTCCATATTGCATTTGCTTCGACACAAACCCACAAAGTGATTTAGCGACAACCAACACTGTTATAATATATATATATATATATATATATATATATATATATATATATATATATATATATATATAGCTTGCATGCATATGTATTTTGAGAAAGAGAACGTGTTTAAAGTGTCTGCGAACAAATGATTAGTATTGAATAGAATTACTAGAGTTAGATAGAAAAAATGGAACCATTTAACTGTGTAGAAAGAATATCAATTTTAGTGGGAAAACAAATTAGTTCTAACTCATTTAAAAATGAAATTACCTTCAAACTGATATCTTGCATATCATGTAAATCTATTTAAAGTTTTGTTTTGATTTGTTTTGATTGGTTAGGTTTTATGACACATCAACCATTATAGGTTATTCAATGCTAAATCCAGTTTATATATATAAACAGTTCTATTTCAAACAATTCATTTTAGCATAAGTAAACAGTTTCAATATCAAAAAACAGTTCTAATTCGAACACTTTAGTTTGGTATTAAAAAACACTTCTATTTCAAACAATTCAGTTTTGCATACAAAAACATTTCCATTTCAAATAATTCAGCTTTGCATAAGTACGCAGTTTTAATGTAAAAACAGTTCTATTTCAAGCAATTTAGTTTAAGCATAATTACATAGTTTAGTTCCATTTGACTCATAGATAGGACCTTAATAGGTGCCTCCATTCCGGGCCAAAGTTGATCCGGGAGTGATGGCAATAAAGGACTAGTCCGCATTCCCCAAAGCTCCAGCATTACTGGAACCTCACCATTAAGTTGATTAGTTTTCTATCCAGGACACTCGTTGGCGGGGTGGTCTTACCCCTCAGCAGAGAAGCAGTCGGTGCATTCTACAGCCCAAGCTGACTGGGCATCGTTATTTAAATGTATGGAAACAAATGACTGATGTTAAATTGTGACTGTTACATAGCAATACTTGAAACCATATTACTGTGAACAAACAAATCATTATAGGGAGGAGGGGGCCAGTGAGAGAAGGGTACAAAGTCGTAGCACTCCTTCTGAAGCCAAGCCTAGGTCTCTTTGGACTTGTGGGCCGGCGCCGAGTCCTGCTGCTACACCTAGGGTCGACCACCGGCCATCTGATTGCACCAGGGTATCACCACACTCTTCAGCACATCCATGTACACTTTGGTGTTGACTTTCCAGCCGACTTCGAAGATGTGAGGTGGCATGATGTTGCCCTCACTTGAAACCACACCAAAGACAATAACAGTAGCCGGAAACTTTGTTTTCATCACCCTGAGCAAGTCCGTTATTCGTGGCAATCCAGCAGGGCATCTCCGATCTCGCTCGTTGAACATTGTGTCACTTTCAGACATGATAGAAGGCTCCTATCGCTCTTGGGATTTGTACACAATTGGCCAACTTGTAGATGGTCTGCAACAAGAAAAAAAAACCGGTTTTCATTGAACGGAAATGGAATCATGTCGTCTTTTCTAGGGCGACAATTTTGTACTTGAAGCCAAATCATTAATAGTAAATAGAATTATTCGTATTTGATAGCAATACTTGAAACCATTTAGCCAGCAGGTTTAAAAATGTTATCAACAAAAAGTGTTTACATATATATTTAATATGTATATATAAAGAAGATCTGGTATTGAATAACCTACAATGTTTGATATGCCATCAAACCTAACCTCATGATTAAGTCAAATAGAATATTCAAATAATATCTTTTCTTCTATAACATTTGTTTGGTCATTTAATACTTTCTCTATATATATCTTCCTTCTTTATTACTTTCTTCTCTCTCCTTTTCTCGTTCTCTTTAAATCATTATGATTAGTTTGGTTTGGTTTTTTAATGGCATATCAACTTTTGTAGGTTATTTAATGTCAAAGTATTCTCCTAGAAGAACAGTAGTAGTACTATTTAACTCATAACTGGGAGGATAAGGGGGTTCATACCTTTCCCAAAGGTATTTGACCGAAAGTGAACGTAATAGTTGTTTAATGGCATATCAACCTTTGTAGGTTATTTAATGTCAAAGTATTCTCCTAGAAGAACAGTAGTAGTACTATTTAACTCATAACTGGGAGGATAAGGGGGTTCATACCTTTCCCAAGGGTATTTGACCGAAAGTGAACGTAATACCGCGACAGGAGTTCGAACTCGCTTCCGACGATTTCGAAGTCCATCGCATTACACTATGAGGACACCTGACAAACTGTGTGAAATAAATGAATATATAAGTGGTTTATAAAAATCATTATATTATTTTCGCTTGCCCAAATGCTTCATTTGCACTTTTTGCAATTTTTCTTTATTCTATTCCCAATATAAAACATAATTGCCGAAACTTTGAAACGTCTTGTTAAGATTCCCGAACAATCAATACATTTTTTCTAGAATGTTGAAAAAGTCTCTATTTTGAAACCAAATTATTCATATGCTTTCTGCTAATGGAATGAAAATAAATAAATACGTCTACAATATGCCCGTACATTCTTAATTTGAATATTTAAGAAATCGTAATCTTATTGCAATGAACAATATAGAACTAGACGAATAATTGTTCACATTATTCGTATATGAAATTAGTTTTAAATCAGAATCAATAGAAATAACTATTAAGAAAAATACAGGGTATTTCAAAAATTTACTTCATGTTTAATATTTAAACGAATGACATTTCTATAAGTGAAAAGAAAAGAAAAAATGACAAATGAAAAAAAAATACATCGATACAAATAACTATAAAAAAAAAAAACGGTATTTCAAAATGTTACTTAATGTTTAATATCTAAACGTCTACTCTAGACCAGGAATGACATTCCTATAAATAGAAGGAAAAGAAAAAAGGAAAAGAAAACATGACAAATGAAAAAAAAAAAATACATCGATACAAATAACTATAAAAAATATACAGGGTATTTTAAAATCTTACTTAATGTTTAATATCTAAACGTCTACTCTATACAAGGAATGACATTTCTATTATTGAAAAGAAAAGAAAAAAAAACAAAAAAACATGACAAATGAAAAAAAATATATACATCGATACAAATAACTATAAAAATATACAGGGTATTTCAAAAAGTTACTTAATGTTTAATATCTAAACGTCTATTCTATAACAGGAATGACATTTCTATAACTGAAAGGAAAAGAAAAAAAGGAAAAGGAAACATGACAAATGAAAAAAAAAAATACATCGATACAAATAACTATAAAAAATATACAGGGTATTTCAAAATGTTACTTAATGCTTAATATCTAAACGTCTACTCTATACCAGGATTGACATTTCCATCAGTGAAAAGAATAGGAAAAAAATAGGAAAAGAAAATATGAAAAATGAAAAAACAAAACATCGATACAAATAACTATAAAAAATATACAGGGTATTTCAAAATGTTACTTAATGTTTAATATCTAAACGTCTACTCTATACCAGGAATGACATTTCTATAAGTGAAAAGAATAGAAAAAAAAAGGAAAAGAAAATATGAAAAATGAAAAAAAATACATCGATACAAATAACTATAAAGAATGTACAGGGTATTTCAAAATGTTACTTAATGTTTAATATCTAAACGTCTACTCTATACCAGGAATGACATTTCTTTAATTGAAAGAATAGAAAAAAAAAAAAGGAAAAG
Source organism: Sepioteuthis lessoniana (assembly GCA_963585895.1). Classification (NCBI taxonomy): domain Eukaryota; kingdom Metazoa; phylum Mollusca; class Cephalopoda; order Myopsida; family Loliginidae; genus Sepioteuthis; species Sepioteuthis lessoniana. The sequence continues at coordinate 77,250,571 of OY757921.1, read as the reverse complement.
AAATTTGACAAATGAAAAAAAAATACATCGATACAAATAACTATAAAAAATATACACGGTATTTCAAAATCTTACTTAATGTTTAATATCTAAACGTCTACTCTATACCAGAAATGACATTTCTATCAGTGAAAAGAATAGAAAAAAATAGGAAAAGAAAATATGACAAATGAAAAAAAATACATCGATACAAATAACTATAAAAAATATACAGGATATTTCAAAATGTTACTTAATGTTTAATATCTAAACGTCTACTCTATACAAGGAATAACATTTCTATAAGTGAAAAGAATAGAAAAAAACGGTAAAGAAAATATGACAAATGAAAAAAAAATACATCGATACAAATAACTAAAAAATATACAGGATATTTCAAAATGTTACTTAATGTTTAATATCTAAACGTCTACTCCATACAAGGAATGGCATTTCTATAAGTGAAAAGAATAGAAAAAAACAGGAAAAGAAAATATGACAAATGAAAAAAAAATACATCGATACAAATAACTATAAAAAATATACAGGGTATTTCAAAATGTTACTTAATGTTTAATATCTAAACGTCTACTCTCTACCAGGAATGACTTTTCTATAAGTGAAAAGTATAGAAAAAAAGGAAAAGAAAATATGACAAATGAAAGAACCCATAAAATATAACACATTTTGAGTTCTTTCCACTCATGCTGTTAAAATTTGAGATTATTTGAACGAGAATTAGTCACGTTATTAGATAATGAAATGATGTTGATTTTTCTGAAACAACCTGTATAAAAATATACGTCAATCATTTGTTTTAATTCTTCATGTTTTTTTTTCTTTTTATCTGTAGAAATATCATTGACTGAGAAAGGAAAGACATTCCAACATTAGACATAGAATTTTTAGTTCTTTCTACACATGCTGAGGTGAATTTTGTCAAAGGAGTTGGCAAGAGGAAGCCTTTCGAGGTAAATAATTGTGACTGGTCCTTTCACATTCTAGAAGACTGTCTGCATTACCTTCTTTACTGAATGCTGCGCCCGGGACGGAAAGTCAGTATCTTTCCACTCAATGAACAGTTTTATCGACTCAAACTTACAGTAACAAAATAATTTACAGCTCATTTATCAACTGCTTTTTTTTACTAAGACATTCATCTCCGTACAAATTAAACATTCTTCTGTAAATTTCACATGGTTTGCGCTTCTCATCCCCACCCCCCGCCAAAAAAAAAGACAAAACTAGATGACAGACTTCTGTTCAATCCTTGAAAACTCTCTTTCATTTTCTGCCATTTTGAATAGCCTCCAAATATATTTTAGTGAGATTAAAAGAATGTTGCTCTGAACCAATTCCAAATTATGGAGAGTTTATTGTTATGGGAAAAAAATTAGTATTTGAAATAAAAATTAACTTTATAGTTGAATGATAATAGATCCTAATGCAGTAAATAAAATCTCTTTATTGAATGGCCATCGTACATGCACTCTTTTTGAGAAAAAGTACTTACTGTCATGTTGTTATCTAGCAGGTCTTTTTTCTAATTTTTATTCGTACATAAGTGTTTAATTTTTGTGCTATGTATTTCATATAATGTTTTGGTCATTTTGGCTTATTCTTTGGTTGGTTGCTTATGTTGTAAGGCATCAGGCAGCGGTCACATCGATACTGCTATATAGCTGCACTACATGGACGCTAACAAAACGGCTGGAGAAGAAGCTACACGGCAATTACACAAGAATGCTACGTGCAATCTTAAACAAGTCCTGGCGGCAACACCCCACAAGACACCAGCTGTACGGCCACCTGCCCCCTATCACGAAAACTATTCAAGTTAGACGAGCCAGACATGCAGGACACTGCTGGAGAAGCAGGGACGAACTCATAAGAGATGTACTCTTATGGACCCCCATACATGGCCGTGCAAAAGCAGGACGACCAGCACGAACATACATTCAGCAGCTATGTGAGGATACGGGATGTTGTCCTGAAGACCTACCTAGGGCGATGAACGATAGGGAGGAGTGGCGAGAGAGGGTCAGGGATATCCGTGCTACCAGCGCGATATGATGATGATATATATATATATATATATATATATATATATAATCCCCTTCGAAGTAATCTCCTCCGGCTGCAATGCACTTGTTGTACCGTTCCAACAACTTCTGGAAGGCCCCATCTCCTCAATTGTCTCATAAAGACTGTCTCTCAGTTTTTCCTTGAGCTTAGGGAATAACCAAAAGTCACAGGGAGCAAGGTCTGGACTATAGGGAGAGTGAGGAACTGTCTTAAGCCCATCTTAGTCAAATGATCTGTGACAAGGATGGAGTTGTGGACTGGCGCATTGCCCTGGTGGAAATGCCACTGACCCGATTTGAAGAGTGCTGGCGTCTTTCCAAGGAATCTCTTCCTGAACTCTCTTAAAACCTCAACACATTATTCCTTGTTGACTGTCTGTCCAGTGGGAACCCAGTGCATGTAGATCATGCCAGTACTGTCAAGAAAAGGGATCATCAAAGCTTTGTGGGTGGATTTGCTCTGTCTGGCCTTCTTGGGTTTGGGAGTGCCAGCATGCTTCCACTGGGAACTCTGTCTCTTGGTCTCTATGTCATAGCAGTAGATCCAACGTTCATCGCAGGTCACCATAGCATCAAGAACTGCGGGATCTAAATTGATCAGCTCGACCATCTCCCTGCTATCATGACAACGTCTTTCTTTCTGATCTTCTCTGAGCACCCTTGGAACAAACTTCACGCCAATCGTCCGCATCTTCAGTTCCTCGCGAATGATTGTGTGTGCAGTTCCACACTAACATCAAACTGTGCACTTATTGTCCATATAGACACACAATGGTCCTTATTCATGATATTCATTATTTGGCCAATCAACTCTGGTGTTCTGACTTCCTTACTCCTCCCACCCCTCTCAACATCCCTCACAGACTTCCTGACTTCCTTGAATCTCTTATGTCACTCAAAAACCGATGCTCGATTCATGCAAGATGCTCCAAAAGCAGTCTGAAGAATTCCATATGCTTCTGTGGCATTTTTTCCAAGTTTAAAACATAATTTTATTGCACATCGTTCTCCTAAAGAGTCAGATTGTATTCTTGAAATTCACCAGCTGTGACAATCAGGTTTTAGTAGGGTGTACTCCAATTGCTGTTGTAGCTGTTCATTTAAAGCTGAAATCATAAAAATTGGTCAGTCATCTCATAAGATGTATAGCAATAACATACTGAATTTTCTAAATGCCTGTACAAAAAAGTCTTGAAACTTATTGAAGGCCAGAGTATATATATATATATATATACATTCTTCAGTCCTGTCAATCTGGAGTCGGAAATAATTCAGTCAGGACAGTTAAGTTATTCAAACTTTGAATATTTAGATATTCCAGGTAAAGCGCTCAATATAACTGACATCACAGAGCAACAATAACCCGCCGTGTAAGGTCGGACGTATGTACGAGTCAGTGTAGAGGTGGCCAAATAAATGTACACGAGGATTATAACATATTGACCTTCGACCCAGCCATCGATCAAGAAACAGGTGCATCCGGTCGAAGATATCAGGGTATAACCTTGACTGTGGACGGGTTGAATTGGGTGCAGATGTGATGCTCACAGGAAGCAGGTGGGTGTCAAACAATTATATAACCCGGGGCCACAGACTGGTTCAGTGACTTTGGAGTCAGTGAGTGGGAGATAAGATGCTGTAGAGAGAACCAGCACCTAGCAGAGGGCTATGGGCCCTCAGGACCCCCGATTGAGTAGCCCAGCAGAGCGAAAAAGAAGGGGTGCTTAAAGACAAAGGAACTGGGGGTCAATATATTGCAGTTTGTTCAGTCTCCAACTCACCTCTCACACATAACCCTTTCGCAACCATTTCGAATAAAGTGTAAGAGGTATATTTTTCTAAAGAACTGTGTCCGTTCGTCATTATTGTTGATTTTGTTTCCGCATGTATATGTATTATACGGCTATGCAACAGGATAAAAAATGAGTTTAAGAAAAGTATTACTGCAGTCTTTCCTTATGGTTGGTAGGAATTGTTGTAATTCCTTAAATTATTGTTAAATCTGAAGAATTACGTTAAAATATCGGTTAATTTACAGTAGAAATTAAATTAGAACTTACATCTATTCATTTTGCTATGGTCCCGATCGGCAACGAAAGAAAAACCGGAATTGGCCGAAATTGACTCTTCCCTCCCCCTTCACCCACTTCCCTCCCGTGCCCATTCTGGTTTTATTCATTATATCCATTGGGATCTGAAGAAGTCCTGTCAAATTTGGAGTTGTTGATTCATCTCAATACTCATAACTTGATGGAAATAAATATATAATCCTAAAGTGACCGAATTTTGTTTTTCTTATATATATATATATATATATATATATATATGTGTGTGTGTGTGTGTGTGTGTGTGTGTGTGTATTATTCGGTCCAGTTAAACTGGAGTTGAGAGAAATTTCATCAGGACAAAAAAGTCATTCAACAGTGAACATTTAAATTTTCCTGGTAAAGAGCTCAATGTAACTGACATTACAGAGCAATAATTTCTTTAAGAAAAAAGCAAAACCGGTCACATTAGGATTATAAATTTATTTCCATCCTGTTATGGGTTTTTGATAAAATCAAAAAACACGAAAAAAAAATTAACAGGACTTCTTCAGATCTTATGGATAAAATAATTCAGAATAGACACAGGAAAGAAGAGTGGGAGGGGATAGATAAGGGGTGAAGAGTTTTCTCCTCATTTAACCCACTTCCGGTTTTTTTTATTTTATTGCCGGTTGGAATTATAGTAAATTAATTTTTTAACTTTTATTTTTTAAATTCTAAGTACTTTTCGACTTAAAACTCCAGATTTAATACTAATTTAGATAAAATAACATAATTTAATAACTTTACGTAAGGATACAGTAATAATTATATCAAAATAATTACAAGATTTAAAATTAGAATTAATTTTTTTTTTAATTTAATTTTATTTTCGAGGCTATTAATTTAGTCACACACACACACACACACACACACACATATATATATATATATATATATATATATATATATATATATATACTAGTAGTTTTTAATTAACATTATTGTCAAACGAGCCAAAGCTCATTTGTTTACCACACAAAAAGACTCTTTGTGCATTTCATTAGAGAACAACTTAATACACGTGTATCCTTATTCTATAAACATCTAATCAAAGGCAAAAATAATGATAATAATTTTCCCATTAAAATAGAAGCAATAGTACGTAATGTTGGTAATCTCAGAATTAAGGAAGCTTTATTAATAGCAAAGTTACACCCTCAGATTAACAGTAGGTTAGAATTAAATACTGAATATATCATTAATCAACATGCACATCTTAAATACACATCTTAAATACATATAATTCAAAAAAGAATAAAATAAAACGTGAATAAAAGAATTAAAATGAAATAAAATGAAATAAAATTAAATTGATTAGCTCAACAGAAGTCACGTCTATTCTGCATAGTGTCTAAACCACCCATGTGTCATCATGGTCATATTACCCAATATGATACCATGTTTACAACGTTCAAAAAATTTGAACCCCACCAACATCGTGTCCATTCATAAAAAAGACTCTGACGATGAAGTTTTACTTTGAAATTAATTAGAGTCAAATAATTATTATTTTGCATTGCAATATATTTCTAAATTAATTGAATACTATAAAATAAAATTACTTGATCTATTTGAGTGGATTTTGCTCGAAAGAACACAACTACTACTACTAGTACAACTTTTGAAATATTGCCCAATCGGCTGGGGTTGTAGAATACACCGACTGCTTTTCTGCAGAGAAGTAAGCCCCCCCCCCCAACGAGTGTCCTAGATATGACTCTAAACCATCTGATGGGAGGCTTCAGTAATGCTGGGGCTTTGGGGAATACGGATTACCCTTAGATCTTAATTGCCATCGCTCCCAGCTCCACTCTGGCCCAGAGTAGTAGAAGCACTTGATAGGGTTTTGTCTATGGGTCTATTAGAACTAAACTGTGTACCTACGCTAAACTGAATTGTTTGAAATGGAACTGCTTTTGGACATTGGAACTGTGTACTTATGCTAAAATGAATTGTTTGGAATAGAACTGTTTTTATTTTATTTTATTTTCATTATTAATCTGTGATGTCTTCCGAGTACATGGCAGTTTTTTTTTATTACTGATTAATATTATACTGACGCAATTTTATAAAACTTTACTCATCTAGATTGACCGAGTGATTTTAACGACATGTCAAGCCATCACGTTTTTTTTTTTACGTAGAGGTTAAGCAGTCACTTTTATTGTATTAACAAACTATACATTAACTGCATCCCATAGAGGAGGAATAGGGAGCCAAACACCATTTATATTTTTCGTGAAGTTGTTTCTGGAAAGAGATTTTTTGTACTCGGTCCTATGGAATAGGAATAATGATTAAACAGATTAATTCGACTCACATGTGGGATACTAAAAAATCTATAGAACTGAAGCCTCACCGTCCGATGCTGTTTAGTATCTTCTCCCTGAGTACCCATTTTGATTGGGGGTGTCGTACCTCTCAGCAAGGAATGTAGACAACGTATTTTAAACCCCTCCGACTGAACAATTCGCGTATCTATGTTGCATACTCATATGCAGATGCATGCAGAATCATAACGACGACATAGTTCTTTAGAAAAATATACCTCTCTCTTTATTTGAAAGGGTTGTGTGTGAGAGGGAGTTGGAGACCGAACAGAACTGCAACATGTTGACCCCCACTCTTATGGCCATCAGCGTTTCTTTCCCGTTCTCCTGGGCTGCTCAACCGGAGGCCCGGGGGCCCTGCTGTTTGCTGGTTGCTGGCATTTTCTAACACATCTTATCTCCAACTCGTCTGATCCCCAACTGCTCAGTCGGAGACCTGAGGGCTCCCTCTGCTGGGTGCTGGCTTTCTCTACCGCATCTTGTCACCAACTCGTCTGGTCTCTAAACTGATTGAATTTCCTGTGCACTGAGTTATATAATAGTTCAACACCCACTCAATATCTCTCCATAACTGGAGAATGGGTAGTATAAAACACAAAACCATCACTAGTTTTATAGTAAGGACATTTCGCTATTTTATTCTCTCTATTAAATCTCTGAGATCATGGAACCTGGGAGTAATGAACAATGGACACCACGAGTGCACTAAAGTTTATAGTTCTTCAAGGAATAGGATTCGTCTAGTATCTTTGCTTCGTTCCTTCTCCGTTCGCAGTAAAAGTTTGTTCTGCACTCCCAGTCACCAAAAGGGACCAAATCCCGTAATCCGTTATATATGTATATATAATAAGTTAAAAATCGTAGTCGAGAGCGACCCGAAGGCTCCCTTTTCGATAGCTACAACCCCGAGATATTGGGGAGGGCGCGACTCATTCCCCTGGATTTCTCCACTTTACCCTTGATCCTTACCTTACAATGCTGTGTAAAGCTAGGGGGTATCAAGTACCATTTTTTGAGTTTTTGGTATGACTCCACCTAGGATCAAAGCCTGGTCTCTCGGGCTCTTGGTAAACACTGTTACCATTTGGCCAATGGACTGGTGTATATATATATATATATATATATGTGTGTGTGTGTGTGTGTGTATACTAAGAAGAGAGAAATTTGATGGAACCCGGGATGTTGCTTTATGTCGTTTGTTTTGGAGATTACTTCAGATTCTAACAATCTGCGGGATTTTTTTCAATGTATAGGTTTGATTAGAGTGGCTTGGGAAGAATTTAAAGTCTGTTTGAGATCTAACATGTTGGTGAAAAAGACATGTGACATCTTCCTGAGCTCTTTAGCAATTGATGACCAGGACGAGGTAGTGTTTGCTTACCTTCTATATTAGAAGTTTTAATTTGGTGATTGTTTTAGTTTGTTTTGGTTTAATCCGCTTTTGTAGGTTATTAAATGCTTAATCCAGTTTAAATGCTTAATCCAGTTTAAATGCTAAATCCAGTTTAAATGCTAAATCCAGTTTATTCATATATATTAGATATATATGATTTATATATATATATATCAACAAAGTTAAATAGTTCCAAGTATTACTATGCACAATTAACAATTCAATCAAACATCAGCCATTTGTTAAATATACAGTTAAATGATCAAACAGTTCTATTTCTAACAATTCAATTTAGCATAAATCCTTTGTTTTAGATATTAAACAGATCTATTTGACCCTTTCAGGTGCTACCACTCTAATAAAATAAAATGGGAATTGATCCAAGCCATGGCTGTATCAGTACTATTAAATAGTTGCACCATTGGGACTCCAACGAAACATATGGAGAAAAAAGCTTGATGGAAACTATGTGAGGATACTGTGTGCTATCTTCAACAAATCCTGGAAGCAGCACCCTAAAACACAGCTGTTGTACAGTCATTGACCTTCCTTCTCAAAAAACCATGAAACTAAGTCAACCTTATCTTTGCCTTCAACCTGACAGGATTTGACACAATGTATTTTTTAGGGGAAGGGATGGGTGGATTCGAGCCGAGACACGTGTACTGCTGGACTATGATGGTCATAGGCTCACTGGGTGCAATGGGAGCCTGGTGACTCTGCTAGACTTGGACTCACTAAGTGCAATGTAAGATATAAGAACAAACTCATGAGTAACATTTCTTAGTGGACTAATAAACATGGACACACCAGTGTTGGCCCAGAGAAAAGACTTTCCTTTATCATCTTTATGCGGACACACGAGGACTTACGAAGTGCGATAGCCGATCGGGAGGGTTGGCAAAAGAGATTTAAAGGAATCCATACTTTTGGCACATCTTGATGATAATGATAATGATGATGAAACATTCTAAGCAACTAGTCTCTGTGTCATCTTTTGTCAGGTATGATAGCCAAAGAGCCGTTTTGATTCTATTGATGGATACATATATTTCTGGATTGTAATGGCGTGACATTTGAATCACAGACTTATTTTATAAAAGGAGCAGCCTCAAAATCGATCTATTCAATTAGTTATTTATTCAACAATTTTAACAAAAAAAAAAAAAAAAAAAAAAAAAAAAAACATCGGCAAGAATCTATGTTCAGAACTTTTACTTTATGTACGTATTTGTCACTCGATTTTGAAAACAAAACAATTGGTCATCTTCTGTACTGTTCTGTTCTGTTCATTCAGCACTAATTGATAATAATAATAATAATAATAATAATAATAAACAAAAAATGAGAATTTGCAAAATTGTCGACTTTGCTGTCCCGGCGGACCACAGAATATATCTGAAGGAATGTGAAAACAAGGATAAGTACCTCGACCTTGCTAGAGAATTGAAAAAGCTGTGGAACATGAAAGTGACGATTGTGCCAATTGTGATTGGTGCTTTTGTCACAATAACTTAAGGATTATTAAAAGGCCTGGAGGACTTGGAATTTGGCGGACGGGTATAGACTATCCAAATGACAGCATTACTGAGAACGGCCAGAATACTGAGACGAGTCCTGGAGACTTGAGGAGACTTGCTGTCACTCAAACTCCAACGAAAAACCATCAGATGTCGCTGATGTGAAAAACTCTAAAAGAGTAAATAATAATAATAATAAAATGCCGACCTTTTACAAATGTATGTATATATGTGCGTGGTCTATCGAATACCACGTGTAATTCTATAATTTTATTCAAGGTGATTAGTGTGTTTAGAAATAGGGTAATAATATTTGATCAAAGTAAATTTTTCTTGAAATGTTAAGAGAAGTAGAAGAGGGCCAATAAAATCAAGAGACGATGGAACCGAAATATATACCTAGAAATATTTGCATGGAGAATCTTTTGAATACTTTATAGCTATTTGTTTTCGTAGTTACATGAATACGTAAATACATATAAATATCCGACTTGATGTACCCGCAGCTGTTATAAATAGAGATTTGCACATGACACTTAGTAATTTGACACGGTAGTTTTCATGATCATATGAAAACATCATCATCGACTTGATTATTATCATCATGGTCACCATGAAGATGTGCCTCAAAATCTTTCTTACTTTCTTTCTTTCTTTCTTTCTTTCTTTCTCAATCTATCTATGTATCTATCTATCTATGTTTTCTTTCTGTCTTTTTTTCGTTCTTTTTTTCTTTCTTTCTTTCTAACTTTTTCTTTCTTTCTTTCTTTCTTTCTTTCTTTCTTTCTTTCTTTCTTTGTGTTCTTTATTTATTTATTCATCAATCGATCTATCTATGTGTTCTTTCTTTCTTTCTTTCTTTCTTTCTTTATTTATTTATTTATTCATTTATCAATCAATCGATCTATCTATGTGTTCTTTCTTTCTTTCTTTCTTTCTTTGTGCTTTCTTTCTTTCTTTCTTTCTTTCTTTATCTATCTATCTATCTATCTATGTCTTTCTTTCTTTCTTTCTTTCTTTCTTTCTTTCTTTCTTTGTCCCAATCGTTCATCGCTCCTTGAAGATCCTCTAGACAAGAACTAGTGTCCGCAGAGAGCTGATATATGTAAGTCTTTGCGAGTGTGTTCATATACAGAACGCCATAGCAAACAATGGTCATAAGTTTCCTCTAACTTCGCCAGCAGTGTTCTGCATGTCTCTTTCCTTTTTCTTTGACAGTTTTTGGGATGAGTGGAAGGTGGTCGTACAACTGTTGTTTTGCAGGGTGCTGCTTCCAAGATTTGTTCAAAATAGCACGTACTATTCAAGTAGAGTTCTCATCTAGGTTTTTGTCTAAACATAGCATTTGCATCTTGGTAGTGCAGCCAGACAGTAGTACTAAACTGGGTACAGCTTGGAAGAATTCCCTCTTTATTTTATCTAATTTCCATTCGATGGATACCTGTGAATAGTAGCGCACGTCTTTTCTAAGCGAATATTGATCGCTTTCTGTAGATGATATATTGCTGTCTAGGTATGTCAATAGGTTTACATTCAATGAGGCGATGGCTCCATCTTACTTAATATATATGAAATCTGTTTTATCTGCATTCACATAGCGGCCAAAGTCTCTTGCTGTTTGCTATAAGCTATGCGGTAGGTATTCGATTTGGGCAAGTTTATTTGCAAGAAGCGTTAGATTATCTGTGTAGACTGCATCAGTCATATTTTCAGCGGGCCACTGTCTGCTTCTTGTATTTTTTTAAATGTGAAACCATTATCTCTTTTTACATCTTTTGACGTTCTTAGTGCGTAATCTAGGCTGATTATATACAGATATGAAGCTTACGAATCTCCTTGGAGGACTTTACAGAGAAAGTCAAAGAAGTTGGTGTCACCATCGAGTGAGCGAACAATTGTTTTCCTGTTTTTTAAAACATCATTATAACAGAAACAGTTTCTTTTGGGAGATTATATGCACATAGTATTTGCTCTATTTTTCTTCTGTGTATGGAATCAAATGTCTTGGAGAAATCTACGAACAATATTGTTTCCGTAAGATTTTTTCTTGCACAATGTTTTGATGGATATCTAGAATCTGAGAAGTTGTGAATAGATTCCTCCGAAAGCCATTCTGAATTTTTTAGAATTTAATGCATAAATACGAGTAAATGTATTACTTGAAGTGCCCGTCTACGTAGTAAAAAAATATAAATCTGTTTGGTTTGGTTTAATTTTACGATATATCAACTATCGTTGGTTATTTAATGCCAAATCCCCTTTATACATATATACTGAATATATAGGATTTGGTTTGGTTTGATCTTATGGTATATCAAACATTGTAGGTTATTTAATGCCAAATCCTCTTTATATAGTATATATATATATATATATATATATATATATATATATATTATCTGGTTTGGGTTTATTTTATGGCATATCAACTATTGTAGGTGATTTAATGCCAAATCCTCTTTATACATATATATTAAATATGTATGATTGGGTTTGGGTGGGTTTTATGGCATATCAACCCTTGTTGGTTATTTAATGCCAAATCCTCTTTATATAGTATATATATATATATATATATATATATATATATATATATATTATCTGGTTTGGGTTTATTTTATGGCATATCAACTATTGTAGGTGATTTAATGCCAAATCCTCTTTATACATATATATTAAATATGTACGATTGGGTTTGGGTGGGTTTTATGGCATATCAACCCTTGTTGGTTATTTAATGCCAAATCCTCTTCATATATATATATATATATATATATATATATATATATATATATATATATATTATCTGGTTTGGTTTAATTTTATGGCTTATCAACTATTGTATGTTATTTAATGCCAAATCCTCTTTATACATATATATTGAATATATACGGGGTGCATACGATAGGTTTCCAGACATTTTTCGTATGGGCATTTAAAATTGTCGTAGACTCTTGACAATTCAGTATGTTATTGCTATACATCTTATGAGAATATAGCCAATTTTTATGATTTCAGGTTTAAATGAACTGCTACAGCACAATAAAAGTGCCTATACGAAAAAAGTCTGGAAACTTATCGTAAGCCCCTCGTATATTATATACTGAATATATAGGATTTGGTTTGGTTTGATTTTATGGCATTTCAACCCTTGTAGGTTATTTAGTGTCAAATCCACTTTATACACATATAGTAGATATATATATTTGGAACGAGCAGCAGCAAGCATAGGCCTCCATGTTAATGCACACAAAACGGAATATATGTGCTATAACCAAACGGGAGTGGACCTGGGAGCGATGGCAATGA
>OY757921.1:77150366-77232866 GCA_963585895.1 Sepioteuthis lessoniana | reverse complement strand
AGATACATGGAATTCCCTTTGATCAACAAGTCTCGAACTATATTTTGTTATCAAATTTCTAAGTGGTGAAAATGCGGTTTCGCATAAATATATTGTTTTAAAAAAAATGCTGCATTTTCATTGCATTTGAGACAACAATGGAAACTCTGAAACTACGCCAAGACAAAATTCTGGAAGAGGTTGCCGTTTTATCAGAATTTTCATTGGTGCGTTCTATTAAGAAAAAATATTAATTTGCGGTTCTATCGGACAATATGAATTTTTAAGACATCCGTGAGGCGTCTGTGGTCTTTGGTGTTCACGTTGTATACACCCTGTTGGCACACGAGCATAGTTTGAAAATTATTGCAGTAGGTGTTACCGTGTATCGGATTCTCTGCCCAGCCAAAGAGGCGACCAAATGTTGTATTTTGGCCTTCGACCCGGCCCAAAATTCCATTCCAAGGTGATGCACCGGAAGGAAGTAACACATTCTAATGGCAGTTATGAGAGGAAATCGCGTGGGCGGAAATTGGCTGACGAAATGGGACGAGGTAAAAAAAAAACTCCCATGGTACACTCATAGACTGATGCACCGGAAGAGAGTGTCCTGTGAACTGCATGACAGTTATTTCCGCTTGATGACGATCAAACATGCGATTTCAAAGATCGAGTAGGCGACTGAGTGGGCGTTGAACTATCATATAACTCAGTCAAGACAGAAGTTCCAGTTAGAGATCGGACGGAGTTATAGACGAGATGTGGTAGGGAAAGCCACACCCGGTCGAAGGGGCCCTCGGGAACCCCGATGGAGTTTGGGGACCAGAGAAGTTGTTGATAAGATGCAGTAAAGAAAGCCATCACCCAGCAGAGTGGGCCCCAGGGCTTCTGGTTGAGCATCAGGAGAACGAGAAAGACACAATGCTGACGGCCATAAGAGTGGGGTCAAAATATTGCAGTTTCTGTTCGGTCTCTAGCTCCCTCTCACACGCAAACCTTGACTAACCCTTTTCAAACGTTACAAATAAAGTGAGAGGTACATATATTTTATAAAGAAGTCTTCCTGCGTGCGTGTTTATTATTGTGTCGTTATGATGCTGTAGATAACTATATAACACAAGGGTCAGCAGTGTATAACTAAATGGTTTCAAGTAATTAATTGTAATATTATAGATATTACAGTTACGGGCGATTGGTTTGGTTGAGTTTATTTTTAAGTAGATTCAAAAAATGTCGAAATGGATTTGGGAATTTATGTCCAATATTATTTTGGTTTTGGTAGAATGTAGGTAAGTTTGTATTATTCTTAACGACGAGATTTGATATTTTAGTGTAGAAAGTGATAAGTTTTATTTGTTTTAGGTGTTCACTGTGTTTAGAATGTCTGTGTATAGTGATATTTATTGTTTATTCATATAGTTGTTATATAATTACGGAAGGATTTTTTTTATATTATCATTTTTCGTTTGTTATATCTTATTTTATACCGGGACATTGGCCCAGCGGTTAGAGTGTTCGCCAATGGCCCGGGAGACCTGGGTTCAATCCCAGGTCGAGTCATACCAAAGACTTTAAAAATGGTACTTGATACCACCTTGCTTAACACTCAGCATTATAAGGTACGGTTCAAGGGTAAAGTGGATCAATCCAGGGAATGGAGTAGCGCCCTCCCCTACACCTTGGTGTAGTAGCTATCGAAAAGGGAGCCTTCGGGTCACCCTCGACTATGGTCGCTAACTTTACTTACTTACTTATATCTTATTTTACGGTTTAGTTAGGCTTAGAACAATTCAGCTTAGTGCACGTGCAGGGACACACATTGAACGTAGGTGTTCACGCTCACGCGGGGAGGATGTGACAATCACAGATGTCATAAAGGCCCGGATAGGAAATGGGACTGGAGATGTGAATGACGTCATGCCCGGAAGCGATGGGCTGAGGATTTTGGGTGATTTTTGAAAAAAAGTAGTTAGTTGAGATTTAGACTCCGGGCCGGGTAGTCCAGAAGAGTTGAAATCTGACGCTGGACGAAGCGAGTTGATTTTTGGACCTGGGCGAGGCCAGTCCATTGATGTCTACGAGGTGCGCCGCGCGTGGTTGGGTCAGATGGAATAGTCAGCATTGTAGAAATTGAGTCTCTCTCTTCTCGTGTTGAAAACCTAAAAGTCAAGAAGGTAATAAAAGTTTCGTACCTGAACCAAGAAAGTCGTCAGTGTTTCGAGTGTTTTTCGGATTCCTATGCATGTGAACGTTTCATGTGTCCGTATATTTTACGTATCGTTATCATGGCTATGTTACATAACATTATTTGGTTCCTGAGGCCACTGCATGCCTATCATGGCATGATTTCGAATCTGGGCCCACACGATAAAAAAAAAAAACGGCTAAGAATCATAGGAATCAATTTCGGACGACGAGATGAGAGAGAGAGAAAACGGTCAGCATAGTAAAAATTGTGTCTCTCTCTCCTCGTGTCGAAAAAACTAAAGGTTAAAAAAAGTTAATAAAAGTTTCGTACCTGAACTAAAGAAAGTCGTCAATGTTTCGGGATTCCTATGCATATGAACACTTCACGTATCCGTATATTTCACATATCTGTATCATGGATACGTTACATAATTCCTTGCATTAGATTCCGGTAATAAAAAATAATTATTTACTTAGTTGATTAATTGATATAAATAATTTGTTACTTAATTAATATAAATAATTACTGCTATTATTAAGTATTAAGTGTGAGTACCTCCCGATCAACATCATAGGAACCCCTATTTTATATATGTATATATATATATATATATATATATATATATATATATATATATATATATATTGTCTATACACCGACTATTCTCTGTAGACCTCTGGCATTCTTATACCAGTGCCATCAAACAACATATAAATATAGCACAGTGAGATGACAGAGATAAATTCACATCTGTTGAAATACGAAAAGTCTCCTCTAATAATATCGAAGTCATCTATAAAAATATCTACGAAAACACTTATAAATACATACCCAGTAGGCTGGGGCTGTAGAATATAGCGACTACATCTCTGCAGTGGGGTAAGACTTCCCCAACGAGTGACTGTGACAGGATTCTAAACAATCTGGCAGCAAGGCTCCAGTAATGCCGCAGCTTTGTAGAATGTGGAGAAACCCTTCATTGGCATCAATCCCAGGTCCACTCGGGCCCAGAGTGGTAGCACCTGAAAAGGTCCTATCTACGGGTCAAATAGAACTGTTCGACATTGAAACTGAGTTCAAACAAATGACGCATGCTAAATTGAATAGCTTGAATAGAACGTTGTGATCATTTAACTGTGTTTACACAAATGAATGATGTTTAAATGAATTGTTAGTATTAAATTGCAGTACTTGAAAATGTTTAACTCTGTGCAAACAAATGATTAATAGACAGTAGAATGATAGAATTAAGTGAAACCATTTAACTGTGTGAAGAAAATGAGCTCTGGCTCGTTTAAAGATGATATCTACAAAATGTGTTTTGCAATCATATATTTAATATATATGTATAAAAAGATTTGGCATTAAATTACCTACAAAGGTTGATACGCCATAAAACCAAACCAAACCATCGCCCAGTCGGCTGGGACAGTAGAATACACCGACTGCACCTCTGCAGAAGGGTAAGCCATCCCCCAATGAGTGTCCTGGATATGACACTGAACAATCTGGTGGTGAGGTTCCAGTGATTCTTGGGCTTTCGGGAATGCGGATCACCCCTTCAATTACCATAGCTCCCAGGTCCACTCTGACCCGGGTGTTGGCAACTGATAGGGCCCTATCTATAGGCCAAATAGAACTAACTGCATACTTATGCTTAACTGAATTCTTTGTCTAAACTGAATTGCTTGAAATAGAAAGGTTTTTGACAATTAAACCGTAGTTACATACCGGTCTCGTGGGTAGAGTGTTCGCCAATGGTCCGGGAGACCTGGGTTCAATCCCAGGTCACGTCATACCAAAGACTTTAAATATGGTACTTGATACCTCCTAGCTTAAAACTCAGCGATATAAGGTATGTATCAAGGGTAAAGTGGAGTAATCCACGGAAAGGAGTAGCGCCTCCCATTAAACCTCAGTGTAGTAGCTATTAAAAAAGGAGCCTGCTGGTCACCCTCGACTACGGTTGCCAACTTTACTTACTTTTTACTTACATTTAAACTGCATGTTTATGCTAAACTGAATTATTTGAAATTGAACTTTTTTTTTTTTGACATTGAAACTGTACTTACACTGGACTGATTTGTTTAATATAGAACTGTTTTAACATTTAACTGTATGTAAACAAAATCTGCACTTATACTAAACTGAAATAGCCGAATGAGAACTGCTTGAGTAAACTGAATAGCTTGAAATAGAAATGTTTTTCACACTTTAACTGTACTTACATTTAAACTGTGTAGTTATCCTAAACTGAATTGTTTGAAATAGAACTATTTTCATAAAAATGAATTTGGCATTAAATAACCTACAAAAGTTGATATGTCATAACCCCCCCACAAAAAAAAAACAAAACAAAACAAAACAAATCCTCGAAATCATTAGAATTAAAAAATAAACAAACATATGCGATGCATTCAATAAGTTTCCAGACTTTTTTGTACAGGCATTTAAAATTTCGTAGATTTTATGCATAAATATTGAATATATACGGGGTGCATACGACTTTTTTCGCATGGGTATTTAAAATTGTCGTAGACTCTTGAAAATTCAAAATGTTATTGCTATACATCTTATGAGATTACAGCCCAATTTTTATGATTTCAGGTTCAAATGAACAGCTACAGCAGCAATTGGAATACACCCTACTAAAGCCTGATTGTAACAGCTGGTGAATTTCAAAAATGCAATCTGGACTTTAAAAGAACGATATGCAATAAAATTCTGTTTTAAACTTGAAAAAAAAAAATGCCAGAGAATCAATCAATATGACCGAAAGAGTTCTGGAGGAGAATGTAAGGCAATTTTTCTATCAATTCGACCCTGATACAAACGAAACTAGCATAAAAAAACAATATAAGATGACAAGAAAGGAAAGTTTCGTGATTTTTAACCAAACTTGTATAGATAGTGAATTGCTGCTAAAATTAACAATATGTATATGACATAAGGGTTACAGTTGTCACTAAAGATCCGGAAGACCGGGATTCAATTTCTGTTTGAGTCATACCAAAGACTCAAAAATAGTACTTGATACCTCTTTGTGTAAGACTCAGCATTATAGAGCACGAATCAATGGTAAGTGGATCAATCTAGGGAAAGGAGTTGAGTCCTTCCTTACACCTTGGTGTAGTAGCTATTGAAAAAGGAGCCTTCGTGTTGGACAAATTACTTATACATATATATATAAATGAACAGAAGAAATACAAAAAAAAAAAGATTTTGCATAAGAAGTGGCCGATGCTATCGTGACAGATCAGTTATAAAGCCTAGAAATATTAAAATTATGGACACTATTCCGTTCATTTGCGCTCCATAGAGTTTGCATAATCTTCAGAACTGTTGATTAAGGCAGGGTCAGAGTGAACTTGGAAGTAATGGCAATGAACCAATACTCCACGTTACGCAGATTTCCAAAACAGGGACTTAACTCACAACTGAATTTTTGTTTCATACCCGTAACACTCCTTTTTTATTTTTTTATTTTTTTAAATAAGAGGGATACTTACTCCCTCTACAGTCAGCGTATTTTAAGCTTTGACGAAAGGGCTGAGTAGAGTTTATGCGAAAACAAGGCCCAGCTCAGGTTATTTCCTCGTATTCTTGTAGATTTTTTGTAAGGATTTAAGGGATAATTTCTAACCCCTTTTTAAGGGTCACAATATATTTCGAACTTTATTCAACAGTCACTAATAATTAGCTCTAGATTCATTTTCACAATCTACAGTTTTTACATTTCTTTTGAAACATCTTCATCAGTTTTTAACTTCTTTAAGTTAAACAAGCAGTTCATCAGAATGGTCACACCATTTTGACAGGTTCTTTTCTTTATACTTTATTATTATGCCGATCCTCTTGCCATAGATTAGAGAAGTATTTTCATTTTCTTGTTCTTCCAAAAACTTTGTTTTTTTGATTACACTATTTATTTGTATGGCTGCACTCACACATCATAGCAATTCTTAGAGAATAGCTGTTCTCATCAAACCACACTTAGTTTGATTCTCCTTCCTGTTGAGTTTGCAACATTCACTTATTAACTGCCTCTACAATTTCCCCACAGAGGTGACATTTGCAATCCTACTTTATCTTGTCGAATTTCACCTTCGTATAATTGAACTTAATGCTTTGGCTTAAGGCTACTATTATGAGTGACTATTTCTCTTTACAACTGTTTTATTTATTGTTGATCTGACGTTATATTATCTCTTGATGAATCTTCTTCTTCTTTCTCTCAATCATCTCATGAACATTTAGCTTCGGGCATGGTCATTAATTTTCTTGTTCCTTGATCCCATGATTCCAGTTTTCTTTTGTCCAATTAAGGAATAATGCAGAACACTTCGATAAGTTAGATAAGTTACAGGTTTCTCTCTCTCTCTCTCTCTCTCTCTCACACACACACACACACACACACTTATATATATATATATAAATATATATAGGTGTATATATATATATATATATATACATGTGTGAAAATATGGGAAAGATGCTGAGTATTTTTTATTATATGATAAAATGTCATTATATCTTGTCAAGCAATCTTCAAGGCGATTAAAATGCGATGTTAAAATTGCTTCATCACAAAAATATTGAAATTCCAAGCATTCAATTAATAGCATTCCATTTCAATACACACACACACACACACACACGTATATATATATATATATATATATACATATTGATACTGATATGATAGAAATATATGTAAATATGGAAAGTTGCATAAATCAAACACTTAAAACCGGTTCAGAGACGCGATATTTCGTTCTTTTATTTCATTTTAAGAAAGAACGAAATATCACGCCTCTAAACCGGTTTAAGTGTTTGATCTATTTGTATCAGATTCATCACAATCTATCATTTCAACATATATTGATATATGTAGTATTGGGCCCAAAATAACAAATTATGAAAAACCAGAACCATTTTTGTTATTGCTTCGAAATTTAATGAATTGGGTAAAAAATAAAAGATGTAGAAAAAAAAAACGGAACCATTTTTGTTATTGCTTCGAAATCTTATAAATTGGGCCAAAATATCAGATTACCAAAAAACCCAACCATTTTTGTTATTGCTTCGAAATTTAATAAATTGGGCTAAGGGCACCTCGGGTGGTGTAATGGTTAGCAAGATAGACTAGCAAACCTACACGAGTGAGTTCGATTCTCATTGGGTGCCCAGTTCATGAGGCCTTGTGCTACATCTAAGCAAAAAGCTTAGTAAATTAATAAATTGGGCCAAAAATAACAGATTATGAAAAAACGGAACCATTTTTGTTATTGCTTCGAAATTTAATGAAACTTCAATGGCTCAAACATCCATTGAAAGTGATTTTTTCCTTGGTTATAATTTTCCAAATTTTAACTTTTTATAAATTATTATAACTTATTAAAACTTACAAATTATTATAAACTTGTCATAAGGTTTTGTAATGAAAAGACATTTTTAAAACGAAAATTCTTAGAATTTGTTAATGAGTTCTGTAAAAAAAGAAAACGAACGCATAGTTAAACCGAGTCTCTAATCTTGCAGGATCAAATATCCCTAGAAGGATTAACATGACTTTAAAATCAATTAATCCTGTTCAATCTAAGCTTATTGAAGACTCTTGTGTTTATATTTCTTTTTGGTTTTCGTAAACGTCTGATGACATAGATAGGACAACAATAGGTACTACCACTTCCGTTCGAGTGAACCTGGGAGTGATGGTGCGTAAAATTCTTGCGTTGATCCCATCTAGTTTTTTCTCTTTATGTTTTATTAGCGTCCATAGGGTGCCTCCTTATCGTATTCTCGACACAACAACATCTTGGAAGAAATCCTGTTTTATTTTATCAGAAATATTAGATATCCATATGATCGATAATCTGTCAAGAGCATTCCATGTCTTCGCTAAGCATATGTTGAACTCACTTTCAATCGATGGGATATTGCTCCCGAGGTAAGTCTACTAACTTAAAATACTTGCCACTTATAATGGGGAAAACTCCTTGTTAAAAATTCAAGGACTTTGTTTTATTTACGTTCACGTAGACACCAATGCCGCCTGCTACTTGTTCCAGTCTTTAGTGGAATATTGACTTGAAGACACCTTTGACAAGCAGCAGTGGACGTTGGGCCCTGGTTGAACGAAAATAACAGGAAATGCACATGATTCCTAAAGTAAACAGGATGCAGGTATTTTCGGCGGAATCTCCGCGTAAATTACGTGGGTGGCATTATAGAAGGAGACGTGTCCATGTGCATTATGTTGGTGACAGGCTGGAAAAAGTTTGACCACGAGAATTTTCGTGGGTGGCATGCCGGAAAGAGGCACAACCAGAATAATTGCGTGGGTGTCTGGGATGTTATATAACCAGAAAGATTTTCATCCGAAGAGGCCCACCGTAGATTCGTACCTTCGATCCTCATTTGTTCACCCCTCCGTTCATTGGGTAATAAAAAAAAAAGAAAGCTGATTATATTTAATACATTGTTGTCGTTTTTTTTCTGTTATAATACTCTGGGAAGCGCCCGTGGTGTAATGGTTATCATCGCAGGATATGGACACGGCGACACGAGTTCGAATCCTGGCCGAGACTTGGGAAAGGTATGAATCCAATTATTCTCCCTCCAGCTATGGGTACTATTTACCCAACCCCTCCGCTCGGGCAGGATATGACACAAGGTCAATTTTTAAGCGGAGTTTAACAGGTTTGAATTCAGAGTTTTCCTTCTCCTAGACTAGTTGCCTCATCAAGGCTGAAGAACCTAGTCTGTCCTACTACTTACCCATAGCTGGAGGGAGAATAATTGGATTCATACCTTTCCCAAGGGTATTAGTGCTATGTGAAATGCAATCAGTCTCGTCCAGGATTTGAACTCGTATCGCCGTGTTCATTTCCTACGGCGATAACGACTACACCACGGGCACCTGCAGCTATGGGTAGATAGTAGGGCAGACTAGGTTCTTCAGCCTTGATGAGGCAACTAGTCTAGGAGAAGGAAAACACTGAATTCAAACCTGTTATACTCCGCTTAAAAATTGACCTTATGTCATATCCTGCCCGAGCGGAGTGGTTGGTAAATATGATAATACTCTAGGAGGTAAGTGTATTTGCGAGAAATGCCGGATCACCTGCGTAAGGAAACCTAATGACATTTTTAAAGGAGGTCTGTCGATTGCATATCATATGGTTTAGTGGGTGAGAAATCTTTTCTATCAGATTCTAATCGATTATGGAGAATATAAAATACTGATAACAGCTGATCTTCAGGAAAAAAGAAATGATGTTTATCAGCGTTGTGAACTGGAATAATATGAGTATTAAGAATATACAAGGAAAAGAGAAATGATTATACGTATATCCACTTTGATATGCGAATAACTTGCCCAGAGTCGATGGTTTCAAATAAATAATAAAAATAATCCCTTATAAAAGATTGTACAGTTCTATTTGATCAATAGGTGACCCTAACAGGTACTACCACTCCGGATCAGAGATGACCTGGAAGTAATGGTAATGAAAGGGTACTTTACTTTCCCCATTCTCTAAGACTGGAGACTCGCAATGCGATGAGGTTTAATTTCATGCCTAGGAGAAAATGTTGTAAAGTATTGCTATCTAACACTAATAATCGTATTCAATATTAGTCATTCATTTGTACACGGTTAAATTTTTTCAAATATTCCTTTATAATTCTAATAACTCATTAGTATTAATTATTTGTTTGCACACAGTTAAATGGTTTCATGTATAGTAAATGGTTCAATAGTTCTATTTGACCCATAGATGGGACCCTAACAGGTACACGCACTCTGGGTTAGACTAGACCTGAGAGTAATGGCAGTGAAATGGTACTTCTCATTCCCTAGATCTTCAGAACTGAAGACTCACCATCAGATCGTTGGTGCTATAATGATGAGATGATCTCTGCCGTCTGCAGTGATGTAGTCTGCATATTATACAACCTAAGCCGAAAGTGTGATGGACTAAATTTGAGCCGGAATATTAGAGATCTTCCAAATTTTCATAAATTATATATATATATATATATATATATATTACGTCTTTTCTCTTGCTTCTAGACGATACTTCCGATGATTTGTAATTCAGTATCCCGGAAGAGTCGGTGACGAAATAGGCAAGCGAATAAAATATATAGTTCGGCCTATTTACCCGGGTTGGTTGGTTGGTTGGGGTTTTTATGGCATATCAACCTTTGTAGGTTATTTAGCGCCAAATCCATTTTTATGCAAATACTCAGCTCTATTTGAAACAATTCAGTTTAGCATGACTACACGGTTTAACTAAACCATATCTGGGAGCATAAGGGGGTTCATGCCTTTCCCAAGGGTATTTGTCCTAAAGTGAAAGTAAGAGCGTGACTGGAGTTCGAACTTGCTTCAACGATTCCGCTGTCCATTGCTTTATCCATTACACAGCGATGACACCCGCGTTACCCAGTTGGCTCGAAAGGGATGACCCACGGTATAGGATAATAAAAAAAGTATCGACAACAGGTTGAGGAATTGTTGCACAGAAACAATATATCAGAATAACAAGCAAAAGTAAAATTAAACACAACGGTGATTTCAACAAAATGTCAAATATATTTAACCCGTTAGTATCCAACTAACAAAATAACAAAACACGCAATAAATTTCGGGAACAATAACGCGAAGACTCACCAGAGGAGCAATCATTAATGCGAAAACTCGATTTGAGCGTGTAAAAAAAATTGTGTTCTATTAGGCCTTTTCTCTTTTGTCTTTTTTTTGCCATGGGAAGTTCCTCCTTCGATTTTCTGTCCACTGACACCGCGTTTTTCGTTCTAATTTGTCCACATTTCA
This sequence comes from Sepioteuthis lessoniana, assembly GCA_963585895.1. Classification (NCBI taxonomy): domain Eukaryota; kingdom Metazoa; phylum Mollusca; class Cephalopoda; order Myopsida; family Loliginidae; genus Sepioteuthis; species Sepioteuthis lessoniana. The sequence goes on along the minus strand of OY757921.1, from coordinate 77,221,857 downwards.
AGATGTCCTGCCCGGCATTCCGATTCACGCCGACAGGGGAAAAAAAAGTGGTTTCATTTTTTTACTCCAGGGGTTGTCGACCTGCAACCTCCAACTGCTCCTCTGAGTCTGTCTGCTGACTGCTGTTATGCACTTAACCCCAGTATACGTCACAATATATATATATATATATATATATATTTACTAACCCCTCCGCTCTGGCAGGATATGACACAATGTCAACTTTTAAGCGAAGTTTAACAGGTTTGAATATAGAGTTTTCCTTCTCCTAGACTTGTTGCCTCACCAAAGGCTGAAGAACCTAGTCTGCCCTACTATTTACCCATAGCTGGAGGGAGAATAATTGGATTTATACCTTTCCCAAGGGAATTAGAGCAATGTGAAATGCAATTGGTTTGAACTCGTGTCGCCATGTCCATTTCCTACGACGATAACCATTACACCTCGGGCACCTCCTTATATATATATATATATATATATATATATATGTAAGAATTTCTGCTTGGCATAGTGGCTTCCGTGCTGGACCGTGACATCGTAATGCATTTAAACTCTATGTGCATTCATTACTATGTTCTAATATACTAAGAAAAGTATGAGCCCCCATCTATAAATAACCTACGAAATTTAGTATGCCATTAAACTAAGATGGCAAATTTTATGGAACGATGGTCTATACTTTCAAATCTTTCAAGGTGTTTTTAGTAAATTTTGCAGAAATAACTGAAAATATTTATTGGTTGTTTAATTGATCAAATCCATCTATTTAATGGCATTTCAACTCTCTAGGGTTATTTTATGCCTAGTTGTTACAGAAACCTGTTTATTGTATATTTGTATTCCCATTTTGTTTGTTTTTTTGTTAGTTTGTTTTGGTTTTATGGAATCACAACCTTTGTAGGTTATTTTATGCCAAATCAATTTTTATACAAATAAACAGTTCTAATTTAAACTATTCAGTTTAGCATAAGTACTCAGTTTAATTGTCAAAAACATTTCTATTTCAAGCTATTCTGTTTATTTAAACAGTTCTAATTCAAACGATTCAGTTTAGTATAAGAATAGTTTTTGTCAAAACAGTTCTATTTCAAACGATTCAGTTTAGCATAAGTATGCAGTTTAGTTCTAATTTACCCATAGATAGGAATCTATCGGGTGCAATACTCAATGTCAGAATGGACCTGGGAGCGATGGCAATGTTTGGGTATTCTGCATTTCCCCAAAGCTCCATTTTTACTGGAACCTCACCTTGGGATTGTTTAGTGTCATATCCTGGACATTTGTTTGGAGAGTCTTAACCCTCCGCAACGATACTGTCGGTGTATTCTAGTGCCCAGCCGACTGAGTAACACACTTTCGTGTTGTTGTTTCTTTAGACTTTTCATTTGCAAACATTGGTATGGTTTCAAGTATTCCTATCTAACACAAATAATTATCTGATCTGAAATAAGAAATTCTGTTTAATGGTGATGATACGTTTGTTCGCGGTTAGATCTTTTAAGTTCATAATGTACATTTACTAGGCATCACATATTCCAAGCATATACAAATAAACAATTAAACCTATCTCTGTAAAACTACAGTAGTGGTACTATTTAACCCTTAGATTTTTCTCTATGTGTTATAAAAGAGGGATTATTTCCTGATATTTTCCCCAAATCTCCAGTATTACTGGAAACTCACCTTGGGATTGTTTAGTGTCATATCCTGGACATTCGTTTAGAGAGTCTTAACCCTCCGCAAAGATACTGTCGGTGTATATTTACAGCCAAGCCGACTGGATAACACACTTTTGTGTTGTTGTTTCTTAAGACTTTTCATTTGCAAGTATTAGTATGGTTTCAAGTATTCCTATTTAACACAAATAATTATCTGATCTGAAATAAGAAATTCTGTTTAATGATAATGATACGTTTGTTCGAGGTTAGGTCTTTTAAGTTCATAAGGTAGTCACTCTGCATCAAATATTCCAAGCATATACGAATAAACAATTAAACCTATCTCTGTAAAACTACAGTAGTGGTACTATTTAACCCTTAGATTTTTCTCTGTGTGTTATAAAAGAGGGATTATTTCCCGATAGTTTTAATCTGGAAGTAAACGTAATTCCGCAATTAGTATTCGAACTTGCTTACAATGACGCTGTAGTCCAGCACGTAAGCCACCTCGCATATAGGGACTTCCCTTCCCTTAAGCAATGGATCCACTGTATGTTGCTGTAACAAAATTTAAGTGCATCTCTATAATCATCATCATCATCATGTCGTGCCGCCTGCACAGATATCCTTGACCCTCTCTCGCCACTCCTCCCTATCGTTCATCGCTTCTGGCAGGTCTTCAAGGCTACATCCCGTATCCTCACAGAGCTGCTGTATATATGTTCGAACTGGCCGCCCTGCTTTTGTTCGGCCATATGAAGGGGTCCATAGGAGTACATCCCTTATGAGCTCGCCCCTGCATGTCTGGTCCGTCTACCTTGGATAGTTTTCGTGGTGGGAAGCAAGTGGCCGTATAGTTGGTGCTTTGTGGGGTGTTGCTTCCATGACTTCTTCAATATCGTTCGCAGCATTTTTGTGTAATTTTCTCCAGCCGTTTAGTTAGCGTCCAAGCAGTGCATCCATATAGCAGTATCGATACGACCGCTGCTTGGAAGAAACTGCGTTTCATTTTATCGGTCAGGTAATGGATCGTAAGTATGAAAAAGGTATGCTTTGAATATTGTATTTATCATATTTACCAACCCCTCCGCTCGGACAGGGTATGACACAAGGTCAATTTCTAAGCGGAGTTTAACAGGTTTGAATACAAAGTTTTCCTTCTCCAAGACTAGTTGCCTCACCAAGGCTGAAACAACCAGTCTGTCCTACTACTTACCCTTAACTGGAGGGAGAGTAATTGGATTCATACCTTTCCCAAGGGTATTAGTGCAATGTGATATGCAATCAGTCTGGTCCAGGTGTCGCCGTGTCCATTTCCTACGACTATAACCATTATACCACGGGCACCTCCAATATTGCATTTATGATTTGTCCATATTACGAAAACCACCGTTTTGTTTGTTTGTTTGTTATTTATAACATATCAAACTTTTCGGGTTATTTTATGCCAAACCCATCCTTTTTTTTTAGAAGGACAGCAGCGGTACTATTTAACCCATGGATAGGAGGATCAGTGGGTTCATACCTTACTCAACGGCATTTGTCCGAAAGTGAACGTAATTGCGTGACTTGAGTTCGAACTTGTGTACTGTGATTTTGGAGTCCAGCGCTCTAACGATTGCATCCCTGGGACACACTCTCCCTGTTATGTGTCAGCACTACTATACGGTTGCAATCCTTGTACATAAAAGCATGAAGAAAAAGCTGGATGGGAACTACATAAGAATATATATACACACACACATATATACACACACACACACACATACATATATAGATATACACACATATATACACACACACACATATATATACACATATACACATACACACACACATATATATATATATACACATATACATAGACATATATATACACACACACACATGTATATATATATATATACACACAGATGTATATATATATATATATATATACACACAGATGTATATATATATATATATACACATGTATATACACACACCCAGACACACACATAAATATATATATATATATACACACACACACGTATATATATACACACATATATATATATATATACACACACGCACACATATATATACATATATATATATATATATATATATACACAAACACACACATATATATACATGTGTGTGTATATATATGTATGTGTGTGTATATATATATGTGTGCGTGTATATATATGTATATATATGTGTGTATATATGTATATGCGTGCGTTTTTGTGTATATGTTTATATGTATATATGTGTGTGTGTATGCTGTTTTTAACAAATCCTGAAAGCAAAAATATCGGTTGTTCGCTCACCTACTTCCCATCTCATGTAAATCGAACAAGACACTACTGGCCACTGTTGGTAAAGTAAGGATGAATTCGATATTCTCTTACAGACTCCTAGTACTGACCGATCAGTAAAGACTGAAGCATAACTCTGTGCAGATACTGGATACAGTCAAAAGGACCTGCCTGGAGCAATGGATGCTTAGGACAGGTGGCGAGAGAGTATTAGTGAACTCTGTGCTATCAAAACGACGTGCTGATGATTATATAATGAGCACAAAATCATTCTACTTTTGAGTGGGCGCCATCTTGCAATCTAATGGTGGGAGGTGTGCACAGAGATTCTGCTTGGTGAGAAAAGATATATTTTGAATTAATGTTATGATATCATCATTGTTTAAAAACACATTCCCATAAGTTATGATGATAAGACAACTTGTAATCGAGGAGTTTTTCGATGCTTACGTTATATATGTGTGTGTTTGGGAGTCAGCGTTGTGTAGTGGCTGACATGATGGACTGTGACATCGTAGTTAGTGAGTTCGAAATTCAGAGCTGCTCTTACGTTCACTTTCAGACTAATTCTCATGGGAAAGTAATATATATATATATATATATAATTTGGTTAGGTTATATTTTTTTGCATATCAACCATTGTAGGTTATTTAATGCAAAATCCTCTTTATAAATATATTAAATATATATGATTTTTTTTGTTTTTGTTTTTATGGTATATTAACAATTGTAGGTTATTTAATGCTAAATCCTCTTTATATATATATATATATATAGGATTTGGTTGGGTTGGGTTTTATAGCATATCAACGATTGTAGGTTATTTAGTTCGATAAGGAAGTTTTAACGTATAGTAATACGCGGCGTCTGATTTAGTTCGTAATTGTATATTTATATACAGTGTTTAATGAAAATAAGTTTTAAAACAAAACTAAACGTATGTCAATTTTATATAGGAGTTTGTTGTGTCACGTGGAGAGAAATAAGAAATTTCCCCTACTCCTCCGTGTTTGAATTGACAGGCCCCAAAAATTGACCGTTAAAAGAGGAAATTAGAATGTAGGTCAAGCTATCTGCACTCCGTAACATCAACCGGCTGGACAGAGAAGGGGAACATTGAGGTCATGATAGTAGTCCGAATGAATCGCCTGACAGGGTGAAGGAAGAAGAAAGAGGCTAAATGATTGGCCAGAACCCTTCAGCCGGAAGCACCCTATTCGTCAGCGGAAATAGGAGTGAAGAAAGCAGTTTTGAGGACAGAGGCCACCGTGAGACGACGGGTGATCTGATGCCACAACTCCGGGCGAAGAAGCAGAGCCGGGTTTCAGAACATCAGTTTGCGTGACAAGATGTATTTAAACTGTCGCTGAAACTCAGGCGAAAAGTGGAAAGAATCTTGGACAAGAAGATAACCGGTGCCTTCAAGCCAAGCTGTACAGAATCCCGCTAGCCCGTAAAAGAGAAAATACTCTCAGAAGAAACCCGTCGAAAAGCTAACTAAACCTTTAAACTGTTTTCTCCTTCCACCCTTCCTAAGTATTGCAATTGTATGCTCTCCCTCTCAATTTAAAGAAAGAAGCATAAAGAATTGTATGCATGAAGAAAAAATAGAAATAGAATGAAAAGATTCATTTCATGAACTCTAAACACCAAAATGGATTTTGCTACCTTCTCAAGGTTAAAGAGAAAATACAGAAAAGAGAGAAAAGAAAACGAAGGAGAGACATTTGTTTGTATTTGATATTGTCTGCTGGTACTATAGCCGGCACATTAAATTTGCTTGTGTCCGCACGTATTAAAAAACCTTGTTATATTTTAATGTCCCCACGTGTCGAAACTTATTCGTTGTGTTGTTTGCCTATCGAGTTGCTTTCATTTGCATGTTTCTTTTCAGCTTCATTCGATTCAATTTATTCTCGCCAAATATCCTATTCGCCTTTAAAAATATTATACGGGAAATTGGAATTGTCGACGACGATAAATAATAATACTATATCTAAACCTAGAGGCCCATATCTTCCGTTATCCTGGGGGTGGTAGGAGGAGGTAGTGGCCTGGTGTGTGTGTGTGTAACGTGAAATTTTGAAATTCCTTGCCAGCGGCGGGCAGTCTAGCCCCAAATTAATCCCCGCATTATCTGCCAGTTCCCATGTGCCCGAAGAAGGAATCTTAACTGGGACTTGTTTTGCGAGGGATCAAGTGCCAGACTGCCCCATCCTCACACGTGCGAAAAATAAACTCCCGTCCTTGGATGAATATTTTATGCCACGTCACAGTTGTTTTAATCGCAATTTTATATTTATGTACAGATTTTTTTTTTTTTTACTTATTCATTCATTATTTTTTGTTAGTAAAAAAGTGGGGGTGAAGAAGGGAAAAGGAAGGAATACATACCGGAGTAACGACGTCATTGCAGCCGAAAAGCAAGAGTAAAGTGGCCTCCCTATTTTTAAAGGAAACATTCAGAAGTCATCAGAAGAGCTTAGCTCTCATTGGCTGTTGCAAAATTATATATAGAGCCTTTTCTGTGGTAAGATCTTTTTTCTTTTTTTCCTTGTGTGGACGTGCAGGTTAGCTGCCAGGATGGGAGTTGAAGTAAGATCAATGCCAACTGGGTCATTTGGGTGAGGGGGTCTGATATTGCAAGACCCGAAACCCTCTATGAACCCAAAGGAAACATCACTGATGACCCTTCCCGATGCATCAATGAAGATGTATGATATAAATGCCAAACTGTTTACAAATCTATATCTATTACTTATGATTTGTAGACTCATTTTGTCGATAACATTTTAAAACTAGCTAGAACTCATTTTTATTTTTTTGTTCCTAGTTAAATGCTTTCTTGAATTGCTATTTAACACTGACAATTCAATATAATATCAGTCATTTCTTTGCACGTAGTTAAATCATGAAACATTTTTATTTGACCTCCAGATGGGACCCTATCAAGTACAACCACTCTGGATCAGAGTGGATCAGGGAGTAATGGCAATGAAGAGGTAATCCACATTCCCCGAAGAGCCCGAATAGGAACCTAACCATCAGATTGTTTACTCATTGTGGGTGGGGGTGGTCTTACACTTCTGCAAAGATATAGTCGATGTATTCTACAGCTCCAGCTGACTGCGCTGTGGCGTTTGTTCGTGTCAATATTTTAAAATATTTATATTTAACAAGGGTCCTGCGCAGCATGTAAATTTTAAGTATTTTTTCTTAATTTTCTGTGATGTGTGATCTTATTGTTGATAAAGATTTACGCACGCGCTAAAAATGATGTTTTCTTTCATCAACCGTCGTGGGTTATTTAAAAGCCCACTCGGACAACATCTGCTATACTATGTAACCTATTCCTCACACGAGGCGGGTGGGCGGTCATAAGTGGGCCCATACCTTTCCCAAGGGTATTTGTCCAAAAGTGAATGTAACAAGGGTATTAGTCCAAAAATGAACGTAAAAAGACAATTATTCCTCCAGCTACGTGTTAAAGGTAGTACTTAACACGTAGCTGGAGGAATCATTGGGTCCATGCCTTTCGCGAGGGTATTAGTCTGAAAGAGAAAATAATAGAATGACTGGGGTTCGAACTGGCAGTATATTTCAGCCATTATGCCACGCGGACTCTTGTAAATAATGGCAACGAAACATATGCTAATAAATATTCTTAAAGAAGAGAATATTCTCAGGATCAAGCGAGACAGAAAAGAAAAGAAGACGCTTATATGACACACTACAGCTATATACATGATTTATTAAGCTGACATAGGAAGGGAAAGAAAAGAAAAATACCGAAAGCCACCCGGAGAGTGATTCATCAAAGTGAGAATGACCTCTGAATGAATTTCTAACGTGCAGATGGCTCGTTCTGATAAAGCTATGTAAAGACGGCAAAAATTAAGCGGCAGCCAACATCGGCTTGAAAGGGTTAATTTTTTCTTTTAATGATCATCATTTTTAGTGTAAACTGGTGACATGTTGTTTAGCGATATTTTTATGTTCGGCTTTCTAGGTGGTTAAGAAGGGGAAAATTTTCTACTAGGAACCATGAAATTTCGGCAAGTTTTAGCGGTTTAACCAACTGAACTAGGATTTGTTTGATCACCGAAGTTAAGCCGTGTCGAGCCTGATCAGTACTTAGATGGTTAACCACTGAGGAATACCAAGCATAAAGACGGACACCTCACATTGTGTAATGGTTAGCAGGCTAGGTTCGCAGACCATGGTTAGTGAGAAGATTCACTTTGGGTGTCTCATACTTCTGGACTTAGGTCACGGCTAATAAATAAGTGAAATGGGACCGCGCTGGAGACGAGATCGTATCGTGATATTCAAGTGGAGGGTGAGCGTCCTATTGATCTCTCCGTTGATTTAGCGTCGTTGGTGGCAGGACTTCACAATACAAGTCATGCACTGTCTTTCCATAATGATTTTAAGTCTCATATGGAAATAAAGGCGGTGGAAAACTTATTCAATTTGGGGAACTTTTTCTTCTTTTTTTTTAAAATTCATTCCGTTTGTTGGGCCCAGTTCGAAGCTTCGCCATTTTCGGCTAAGTGACAGCGCAGGGAAATACTGTCACCGGCGAAATTGCACGAAGCCTGGAAGAGTACTAACCATATGAATAATTCAAATAAATATCAGTTCATCTGAATAGATAAATAAATAAATAGATAAACGATAATGTTCGTCAGAATAAACATTTTTATTCTCTTCTCAACGAATATTTGTATCTCAGATTAAGTTATGTTGGGTTATGCGGTACGAAGAGCAAAAAAAAAAAAATGGTCCAAGACCTGATGTTTATAATAGTCGTATACCAACCATTATATACTTAGTGTGATAAAAAAAAGTACCTCCCACTTGAGAACGATTTCCCCATGGTGTAGTGGCTAACGTACTGGACTGTAGCCATGAAATAATCCAGTTCGAATTCCAGTCGCTCTGTTATGTTCACTTACTGAAAATTCCAAAAGGATCATCTTTCCCGCCTATTATTAAAGTTGAGCCGAGTTCAAATTCAGGCAAAGCCTGTTAACATTTTATTTCACGCTTATAACATTAAGAAAGTAAAAGTATAAACTCCCCAACCCGAACTATGGGTTTAAAAGTATCACTGCTGTTCTTCTGTAGTGATGACATTTACAGAAAAGGACCCACGAAGGTTAATGTGCCACTTAACAAAAAAAAAAAAAAAAAAAAAAATAACAACTGTTCACTTCACTAGAACAAGAAAAACAAATAGTTCGTGACATGTCGATGTATAAGGCGATTGAAAAGTCAAAGGAAATTTTGGTTAATAAAGGATGCCTTTTTGAGAAACGGTCTTAATAGTGAGATAATTATTTTATGTGCAGGGTGTGACAGAAATACCTTCTTATTTTAAACTGCAACCTGTGTGGTGCAAGTGAATTTAGGCATGTGGTAATGGTAGGTACATCTATTTAATATCTTATCAATATTTTTTCAGGTACGATCATGGCTTGGATAGGTGCAACCCGTGCGTTTGCCGTTAAAATGTGTTTTTAAGATTGGTGATTTATGAGGTTGATACACCAAGAGCTTTCGTGTTTTGTTGGAATGATGCTGTTCCGTATAGAAATTTTTCTATTCCTGGATGCAGGTAGGTGTAATAATGCATATACATGTAGGTGCAAGTATGTGTATGTATGTATGTATGCATGAGTTTAGGTACAGTATATATATATATATATGTCAAAATGTAGAATGGTGAGTGTATCTGTATGGGTGTGTGTACATCAGTAGCGTATATATATAAAAAAATTGCTTGAACAAATTACAAGGGCCGGGAAAATTTTAATAGGCAATAAAATGGAAAGAGAAAAGATCCCTTTTGATGTCGGTAAACGAATTGTTTTTTGTTTTTTTTAATTCCTGACAAAAACAAAGGTTTCTGACATTGTACGGAGACAAAGAGTATTATTTACTCTAATTTTTGTGGTCTGCGCAGAAAAAAAAATCCTCCTAAAAAATCAGAGCTCTATATATACCAAGACGAAAATCAGGACCTATAGAATTTCTTTTGTGGGAGGGAATAGCAGCGACTCAGCTCAGTGGAAGTTTGAGCCTAGAATAGCCTGTGGGTCGTCAGAAAGGAAAGGGTTAGCAGTCAGCCGTTTAGACACTGAGTCAGGAGTGGAAATTTCACCGGAGGTCCATAATTGTGGTGCCAGAGAATTCAGCCGAATAAACTATTTCTTGCACGTGTTACACGTGCCAACCTACGACAGAAAGAACTCGAGAAAAAAAATTAATTACAGGGTGAAACGACAAAATTGTCCCAAAGAAAACAACTCTACAGTTTTATTTTAAAACTTTTATTGAAAAAATCAATTCAGGTAGCTTGATTATGTAGTAGAGCTGACATCGATTATATGAAGCCACCTTCAGCCTCAATCACCGCCTCGATAAGGATCCGGAACTGGGAGCATGCCTTCTCCACAAGCACCGGCGGGAGCTCGGCGAATACTCGGTTGATGGCAGCGGATAATCATTGATTGTGGGAGGTCATGTTAGTGATGTTCTCGACGTATGACCAAACGAAGAAGTCCAGCAGGTTCAGGTCGGGAGAGGAGGGGGGCTAGTGAGAAAAGGGTAGAAAGTCGTAGTACTCCTTCTGAAGCCAAGCCTGGGTCTCTTTGGACTTGTGGGCCGCCGCCGAGTTCTGCTGCCACACCCAGGGTCTGTCACCGGCCACCTGATTGCACCAGGGGATCACTACACTCTTCAGCACATCCAGGTACACTTTGGTGTTGACTTTCAAGCCGACTTCGAAGATGCGAGGTGGCATGATGTGGCCCTCACTTGAAACCACACCAAATACCATAACTGTAGCCGGAAACTTTGTTTTCATCACCCTGAGCACGTCACTGTTATTCGTGGCAATCTAGATTTGCATTTTGAGGGTGCTGTCAATGGTCCTGTTGTCATAACTTGGATCGGTAGAGAGCATGAGTTGTACAGCGGCGCATCTCCGATCTCGCTCGTTGAACATTGTGTCACTTTTAGTCATGATAGAAGGCTCCTATCGCTCTTGGGATTTGTACACAACTGGCCAACTAGTAGATGGTCTGCAACAAAAAAAAAAACCGGTTTTCATTAAACGGAAATAGAATCATGTCTTTTCTAGGGCAATAATTTTATCGTTCTACTCTGAAAAAAAAGAGCAAAAATATTCTTGGAATTTTTTCCCTTGTACAGCTGAATGGTGTCTTGCACGGTTTCGACTCTAACCTTCGAAGAACTAATCAGTTATAAAAGCATTTTACACTACTAGATGTTGAACCGTTCTGTAGGTGTAACTGTACTGCTACAATGAAAGTTGTTACGTAAAACTAATAATTTTGACTAATCGCGATTTTGTTTCTGTTTTCAAGTATTAGTTTATCCATGTAGATCTTCTTGTTTTCGCGCCGTGTTTTTGAGTCGTCGGCTCTATGTACGTTTTTGACAGTTTTATTGCACTGAGTGTAATTATTTTCTCTTTGACTGCATTGCATCGTCTCCTAATTCTTTTATGGTTGAGTAAACATATTCCTTATTAGATTATGTATCATTTCTCGTTCTTTTCTCTTTACCTAGAGAGAGATAAATATTCTCATGTTGGTGAAACTTCACGGATAATCATTGATTTTCTACTTCTCTGATCCCATGAGAGGCGTATCACAAAAGACAAGGACATTGAATATAAATCTTCATTTTTTTTGTCTATGTTCATATTGTCTTCCTTTTTCTTAAAAATTTTACGTTGACGGAATATTTTTCTTCTTTGAATTATCCAAATTCTTCAAGAGGAAATTCAGTTGCGGATAGTGAACCGTTCTTGAAAAATAGTTGCTTTTATTTTCACTAGCCTAATATTCATACGTGGCAACCACCAGCCAAGATTTAACGCAAGGTCTTTTTCATAGTGGGTCTTAGAGGGGAGGTTTTGCACACGAGTCGAAACTCGCGCGCTGCTAATCAGAGCTGGTCGTAGATACACTACGCCCGAAGGCCAGTCGCCATATAACTATGCTAGCCATTGTTAAGTCTTCTCGCATGTATGCCAGATGAGCTAGATGGTCATAGCTTCTTTAGACCCGTAGGTCAAGTGCAGTGTGAGTCTCTGCTTGTCGTTGTTTAGCCATCCTGGACGAATACCAGGAGGTCCAGTCTTGACCGGAACAGTAAATTAATACTGTTGGCCCGAGCAAAATGTTCTTATACAAGCCAATGTTGTTACCTTCAGTTTTTCAGGCCACCGGATATTAATAGATGTCTAACTTCCGTCGCGATAAATATGCGCCAAAAGGTCAATATTTAAGCAGAAAAATTTCACAGCGGGTTTTAATTCGTAAGAAAAAATTGAAACTATTTGACAGCAACCGATTTAACATGTATGTTTATTTTCATAAGATTATTCAGACAATAAAATGATTTTACATATATCAAACAAACAAAAATTGTAACCTTTAATGCACATATAAAAACAGAAATGAAAGTGTCGTATATATTTACCCAACCCCTCGGTCAGGATATGAAACGATGTCAATTTTTCAGCGAAGTAAAATTGGTTTAAATTCCGGAGTTTTTCTTTTAGACTATTTTTCTTTTGGACTATTTTTCTTTTAGACTATTTTTCTTTTGGACTATTTTTCTTTTGGACTATTTTTCTTTTAGACTATTTTTCTTTTGGACTATTTTTCTTTTAGACTATTTGCTCGCACGAAGAGTCTATTAGACTATTTACTCATAAAAGAGACATTAATTTTTTTTTCCTAATGTTGTGATCGTGAAATAAAATGCAAAGAGTCTTGACCTGAATATGAACTCGTTTCAATTTTAATTATATTAATGATAGTGGGCGGGAAAGATGATCATCTGGGAATTGTGCAAGATATTTAAATTTGACCGTACGAACAAATGGTATATGCATAACCCAGAATCCCTCAGAGAAAATGAGTGACACAAAATTCTCTAGAATTTTGAGATACAAACGGATCGCCTAATCTCTGTCAGACAACCAGACCTCGTGGCAGTCAATAAACAAAACGAGAACCTGCCGAATAATCGACTTTGCAGTTCCGGTTGACCACCGAGTAAAACCTAAAGAAAGCTAAAAGAGAAATAAGTATCAGGACCATGCTATTGAACTGAAAAAAAACTATGGAACATTAAAATGACAGTGATGCCATTTTTAATTGGTGTGTCCGGTACGGTCACCAAAGGTTTTGGTAAAGGGACTGGATGACTTGGAAATAAGAAGACGATAAGAGACCATCCAAATCACAGCATTATTTAGATCGACCAGAATACCGAGAAGAGTCCTGGAGACTCGAAGAAACTTGCCGTCACAGAGACCCAAATGGAAAAGCATTAGCTAACGCTGGTGGTAAAAGCTTTCAAAAGAGTAAAATAATAATAATTATAATAATAAAGGATCAAGAGAACAACACTAAGTAGAAAACAAAAATGGGAAGAAAAACAACTGTATGGGTATTTTAAGCAGCAAACAAGCGAAATCTGACACGAGAAAACTTGAACATGGCTTAGAAAGGGAAACTTTAAGAAAGAGAATTTCTTCTAATGGCAACATAAAACGAAATCATAAAGACAAATCATGCTAAAACAAAATCGTAAAGTTTTATCATTAAGGGTTTTCGGACTATTGTCTTCATCTTTGTTGTTTTTTCTACAACGTTTCGGTCGATATGTCCTCTGGCCTTCTTCGGGTGTTTGTCGAACTCGGAAACTTACACGGAACTTCGAACTACGTCCTTCATTGAACCTACGGGAGTCACCTGTTCTGATTCTGTTAGCCATAACCGAGTAGAAGTGTTATGTATTCCTGTATTGTTACTCGTCTGCAGTCATAATCGCACTTGTTTACTCCAGATGATTATCTCCTAAGAAGCTTGGGGAACCAACGCCTATAACCGTTACGCCATGTGTCCTGCCTTCTAGTGGTGGGAGGTGCGCACAGAGATTCTGCTTGGTGAGAAAAGATATATCTTGAATTAATGTTATGATATCATCATTTAAAAATACATTCCCATAAGTTATGATAAGACAACTTGAAATCGAGGAGTGTTTCGATGCTTACACTGTATATGTGTTTGTTTGGGAGTAAATGTAGTGTAGTGGCTGACGTGATGAACTGTGACATCGTAGTAAGTGAGTTCGAAATTCAGTGGCGCTATTACGTTCACTTTCAGGCTAATACTCACAGGAAAAGTAAGAACCTTATAATCTTTCAAAATATGAGTTGAATAGCATCACGACTGTTATTCTACAGATGATTGTCTCCTTAGAAGCTGAGAGAACCAACGCCTATAACCATGTGTCCTGCTGGTTATTGGCGTTGGTTTCCTAAGCTTCTAAGGAGACAAGCATCTGGAGGTTATAGGTTCAATCCTGACTGCAGGCGAGTAACGATATAGGAATACTTAACACTAGTACCCGGTTATTGTAAATGTTGGTCATGTTGTTATAAAGATGGGACGGTCAATCATATAATAAGCAAATGTAACAAATTAGCGCAAAAAGAGTATAAGACTAGACATATCTGAGTGGGCAAGGTGATCCCCTGGAAATTGTGCAAGAAATTTAAATTTCAGCATACGAACAAGCGATATATACACAATCCAGAATCTCTCCTGGAAAATGCGACGCGCAAACTTCTCTGTGATTTTGAGATACAAATTTACTTAATTTCGGCCAGACGACAAGACCAAGGGATAGTCAACGGAAAAAAGTAGAAAAGAGAACCTGTCGAATCGTGGACTTTGCCGTCCCAGCACATCACAGACTGAAATTAAAAGAAAGCAAACTGATTGATAAATATCTAGACCTGAAAACTAAAAAAAAAAGCCATGGAACATGAAAGTGAAGGTGATACCAGTGATTGGAGCGCTTATAATAATCTACAAAGAACTGCTAAAGAGACTGGAAGACTTGGAAATAAAAGGATAAATGGAGACTATCCAGACTGCAGCATTATTAATATCGGCCAAAATAATAATAAGAGTCCTGGAGACTTGAGGAGATTTTCTGTCAATCAAACTCCAGTAAGAAACCATCGGCTAACGTTCATGTAAACAACAAAGAGGGAAAAAATTAATCAAAGATTTTGACACATAAACGGACTATCCAATCTCGACCAGAAGGCTAAGACTTGTGCTTATTAACACGAAAAGTAAAACTTGCCTAAGAGTGAATTTTGCTCTTTCAGAGGACCACAGGGTGAAAATAAAAGAAAGCGAAAAGATTAACAAATACTTGGACCTTGCTAGAGAGAGGGAAAGGCTGTGAAACTGTAGCTGCTGTTTTTTGAATGGTCTTGAAGGGCTTGTTTGTTTGTTTGGGTTAAATGGCATATCATCCTTTGGAGGTTATTTAATGCTAAATCCATTTTTATACATAAAGCAGTTCTATTTCAAACAAATCAGTTTAGCATAAGTACGCAGTTTAATTGTTAAAAACATTTCTATTTGCAAATAATTAGTTGAGTATAAGTATAGTTTTTGTTTACACACTCTTAAAAGTCGAAGCAGTTCTATTTCAAACAATTCCTTTTAGCGTAAGCACAGTTTCAAAGTCAAAAACAGTTCTGTTTCAAGCACTTCAGTTTACCATACAAAACAGTTCCATTTCACATAATTCAGTTTAACATAAATACGTAGTTTAAATGTCAAAACGGTTCTTTTTCAAGCAATTCAGTTTAGCATAGTTATGCAGTTTAGTTCTATTTGACCCTTCTATGGGACCCTTTCAAGTGCTACTATTTCGGGTCAGTGATGTCAACCAAGGTTACTCTGGATTCCCCAAAGCTCCATCATTACTGGATTTTCACCAGAAGAAGAATCGAAACCATACGGATGACAGCATTGTTACGTTTAGCTTGAATGTTTAGAAGAATCATGGAGACCAAAAGAGATTTGCGAATGCTCAAACTCAGGTGTAAATTGACCACTTAAAACTCGCGAGAAAAACTCAAGAATAATTATTATAATAATAGAAGGTGAAAAGAGGGATAGATATCTGGACCTTCCTTGAGAGCTGAAGAAGCTATGTAATACGTAGGTGACGGTGGATGTAGTTGACGGTGGATGCATTTGTAGTTGACGGACTTGGGACGATTCTCAAAGGATTGGTAAATGGACTGAAAGACTTGGAACAAGTAGAGACCATCCAGACAAAAGCATTACAACAGAATACTGAGAAGAATCCTGGAGACTTGAAGAGACTTGATGTCACTTAAACCCGAGTGAAAAACCATCAGATAACGTTAGTGTGAAAAACTCTTAAGGGAATAAAATAATAATGAACGTGTAACTTGACAACTTGAAAGAGGAAAAAACAAAAAGAAAAAAGGAAAATCAAAAAGGAAAAAGGAAAGAAAAAAATGAAAAATAAAAACGAAGAAGAAAAAATGGAAAAACCAAAAGAAAAAGAAAACGCAAAAAGATTATCGTGTTCTCTGGAGAAAAAAAAAGACTTCTTTTAGTATGGGGATCAAGATGAGAGCTGATATCTCTGGAAACACCAAACCTTTTGGAGAGGTATTGCTGCTGAACGAAGAAGCCGTTATTTTAACTATGAAGACCTGGTATAATCCTGGAGGGTGTATGGACAAGTTGATGACGAGGGAAGCTACTTATTGGGGGTAAAGTTGGTGGCATAGATGAGCTATTATTAACACATTGTTGATGCTACTCACAACAATATGTGTATAAAGTGGGAATTCTATCTTATGATCAATTAAAAGCCCTTCCTTTCTATTCCGCTCTCGTTAGACGCAGACAATTGAAAGCTGTAGATCATATCGACTGAACGAAGACTGTCATGCTTGTCAAGGATCCAAAAGCCAAGAAATCAGCATCTTTGAGACGACTATGTCCAGTTTAGAAAAGCAACACCAGTAAAGATGCTATAATGAATTTTTCATTTGCTAACTAGAATGTTCGGAGTCTGATCAAAAGCGAAAAAATCGAAACTTTCTAACGAATTCTCTCGTCGTCGCACTTGCTAAGTTCATGAAACGGCCCAGAGTATGCACATAGAACCGATGAAGGAAGGTTTTTACTGCTTAGCCAACACTGGTGTGTTCAGTTGGTCTTTCTTGCCTATCTTAAAAGGTTTGTGAGATGGGAGGTAAATGTCCTTACAGCTGTTGTTTTGTAGCGTGCTGCATCTTGGTTTTGTTGAAGACAGCACCCATAGTTTCGGCGTAAAGTTTCGTTGAATATAAATGACTGACTTTACTCTATACAAGCGTGAAAATATTCTGTGAAAGGAATAGAGAGTTTGTTTTTCAACCTACTTTGACGGCCGTACATGGTAGTGCCTTAAATAGGCTCTTACTTTTTCAGATCAAGTGGCCAGAAATATGGACGAGGGAAAGACATTTCATGTCATCGGGGCTAGGGCATCGGTTTTCAAGAGTAAGTTTCTCGACCTTTTTTGGTAGGTTGACTTTTCATTGATGAATAACAGTGTGGATAATCCAGTTAGAGAATTCAATGTTCCAGGAGACCAGGGTTCAAATCCCAGGTCGAGTCATATCAAAGACTCAAAAATGGTACTTTGTGCGGCCTTGCTTGACACTCAGCATTATAAGGTACAGATCAAGAGTAAAGTGGAGCAATCCAGTTAATGGAGTAGGATCCTCCCCTACAACTCGGTGTAGTAGCTATTGAAAAGGGAGACTTCAGAATAAGGTTGCCAACTTTACTTACTTACATACTTAGATTATCTATGGCTATCAAGTTTCTCTTCAATACGATTTTCAGATGATTATTATTTATTACGAGAAACCACCTCTCGATGAGCGTATCTGTTCCCCTGAATAACAAATAATTTTAGATTTAAGACATTTCTTGTTTTATTTTCTCTATGCAATCCCTGGGGCTGTGGGAACGGAAACAAATATATAATGGACACCACGGGATTAGCTTCACCGTTCCTCTAGATATATGACTCTCCTCCTATCTTTCACATGAACCTTTCATCAGCTTGCACCCAAGACAACAAAAGAGAAAAAGAAATGGAATCACAATGCTACACATGGATCAATATTTTTGATTCGGATCCGCCTTTAGTATTACAGCTCGCTTTCTAGGATCTATGTATTGCGTTCCGGTTATTTCTGTTTGGGAACTGAAAGTATATATCCGGTCTTTGAGCTTAGATCCAAGTGTATTATCTCTTCCATGCCCTTGCTATATATATATTTTATATATATATATATATATATATATATATATATATGTGTGTGTGTGTGTGTGTGTGTGTGTGTGTTTTACGCTAAATACCTTTCGTTGAGTCTAATAAGCACACATAAAAAAATGTTGATAGCTCTACAGCAGCGTTTTTCCATCTATTGAAAATAAACGAAGACGATTAAACACACACACACACACACACACACACACACACACACACACACACACACACACACACACACAATTCTTTACCCATATATATATATATAAGAGAGAGAGAGAGAGAGAGAGAGAGAGAGAGAGAGAGAAAGAGAGAGAGATGAAGGGTTTGACATGTAAACGTGTGTGTTTGTGTGTGTGAGCGTCTATTATGTGTATGTTGTATTACCCAATCCTTCAGCTACGATCAGGACTTGTATTATATCCTGATCATTGCAGAGGGTCTGGGTAAATACATTCACAATTTTTAATCGGGGTTTAACCGGTTGACGTTCAGAGTTTTCCTTCTCCTAGACCGGTTGTCATACCAAGATTAAAGAGCCCAGTCTGGTTTGCTATTTCCGGAGCGTTTGAGATAGAATTGTTAAATTCATACTTTTCCCAAAGGTATTAACCTTGTCCAGGATTTGAACTCAGATTGTCTTGTCCGTTTCCTACAATTATAACCGTTTCACAACGAGCGCCGCGTTTTTGTTATGTGAATGTTTTATGATACCACCAAAACATATCTTCAAACTTTCCTAAGTTCGTCTTTTTCCTCAGAAGATCAATTATATATTAATGATACCAATAAGGAATATCGAGAAACATTGAAAATTCTAATCTTAAAATAGTATAAAAGAATTAACCGACTACTTTTTAAAACAAAATATTTCTGATAACCTGCACACAATATTTACGCTAGAAATATACACACACAGGCACACAAGCATATATGGCAAGCCTCTGAATTTTGATGAGCAGTTCATATGATTGTAGCAGTACCTAATCTACTTAAAAATTGGTAAGAAGGTGTGGATTGCAAGTAAAATATTAATGATCATATGGAAAACTTGAATTTTTTCCAAGATTCCACAGTGCCAGTATTAATGTATCTTTGCACCACTTGGACTCCTGGCCCAGTCGGCTGAGGCTGCAGTATAAAACAACTGCATCTCTGCAGAGGGGTAAGACCCCCCCAACAAGTGTCCTGGATATGACACTAAACAATTTGATGGTGAAGTTTCAGTAATGCTTAAGCTTTGGGGAATGCAGAATACCCCTTCATTGGCATCGCTCCCAGGTACACTTCCGTTAAAGAATGTACTTATGCTAAACTCAATTGTTTTTAATAGAACTATTTAAATGTATAAAAATGGATTTGGCATTAAATAAACTACATCGGTTCATATACCATAAAATGGAGGTGCCCGTGGTGTAATGGTTATTGTCGTTGGAAATAGACACGGCGACACGAGTTCAAATCCTGGACCAGACTGATTGCATTTCACATAGCACTAATACCCTTGGGAAAGGTATGAATCCAATTATTCTCCCTCCAGCAATGGGTAAATAGTAGGACAGACTAGGTTCTTCAGCCTTTGTGAGACAACTAGTCTAGGAGAAGGAAAACTCTGAATTCAAACCTGTTAAACTCCGCTTAAAGATTGACCTTGTGTCATATCCTGCCCGAGCGGAGGGATTGGGTAAATATGATATGTCATAAAACCAGACCAAACCAAACCACTTGGAACAATTGGAGGAATTACTAGATGAGAACTGCGTTCATCTTTGAAAAAATACTGGAAGCAGCACCCTACAAAGTAGCTATGCTACGGCTCTTTATCCCCTATCACGCAAAACATCGAAGTATGACAACCAACCATTAGAAATACATGCAAATTAAACAACAAAATGATCTGATGGATGCTTTATTTTTCATTGTTTTTGTCCAAATAATCTATTGTTTTTATCGTTCTCCTCTATATTCTCTGTTCTTTTCAGTCACCATTTTTTCTTTTTCTTGTCTTTCTTCTTTCTACGTTGAGTTAATATTTTCTTCGGTCTTTCTATCTCCTTTAACGTATCCGTTTTTTTTATTATCTGTCTCGTCATGACAGCCATTCCCCATTTTCTTCGACTTCTTTCCTCATAAACGAAAGCATCCAGAACACCACATCCAAAAGCCGTTAATCGTCATTCCTGTCCAGCTGACGAAAGAAGTTGAGAAACGTGTTATTGCATATTTTTTATTATTATATATTCCTATTTTATTACCCAAAATTTATCTCCCAGCTATGGGTTAAATAGCACCACTACTGTTCTTCTAGAAGGATGGCTTTAGCATTAGATAACCTACAAAGGTTGATATGTCATTAAACAAACAAAGAAACCTTAAAGTTTACCATCAAAGGGCAAACTTTATCGTGAGACGAACAACACTTATTAGTAAGAGACTAAAGCCTCTCAAATGTAATTATCTATGTCCTGATTGCAAGTTCAAACCTCAATTTTCTGGAGCGGGGGCGTCCTCGTGGTGTAATAGTTAAAGCGATGGACTGCGGAATCGTAGTAAGCGAGTTCGTACTCCAGTTGCGCTATTACGTTCACTTTCGGGCAAATACCCTTGGGAAAGGTATGAACACCCTTATCCTCCCAACTATGTATTAAATCGTACCACTACTGTTCTTCTAGGAGAATTGCTTCGGCATTAAATAACCCACAAAGGTTGATATGCCATTAAACAAAGAAACCAAACCAAACCATTCAATTTTCTGTCTGTGTTCTTAATAACCTATCAAAATTCACATTTTCAAACTTTCGTTTAAGTTTGGTTCTGCCATAATCACCAATCAAAAACCAAGTCAGTGGGGCTTAGAATATGCTGACCCAATCCCTTGCTGAGACTTACCCCCCAAAAGGGGTGTTTTCTGAGTATGATTCTAAACAACATCTGACGGGAGGCTCAATTTTTGGAGCTCTTGAGAATGTGAATTAATCCTTGATTGTCATTACTCCCAGGCTTACTTTGACCCGGAGTGGTAGAATCTGTTAGAGTCTCATCCATGAATAAAAAAATCTGTTTAAAATTCGTTCGTATTCGATAGGACTACGCGAAAAAAAAATCTTTGAAAAATATAAATATTGACATACTCTGAATGCAATTTTCAAATTTCTAGGCATAGAATAATTCAAGATGTGTATGTCGTTAAAATCATTGCTACTCTAACAGGTAATGCCGATCCGGGTCAGAGTAGACTTGGGAGTAATGGTAATAAAGGAGTAGTCGACACACCTCTAATCTCCAAAACTAGATCCTCATCATCAGATACAGTTCAGTGTCAAACCTAGGACACCCTATTTTGTAGGGATGTCTTACCTTTCTGCTGGAAATACAATCAGCTTATTGTAAATTCTGCGATTAGGGAAGGTTGATGAAAGAAGCACGACTTATGTAAAGCAGATGCTTGGAACAAGATCATATTCGGCAATGGTATCTCATAGCAGTAAGAATCCTGAAGGATTTCTACACATCCGTTCCTAAAATAGTTTGAAAGAATGATCTATTTGACCCACAGACAGGAGCCTAAAAGTTACTACCAGTTAGGGACCTAGGGAGTAATAGTGTTAAAGTGGTACTCTACGCTCCATAGAAATCCAGAACTTGAGTCTCACCATTTGATACAGTTTAGTGTAAATTTTCTTATGAGACGCCTTGTAGAACTCTGAGAAAATTGTTTACGGAATCCAAGCGTACCACTGACGCCTCTCAGAGAAACATTGATCGCTACTCACGAAGAAGGACAGATACAGAGCGAAATCTTGCGGAAGAAAAGAAAAGAGGGAAAGAAAAAATCAAAGCATTTGTACAAAAGAAGAAGAAGAAGAAGAAGAAGAAGAAGAAGAAGAAGAAGAAGAAGAAGAAGAAGAAGAAGAAAAGCAACATTGTGACGTGCTTATTTGATGATTTGCTTTTCCAAATGAAGACGTTAGTTTCGTTAAGTATGTACCTGGTGCCAGTCAGCATAATTGGGCTGAACCCTACACATTCGTCAGCAATGATCGAGTGTCTCTTGAATTCAATTTACAGCAGGACGGCGTCTCTACCTTTTTCTAGTTTCCCATGCATGGTCGACTTTAGTTTTAACAATGCAAAGGCCACACTGGATGTGATTAAAAGAGACACTTTTGAGCAATGCTTCATTATCGACGAAAAAAAATCTCCCCCAATTCTTGATACTGGATAATTTGAAATGTCAGCGTGGAAACTGTGATTACAGAATCTTTGAAAATAACTAAAAGTCCGGCAGACTGTACTCAAACAGAGGCTAGTCTTCAGCTTTCAGTCTCAACACTTGCCTACAAAGGAAATAAATGTTGTTTGACCAGCAGGAGTATAGGGAAGGTGTCAGTCGGAGACTGCTTGAGATATGACTGACAAAACCATCACTTATTTATTTATTCGGCTAATCTTGTTCCAGCTGTGCTTTTATTGCTACAAATCAATATTCCCCCACAAGTAGATGACCAGAATAAGGATTCGTGGCTTAGCAACGCTTTTTGCGATAGCGATTTGGTTTCTATGCTTTTATTAAAACCAAATATAAATTATATTTTGCTTAACAGATTAAATGTACGGAAGAACCAATTGAAACTAGTTGACAGTACTCGATATGCCATGTATATTTACATAAGAATACTCAAAGAATAAAATTGATTTTACATATATCAGACGAACAAGAGTTGATATCTTTAATACAGAAAAAGACGGAAAAAAGATCAGGAGCCACACACATACTTGCCAAGATACAACACAATGTTAATTTTTGAACGGTATTCTACTGGTTTGAATTCAGAGTTTTCCTCCTTCAAGAGGGGTTCCTTTACTAAGGATAACTAGTCAAGTCTACCCTACTATTTATCCATAGCTGGGGTTGAGATAAAATAGATGGATTTATGCCTTTTCTGATGGAATTACTGTGAAAATAATCAGGGGTGGGTAGAATACGCTGCCAGTTTCACTAGCTGAGAGATAAGACCTCTCGCACTCCCAAAAAAGAGATATGACAAACTGCATTAGACGGTGAGGTTACAATTCAGCATACCTCAGAAGTGTAAAGTATTGTTTCATTACCATTATTCTTTGGTCCACTCTGACCCGGACTGGTACTCTTGTTAAAGGCATGTCAACCTGTTTGGGGTTATAGTGTTGTATACATCCATATTCAAAATTTTGTGTGGTTTGATTTGTTTGGTCTGGTTTTATGACATATCAACCACTAAGTTATTTCATGCCAAATCCATTTTTATACCTATAAACACTTCTATTTCAGGCAATTCAGTTTATTATAAGTATAATTTTTTGTTTACATACAGTTAAATGACAAAATTATTCTGTTTCAAACAATTCAGCTTAGCACAAGTACACAGTTTCAATGTCAAAAACTGTTCTATTTCAAACAATTCAGATTAGCATAAAAATAAGTTCTATTTCAAACAATTCTGTTTAACATATGTATATAGTTTCAATGTAAAAAACATTTCTATTTTAAGCAATTCAGTTTAGCATAAATACACAGTTTAAATGTCAAAAATCGTTTCATTTCAAACAATTCACTTTGGCATAAGTTCAGTTTCAATATCAAAAAACATTTTTTCTGCAATTCAGCTTTACGTAAGTACACAGTTTAATTCTATTTGACCCATAGATAAGATACTATCAGGTGCTACCACTCCTGGACAGAGTGGACCTGAGAGTGATGACAATGTAATCACCAGCATTACTGGAACCTCACCATCAGAATGTTTAGTGTCATATCCAGGACACTCGTTTAGGGCTCTTACTTTTCTGCAGAGAAACAGTCAGTATATACTACAGCCCTAGCCGACTGGGCAATACACAGAGTTAAATTTGATGATTAATTTTATTTCAAACAATTAAGTTTAGCATAATACGTAGTTTAAATGTCATAACAGTCCTATTTCAAGCAATTCAATTAAGTAGAGGTCCACCGTTTTGTTCTATTTGACCAATAGATAGGCCCAATCAGGTGCTACAATTCCGGGCCAGTGTGACATGAGAGCGATAGTAATAAAGGGATACTCCGCTTTCCCCAAAGCTCCAGAATTACTAGAACCTCAACATCGGATTGTTCAGTGTCATCAACAGGACATTCGTTGATGTGGGGGTGTGATCCTTCTGCAGAAAAGAAGTCGGTGTATTTTACATCCTCAGCCGACTGGGAAATGTATGGTTCCATATGAATATAATTGTTTTATCCTTTTTCGCTTATTTTATGATTCGTTTTTCTAATTAGTTCATCAATATGTTATCGCTCGCTTGGTTGTCTACTATTTTGTGTATATTCCTTCCAAAACCTTAATCGTTTTCAAATGCGTTTGCAAATTGTAGTGCTGTAACTGCTGTATTGAGTGATCAATGAACCTCATTTTAGATTTGGGAATAATATACTTGTATACCAATACTTGAGCAATTTTTTCTCATATTTTTGGTTGATTGGTTGGTTATTTTTTATGGCATATCGGGTATATAATGGAAGTCATGTTTATATACATGGAAGTATGGAATGGAAGTCTTGTTTATATACATGGAAGTATGGAATGGAAGTCTTGTTTATATACATGGAAGTATGTAATGGAAGTCTTGTTTATACACATGGAAGTATGTAATGGAAGTCCTGTTTATATACATGGAAGTATGTAATGGAAGTCTTGTTTATATTAATGGAAGTGTGTAATGGAAGTCTTGTCCATATACATGGAAGTATGTAATGGCAGTTCTGTTTATATACATGGAAGTATGTAATGGAAGTCTTGTTTATACACATGGAAGTATGTAATGGAAGTCCGGTTTATATACATATAATCTGTTCGAGAATAGTTTAGAGGTAACTTTATTTTTGAACCTTTTGTAACAGTTTATTTGCTGGAGCTCAGTTAGTTTCGAATATTGCCATCTACCATTGATATTTCTATTTAATATTAATTATTTGTTTGTACATAGCTAACTGGCTGCAAGCATTGTTATCTAACATAAATAATTCTATCTAATTTCAAGCATTTGTTTTTTCACAGCGAAATGGTTTCAAGTATTGCTATTAAACACTAATAATTCTATCTAATATTAATAATTTTCTTGGTCACGGCTAAATAATTTTAAGTGTAGGTTGGTTGATTGGTTTGTGGATTGTATGGCAAATTCTATATATATATATATATATATATATGTATTATATTATAACAGAGTCGGTTGTCACTAAATCACTTTGTGGGTTTGTGTCGAACCAACTGCAATATAATATGGAGAGTGCTCAATATCTAGGATAGAGCTATTATATAATAATAATAATAATAATAATAATAATAATAATAATAATAATGAATATATATATTAGATATATATATTTAATACATAGTATTTATTCTGCGACCCTGGGTTTCTTGGAGTTTATTGCAAAACAACAATCATCAGGCAGTTTAAAATATTCTTAACTGCCTGAAGATTGTTGTTTTGCAACAAACCCCATGAAGCCCAGGGTCGCAGTCTAAATTCCATGAATAAAATATATATATCTAATATATATATATATATATATGTATATATATTATTATCATTATATATATACATATATATATATAATCCGGGGAAAATCCAAGGGTAAGGAGTATCCAGTTTGAGTGTTCAATCCTTACGGCTATTGACTGTATAATTAATTTGGGATTAAGAATACATCAAACTCACGTCCAAAGTGAAAATGCTTTTTATATAAAAAGAAAAAAAAAATCAGTTCTTTGGAGTCATTATAAATTTATTTCAATTGTAGATTATTTAATGCCAAATACGGCTTTTACACAAATATTAAATATATGATTTGTAAAAACATTTTGTAGATACACAAACATAAATGATGAAACAGTTCTTTTTCAAACAATCCAATTTAGAGTTGCTCAACAAAATCAAATTGTTCAAAGTATTGCTATGTATCACAAACGTTAGACATTCGTTTACACCCAGTTAAATGATCAAATAAGTCTATTTCTAACTATTGAAGTCATTTGTTTTCTCTTAGTTTAAATGGCAAACAGTTCTATTTGACCCATAGGGCGCTATCAGATGCTAACACTTTGGACTAGAGCGGACCTGGGACCGACCGTAATGAAGAGGTAATGTGCATTCCACAAAGCTCCAGCATTACTGGAGTCTCACCATCAGATTGTTTAATGTCATAATCGGGACACACTTTGAGGGGTTAGTCTTAGCCCTCTGCAGAAATTCAGTCGATGTATTCTTCATCCCCAACCGACTGGTCTAAAACATTATGCTTATTCGATGGAACCGTGTGCCAAAAACCTCTAAAGAGGCAAATATACAATGCCATATCAATCTTAATTGGTTATTTACAGCTAAAGCTATCCTATAGAAGGGCGATCATCATCATCATCATCATCATGTCGTGCCGCCAGCACGGATATCCTTGACCATCTCTCGCCACTTCTCCCTATCATTCATCGCCTCCGGCAGGTCTTCTGGGTTACATCCTGTGTCCTCACATAGCTGCTGTATGTAAGTTCGGGCTGGTCGTCCTGCTTTTGCTTGGTCATATGTGGGGGTCCATAAGAGTACGTCACTTACGAGCTCGTCCTTGCTTCTCCAGCAGTGTCCGGCGTGTCTAGCTCGTCAAAGTACTATTTAACCCATAGTCAACGGGATAAGGGAGTTCATATGTTTTCTAAGGTAATACACGTTTGGGTATTCTTTACAATAATTTTTCTATGTATTTCTAAAATTAAATATATTGTAAATGAGCTTGCTTTAGTATTTCCTTCAGTTTATTCAGTGTTAGTATATCATGACTATACTAATTCTAATCTTGGTCATTGGTGAGTGGAGACTTGACTAAACATCTCTACCTCAACACAACCTAATAACCCAGTTAAAACTAATATTAAAATATTGAGAATTCTGTTTGTTGGAACAGATTTTAAAACAGATTTTAAAATGTCTCAGAAGACACACACGTATATATACTCTTATATATATTGTTATGATGCTGACCGAAGAAATACACGGGGAATACAAAAGGTTTTATAGAAAAACATATATTCAAGTATAAGAAACAAGATACAAGTGAACTTGGTTAAACAGTAGTTAGTTGATAGAAAGCTGAGAGTCCAGAAATTTCGTGAAACCACAGAAAGAAAGAAACAGTAGAAATACTTTGTCAATACGCATAGGACACTTTTATTATTTAATCCTTTCTTGTAGTATTAGTTTTAGTCACACACACACACACACACACACACACACACACACACACACACACACACACACACAGAGGAATGTTTAACGGATAGTATTAGAACACCACTAATATTTTGAAATGTTTCATTGCATGCATTGTTGAGTTATAAATTTGAATCTGATTTTACCGCTTTGTTTAGAATTTATTTTTGTCTGCGTCGTTGCACACCTTTACCTCGTTTGCCTTTTCCAAATAACGACCAAGAAACTAAATGGTTGAATAACTAAACACCAACAACATGCCACTACAAAATTCGAGAGTAACAAATCTATTAAACAAACAATAACAAGTCGCCCCTTTATCACATAGGTCATGATAAGAGTTCTAATATAAATGGTGCTTTGAAATATAGTTTTATTCAGTTTTCTGTAACTGTCAGTAACTCAGGAAATACAGAAATGCAGGATGTGACACAAGGTTAATTGAAAGCATTTTGAGATGAGGCTTCTTAATCTGAGAATTATTTTTTTATTTATTGCGGACTTTTGTCCTCATCTTGGTAGTTTTTTGTTGTTTCTTTTCACTACGTTTCGGTCAAATTTCACCTCTGGCCTTCTTCAGGTGATTTACCGCGACCTCGAATAGGAATGCTGAGTCTTGTAACCGTACTCCCAGTAATTACTGCCTTCCATAGTTGTTGTCTATCACACCATGTTTTCGACCAAGCAAACCTCTGGCCGGCTTGGGTAGGAATTGAAACCGCTATCTTCTGACACTGCTTACCTGGAACCGTAGAGACTCAACGCCTCTATCCGCTGCGCCTTCGGGGCAAAAGTCCGCAATAAATAAAGAATTAATTCCAAGGTTAATTTTTAAGAAGAGTTTTATAAGTTTGAATACAGAGTTTTCCCTCTACTAGACAAGTTACTATACCAAGGTTAAAAAGCTTGTCTGTTCTAATCTTTAACCTATAACTAAAGGGAAAATAGTTGGATTCATACCTTTCTAAAAATGCATTTGTATCTTGTTAAATGCGAAGAGATTCGTCCAGAATTTGAAGTCGGATTGCTGAGTCTATTTCAAAGGAGGATAATCGTTACGCCAATCACTCTATTCTTATGAAATAAGGAAGATTACTTATATCTGGTTCGCCTGTTTTTAGTACGATTATAGTTTTCAAGGTACCTGATGTATTCATTCTGTTTTTTTTTTCTGTCTAAGGGAAAATCATTGGATCTTATAGCTCATCAATCATCGACTTTAGTTGAAGTCTGTTTTACTAGATAGATTTAATATTATTATATTTATTAGGCCTTTAATGTTTATGTAAATTATTTTAATAGGTCTTGAGGGAAACATTCTAGATTGCAGGATTAATAAATTGTTACATAAAAAGATTGGCGAAGTCTATTTTTGACATATAAATATAGAATATGAATAACCATTAAATAGGTGAGAAAATACCGTAAGACATTAATTTCTATAGTGAATCCAGGGATCCTTTGAATTCATATCAGAGATTGGAGTTAAAAATCATGTGATCAAATTGCACTGGTGAAAAAATTTGAACAATAAACTGATTTCTAGTGGCACACGAACGAAAAATGGTGTGCATATTTTCCACTTATGTTTAACAACCACTTCCCGATTTACAGAGGTAAAATGGGCACCCTCTGGTTGTGTAATGATTAGCGAGCTAGAGTAGCAAAACTTCACGAGTGAGATCGATTTTCACTGGGCGCCCCATTCATATGACCTTTTGCCATTCCTAAGCAAACCACTTAGTAAATTACTACACAGTTAAAATGTAAGAAGTACACCATAGAAGAAAAAAAAGTAGTTTCAGCTAGTTATCGTTTATTTTTCCCGGTCAGAAATCCGTATGGGCGCACGAAAGAGAGGAGAAGGGAATCGAACGCAACATTGAAAGTCTTGCCAATCACGGACATCATGAGAAGAAGATAATAGAGCTCTATCCGACAAAGTAATTTTAGCATCATACGGTTCAATGTTACTGGACTTCTACCAGGTGGAATTGTGAGTTGAAGAGAAAAGAAATCTAAGAGAATCGTCTTCTAGATGAAATAAAGAATACGACTAGTTCTCTAAGAGTAGGGATTGATTGATTAACCGATGTTAAGGCATACAAACCTGTCAAGGGTTATTTCATTCGTTGAGTTTACGGAATCACGTTCACAGTACGATTATATTTATATTTTTATGTAATTGTCTCTAAAGAGTTTTTTGTTTGCATATGGTCCTTTCGATTCTGAATAATTTTTGAACCGATATTTTGACCAATCATTGAGATCCTAACAATTATAAGACATCAAATATTCCAACAAATACAAATAATTTGCACACAGTTGTATGCATAGCAGACTAATATCAATAATTATATAGTTTCAAGCAACAAGTTCTATTTAATAATAGTCATTTGTTTGCACACAGATATATAGTTTCAAGTGATAATTTCTATTTGATAATAGTCATTTCTTTTCATACAGATATATAGTTTCAAGTGATAATTTCTATTTGATATGTGTCATTTGTCTGCACACAGATGTATAGTTTCAAGTGATAATTTCTATTTGATAATTGTTATTTGTCTGCACACAGATGGATAGTTTCAAGTGATAATTTCTATTTGATAATTGGTATTTGTCTGCACACAGATGTATAGTTTCAAGTGATCATTTCTATTTGATAATTGGTATTTGTCTGCACACAGATGTATAGTTTCAAGTGATAATTTCTATTTGATAATTGGTATTTGTCTGCACACAGATGTATAGTTTCAAGTGATAATTTCTATTTGATAATTGGTATTTGTCTGCACACAGATATTTTGTTTCAAGTGATGATTTCTATTCAATAAATCTCATTTGTTGGGACGCAGTTGTATGATTTCAAGTAATAATTTCAATTTAATAATAGTCATGTTTTTGCAAAGTTTGTAAGTCAATTATAGTAATCTTTAGTAATTTTTGTTTGTTAGTTAGGTTTTTTTTTGTTCTTTTAATGGTATATCAACCTTCTTGGGTTATTTCATGCCAAAACTATTTAAAACAAATCTAGGGAAGACAAAAGTGTTCATTCTTTTCCCCAGAGAATTTGTCCGAAAGTGAACGGAATAGCGTAACTGGAGTTCGAACTCCCTTGGTACGATCTCGCTGTCCCGTACCTTAGCCTCGACAACACGAAAACTCGCTAAAACCTCATTAAACATTTATAGCTTTAACTAAAAATTCTTCATAATAAGAATTCAGTCATATGGCATAAATTATTTCTATCGAAAACTAATTATTCTTAAAGAGATCGATTTGATCCACAGTTGGGACTCGAACAGGTACAATCACTTCAGGTCAGAGTGGAGCTGGGAGTAATGGAAATTAAGGAGTAGTCCATATTCACGATAAGTCCAGAACTGGTGCCTCACCAATAGATGCAGCTTAGTTTCATACCAATGACTTTCTTTTAGGGTGGATTGCATAATCAGAGTATTTAAAAACCCCACCATCAGTATAGGATGCACTGCCAGCAATGATCTCCCTGGCCCTCTCTCGCCACCTGTCTCTATCGTTCATCGCTCCCGGCAGGTCTTTCAGGCTACATCCTGTATGGGCACAGAGCTATTGTGTATAGGTTCTTGCTGGTTGTCCTGCTTGTGCTCGGCCATGTAATGGGGTCCACAGGAGTATGTCAATTATGAGTTCGTCCTTACTTCTTCAACATTGTCTCGCAAGTCTAGTTCGTCTAACATTTATAGTTTTCGTGATGAGTTGTAGGTGGCCGTATAGCTGATGTTTTGTGTGGTGTTGCCTCCAGGACTTTTTCAATTTTGCTTACAGCATTCTTGTGTAATTTCCGTCAACCTTTTTCTCCATACATTTAGTTAGCGTCCATGTAGTGCATCCATATAGCAGTATCGAAACAACCGCCGCGTGGAACAAAGTGCGTTTTATTTTATCGGCCAGGTCTGACTTCTATATGACCGATAGTCTAACTATGGCTGTCCATGCCTTTGCTCGTCACGTGTTGATGTCTGTCTCGGTTGATGAAACGCTGTTTCCTAGGTAGCATGGGATGCAAATAAGAGATGAAAATTAGCTTTTTTCTGCTTTAAATTGGAATGGTTTTTTACAAATTTTAAAATTATTCTTAAAAATTTCAACAGGAAATACGAAAATGTGCAGTTAAGAGACCATCATATTTTCGGAGAAGAAGTATATATGCGTGAGCATAGTGTATTTTCTACAAAATACATGAAGATAATTCTCTCCTGAAAAAGATCCTAAATAATATACAGTTATCATGATTTCTTTTTTTTTTTTATGCCTACTTGGGCATATTTCCTTCTTTTCTTACTATCTTCTCGCATCTGCCTTTAGAAAAAATTAAAAAAAGAATCTTTGCACAGATTATATACATTATTGATATTAGGTCTATATGCAGATTTAATTCTGTGAAGAAATTTACCAGATAGTTGCTCAAAATTCCCTCTTAAATTCTTTTCTCACCATTTTTTTCAGAAATCATCCAATTTAATCCTAATTCTATACACAATCAGTGATTTGGCAATTTGTTCGAAAAATATAGTCTATAAGCAAAATATTCTACAAAGATGGCTTTGGCATTAAAAAAACTTCCAAGTTTATTATGTCATTAAAAACAAAGAAACCAATTCATTTTCAAAAAATATCCTACTGGTTAGTTCAATTAGTTTTTGAAATCTGTCTTAACAAAAGATTTACTGTTTGAGGATAAATATTTAAAAAAATGTCTGCCACAATTAAAAATGTCATTATTTTGAAAGCTTCAAATTAAATGAGATTCTTTTTTCTTGTAACATTGTTAATCTTAAATCCTCCAATTTCTCCCTGTAATTGTAATCTATAACTCTTTTTCATTATTCATTACCTTTCATTTATATTAAATCAGCGCCAATAAATAAACAATAAATGAATTTCACATAAACTAGAATGTCTACCTGTTCGGCTTAGGGATTTTCCTGATTTCCCACCGTCAGAATTGATAGAAAATCATTTCATAGTGAGTCACAGGACACGCACGAATCAAAACCCATGCATGGATGTTTACGAAAAATGCTTGGTCCACTCGGCAGAGCTGCTTATTGGCGCCTTTGGCATCGAGCAATTAACTCCTTTTAGAAAAATGGGCAGGTGCTGCCTAGCCAAAAGACCCCCTGAAGCCAAGCGACAAGTATAAGAAGAAGCAATTCACCCAACTGGCGCCGACTCCAGATGAGCACTTGGAAAACAGATTACATACTTTAAAGAAGAATCTAAGTGGATTTTTGAATATTTTTACATTTACAATTACGTTTTAAATCGGTGATTCATGTTTGCCAAAAGTATTTCAATTTTGATAGGATGTTTGCTTACAATTTCAAGACAAAGCTTATTTTATTCTAAGTGACTATGTTGCTAGAAATAATTTTTTTACCTACTGAGTGACATGATGGACATATGCATTAAACGCTGACAGCTGTTCTTTTCCATAAATGTATATAAAGTATATTTTCATGATTTATAAATTTTCCGGAGGTTTGAAAAGGACTTAGAAAGGTTTACTTAGTAAATGAGTAAAAATGAACTGAGTTAATGGGTAATAATGAGCTGAGTTAATGGGTAATAATGGGCTGAGTAAATTTCAACAATTATACTTTTACATTAGGTGCCCGTTGTGTAATGTTATCGTCGCAGGATATGGACACGGCGACACGAGTTCAAATCCTGGACCTGACTGATTGCATTTCACATAGCACTAATACCCTTGGGAAAGGTATGAATCCAATTATTCTCCCTCCATCTATGGGTAAATAGTAGGGCAGACTAGGTTCTTCAGCCTTGGTGAGGCAACTAAACTAGGAGAAGGAAAACTCTGAATTCAAACCTGTTAAACTCCGCTTAAAAATTGACCCTGTGTCATATCCTGCCCGAGCGCAGGGGTTGGTAAATATGATTATACTTTTACATTACACGCATTTTCACAACAGTTTTAACCAGCGTTTTTTCTTCAGAGGAGTCTAAGTAACAGCAAATCTCTTCAGGTATCCAGGACTTTGTAAAGTATCCTAGTCAATTTCAGTTTTACTATGGTCAGTATGGTTTCATTTTTGACTTTAATCTCTTGTTCATCGACTTTCTTGTCTAAATTCTTGGACGCCATTCCAAAGGCACCAGTCAACTTGTTTCTGGCATTTTTTTTTTTTTTTTTTTTACATTGAAGAGTTTTACTGAAATAGAGAAGTGAAAAAAAAACAAGTATGAAGAAATGAATTGAACAGGGCAAAAGAAAGTAATTGATGAGGTCTGAAAAAAGAGGAGAAAAAAAAAGAAAAAGAAAAACTGAATTAAAAAAGGACGAGGAAGAAATGAAGAAGAAAGGAATTGCGTTGAAGTTGATAGCTGTTTTTTTTTTTGGGGGGGGTGAGGAAGGAAATAGAAAGCTTATTAGAAGCGTCCAAAGAGAACACAAGATTTTGAAAAAACTCTGGCAAAACTCATTCTGTCAATTTTCTTTGTTATCAAATTTCCTTCCTTTTTTTTTTTTTTTTCGTTTTATACATTTATGATTTTATTTTAGTCGTAATCAAAAAAAAATTCTCCAATCGCTGAGATATAAAAAGAACTGAAGTTGAAGAAATGCTTTCAATGACAGTCATAAATACTCATGCTAAATTCTAAATGATAATATAAAAGTCAAATGATGGAGCCCATGTTTATCGCAAGATTAACCTCTGCTCTGAGAACGTCACGAATCTGCAAATGCTTTGTTTTCGGTATAATTTCTGATATTAAATATTAAAAAAATGAAACATAAGTCTGACCATTTTCTCATTGAGTAAACAAAATTCTCTTTTAAACAAGATCTTGTTCCTTACATTCAGAACTAATTTTAAGCTACTAAGTGATGGATAACATCACTTTTAGACACCGAAACTAATTTCGTATTCCAAGCACTAATAATTTTTTGCTATGCCTCATATATCATTTACACATTTTCCATAAACGATAAAAATAAGAAATTATTAAAAATTTGTGATCAAGAAATCAAACGAAACATAATGCAACTGTTTTCATTCACAATGCACCACGAGAATGTTTACACCTGAATGTTTTGTTTGGCTTCTTTCCTTAATGGTATATCAACCTTCATGGGTTATTTAATGCCAAAGTCATCCTTGTAGAGTTTGAACTCACTTAATTGGAGCCTATAGTCCAACACTTTAGCCGTTTGTCGAAGTAAAACTAATTATATAGGCATTAGACTTAACCCGTTACCACGCTTTAGTTTCTTTGTTTAATCGCATATGAACCATCGTGGTTTATTAAATGTCTAATCCATACTTGCAGAATAACAGTAGTGGTACTGGGGGGTGTCCATTTAGTGTAATGGTTAACCCGTTACCACGCTTTAGCTTCTTTGTTTAATCGCATATGAACCATCGTGGTTTATTAAATGTCTAATCCATACTTGCAGAATAACAGTAGTGGTACTGGGGGTGTCCATTTAGTGTAATGGTTAAAGCGCCGGACTGCCCTATCATAGTACACGAGTTTGAACTCCAGTCACGCTATTATGTTTACTTGGGGAAAAATTCCCTTGGGGAAGGTATGAACCCCTAATCTTCCGATCTCTGAGTTAAATAGTACCACTACAGTCCTTCTAAAAAAAGAAGGATGGATTTAGCTTTAAATAACCCACGAAGGTTGATATGCCATTAAACAAAAAAAAAACAAATAGTGGTACTATTCAAATCATAACTGAGAAGGATATAGTATTTCATGCTTATCCAAAAGTTCTAGAGTGAACGAAAAAACGAGATTTAGGTTCAATCCTGTTTAAAACGATGTCACAATCCTGTATTCGTAATTGTGTGATGCAATTGTACGATATCATATGATAAAAGGAATAATAATGATAGGTTGATTTGTTTGGTTATTAATGCCAAATCCATTTTATACATATAAATAGCCCTATATCAAACAATTCAGTTAAGTGTAAGTACACATTTTCTTGTGTAAATTTCGGTGGGTTTCCTAAACAGCATTTCGAACCCCCTCCCCAAAAAAAACTAGGAAACCCATCACCAGAATTATTAGTAAGCAATTAGACATTAAACTAGGGCCGTTAACTCTTGAAGAACTCGACTCTGTTCTTAGAAAAATTAAAAATAGGAAAGCCTAAGGGGTCGACAAGATTCCCCCAGAAGTATGGAACACCAGACTATTCGACGACCTCCTGCTCCGACACTGTAACGCAGTTTATCATCAAAATCCGATAGACAGATGGATGAAGGGATGCATATTCCTCTTCCCTAAAAAGGGTGACTTTGGATTAGCCAAGAACTACAAACATTAACACTTACATCCATAGCAGCCAAAATTTACAATGCCCTACTACGAAACCCAAAATCGATAACATCCTAGGGAAAAACCAAAATGGCTTCCGAAGAAATAGACCCACGACCTCACAAATATTGACCATCCGTAGAATCCTTGAAGGCGTACAGGCAAAAAATCTACAGGCGACATTACTTTTTGTCGACTTTACCAAGGCCTTCGATTCCATTCACAGAGGAAAGATGATAAAATCTTACTAGCATACTGCCTACCAAAAGAGACCGTCGCAGTAATAACGATTCTCTAAAGAAACACCAAAGTGAAAAGAAGGAGAAGGTACTCCGCAAAAAAAAAAAAAAATTACTGACGCCGACTACGCCGATGACATAGCGATTCTGGCAAATACATCCAACCAAGCCGAAACACTACTGCATAGTTTGGAACGAGCAGCCGCAGGCATTGGTCTCCATGTCAATGCACACAAAACTGAATACATGTGCTTTAATTAAACTGGCGACATTTCCACACAAGACTTCTCTGAAACTGGTACACAAATTCACCTACCTAGGAAGCAGTGTCTTATCAACCGAAAAAGACATCAACACACGGCTAACGAAGGCATGGACCGCTATCGATAAGCTATCGATCATATGGAAGTCAGACCTGACCGACAAAATGAAGCGCAGTTTCTTCCAGGCACCAATCGTGTCGATACTGCTATATGGATGCACTACTTATACGCTAACAAAACGGTTGGAGAAGAAGCTTGACGGCAATTACACAAGAATGTTGCGAGCAATATTGACCAAGTCCTGGAGGCAACACCCCACAAAGCATCAACTATACGGCCACCTACCTCCCATCACGAAAACTATCCAAGTTAGACGAACCAGACATGCAGGACACTGCTGGAGAAGCAGGAACGAACTCATAAGTGATGTACTCCTATGGACCCCCACATATGGCCGAGCAGGACGACCAGCTCGAACATAAATACAGCAGCTATGTGAGGATACGGGATGTAGCCCTGAAGACCTGCCAGAAGAGATGAACGATAGGGAGAAGTGGCGAGAGGGTCAGGAATAACTGTGCTGGCGGTACGACAGGATGATGATGATGATGATGATGATGATAAGTAAACAGTTTAGTTCTGTTTGACCCATAGATAGGATTTTATCAGGTGCTACAACTCC
The DNA here is from genome assembly GCA_963585895.1 of Sepioteuthis lessoniana. NCBI lineage: Eukaryota > Metazoa > Mollusca > Cephalopoda > Myopsida > Loliginidae > Sepioteuthis > Sepioteuthis lessoniana. The sequence continues at coordinate 77,184,870 of OY757921.1, read as the reverse complement.
GGGCCAGAGTGAACCTGGGAGCGATGGCAATAAAGGGGTACTCAGCATTCACCAAAGCCACAGCATTACTGAAACCTCATCATCAGATTGTTTAGTGTCATACCAGGACACTCGTTGGGCGGAGGGAGTCTTACCCATCTGCAGAGAAGTATTCGGTCTGTTCTACGGCCTCGGTCCACTGGGTAAATAGGTTGTTTACAACATTAAGGTAGTTTAATAAGCTTATAATGTAAATGATAAAAAAACTGAATAACAGTTTTGGATAAAAAAGGAGAAAGTAATTTGTAATGGAGTGAATTGCCATCGCTTTAGACAATGGTGGAGCCTATTACCCGCGAACCACACGACCGGGGAACCTGAGCCTGCTTGAGGGCTGTAGAAGTTCGGCATTTATATATATTTTTATTATTACTACTTCATGAAAATTGACATATATTAGGGAGGAGAACCTTGGAAGGTGGCGATTTATAGGTTCGAGGTGGGGCACGTGACACTCTACCACAAGCCTTGGCTTTGGTTGACAAGTTTTCGTTTATAATGAAAAAACTCGATAATATCTAGACAGACCGGGTGAAACCACACAAATGCATGCGTATATATATATATATATATATATATATATGTGTGTGTGTGCGTGTGTGTGTGTATATATATATATATATATATATATTAGGATGCATCAAATCCCTGAACTATTCGAAAATTTCAAATGATTTAATTTATTCACAGTTTAGATTTATTCGATTAGCTTTCATACAAAAAATTGTGAAATTTTGCTTACTTTTAGTATGGTCAGTTTATGTTTATTATATTATGCCGTATATAATCTTTGTTATATTTAGGAGGATATAAGAATAACTAAATAGAAATTTGTTACTGGTTCGTTCAATGACTTTTTAGATAAATGCATGTAGTTTAAAAGCCTGTATCAAAATTCATGAATAGTTGATGCACTATAATTTTAATGAAATTTAATAATGAAAAACATGGATTTCTATTAAATAGTTTATCATTTATAGACATTATTATAAGCAGGTAAAGCTTTAATTATCATTTAGAAGAAGGTGTTGAGGCAAGTTGGAATTATTTATATCAATAAAATATCAATAAAAAAGATTATATCAATATATAACTAAACAATAAAACCTGACATTATACTTATTTTGGCAAAGATTATTTCCAGAAAAAATTATTATTGATGTAAATTTCTATGTTGACTGATATCAATATTGAAGCGCTATGCGGTCGTAGGGGTCAATATTAAAATAACTCAATTTTTGGAAATAGATATTTATTTCATATAACAAACAAAATAAAATTGGGGACAGCACACATTTTTAATGCACTCTAATATATATATATATATATATATATATATATATATATATATATATGCACCCTAATATATATATATTTGATGTATCGTAATATATATATATATATATACATATATATATAAATATTGTCATCCGCAGACTGTTTCGTTCTATCAGAACTCTTCAGTGTGGCTAGACACGCATGACGGTCGAAGCTGGGATCGAAACCTGTCCAACTTTACGTTAGACTATGTTTCAGACCTCCCAGCCACCAAACGGACCACGTTCGGTAAGGGAAATTTTTAAGGTATTTATTTAGCAACAGCAGCCGTTTGTTTACATTTTTTATACCCTATCGGCTACCAGAGTGCTCAATTCTTTCGAAGAGCTTTGCATTACGCTAGCGGCGGCCGACAATTCCTTCGCCAGAGTGCTCAACCCCCATGGGGGAGCGTATATATTGTCATCCACAGACAGACTGTTTCGTTCTATCAGAACTCTTCAGAACTCTCTCTCTCTCTCTATATATATATATATATATATGTATATATATATAAGTTGGTGACTGAGGTCGAGGGTGATCCAAAGGCTCCATTTTCAATAGCTACTACATCGAGGTGTAAGGACGGGCGCTACTCTTTTCCGTGGATTGCTCCAATTTACCCTTGATACGTACTTTATAATACTGTGTGTTAAGCAAGGAGGTATCAAGTACCATTTTTTGAGTTTTTGGTATGACTCAACCAGGGATTGAACCCTGGTCTCGCGGAGTACTGGCGAACACTCAACCTACTAGACCAATGAGCTGGATATATATATATATATATATATATATATATATATATATATATATATATATATATATGGAGTGAATAACTTGGTAAATGACTAAATAAAACACCGATCTGCAGATTTAAAAAATTCTTTACGTTGAGTGGAAAGTTTGCTGAAAAACAGAAGTTACAAAGTCTTTTCTTGTAAGAAAAGTTAATATTAGTCATACCGTAAATATTTGCCAATATGTACGTAGCAAGAGTGAAAACTTCATGTATTAAATGTAGAAGTTTGTATTGTCAAATTCTTGTTGATATATTTTGTGTATATAAGAGATCTGTGTGTGAGTACGACATTATGTGGAAGAGCGTCAGCAGGGAAGATTGTTATGATAGTACGGGTATCTTTAAATAAACAATATTTTCATTCAGTTAAGAATAATTAAGGGATGGTGAAAATGAATGCTTCGAGGAAGGAAAAGAATGTTAGATTTTGACTCAAAAGAGTTAAAGTTTTGAGTCGATTTACTAAATCTACTGGTGAATTAACTATTCTATTGCTCATTTATAAAATTGTTGTAGTCTCGATATTAGATTTTAAAAAATTGATGATTAATCTGTAATTCTGACTGGTTAAATAAGTATTTAAAACGATCTGAAAGGAAAAATATAAATTATTTTGTGTTTTGATCCTTCAAATTTTACGCCAATTTCAAAGAAATTTTAAAATCAGTGTTAAAGTGCCGATTGGTCAATAAATACACGAACATAGATACAAAAATTACAACTTCTCCAGCTATTTTTGCATAAAAATTAACCGTTTTGTATGGAAATCAATTGATTTCATATATATATATATATATATATATATATATATATATTGATATCACTCACGACCATAATAAAATCTTAGACGAATTTTCGAAGCCGCCGCTATCTCTTTCCTTAATTCCCTAAATACTCGTCCAGGCTTTTATAATATTTCTCCTTACTTGAGCAAACACATTTTAAATAGTTACAAATATATTCCATCCTTAGTTAATATTTTCCGTATATCTCATAATTTCCATGCTTTCTATTCTCCTTTTTGTTCTTTCTTTCTTTTCTTCCTTCTAACTCAAAATCTTTCTCGTTAAACAACGTACATAAATTCTGTGCAATATTCCAAATAAGTCAAATGACGTAATTTAAACATCAAACGCTGATTCGCCAGTTAAACGGCCAACTTTTTCTTACTATACATATTTTCCCCTAGGTTTTTGTATTTCACATTTCTAAACATCCATCGTTAACTTAAAATTATTAATATCACCCCTCATGGTCCTGATGATGGTTCAGTAGAACCGAAACACTATTGTGTTGACCCGTTAATAAATCATTCCTTCCACTTGGATCGTTGTTATCAGTTTTTCTACACACACACACACACACACACACACACACACACACACACACACACACACACATATATATATATATATATATAATACACGTGGGTGAACTGAAAACTCCATATGCTGAAAAGTTTATAAGATAACATCATATCTGCTGTTAACATTTTTACCTACGGGATCCAAGAACTGCAACACTGATAGAAGTGTGTTTACCGAAAGAAGGACTATGTTGGAAATTAACCTCATTTAGTAACATTCCTTGAGAGTAAGTCTCTCTGCCAATATACTTTTCAGCTGACTATATATATATATATATATATATAGAAAATATATATATATATATATATATATATATATATATATATATATATAGAAAATTACAGAGTGCAAATAGAATTTTTAAGCGTAAAAAATCGATACAAAACTAGGGGTCGACTTATGCGGCAGGGCTAAAATGTAATCTTTTACTTCAGAGTCGTCAACCATACAATTGTTATACACTAGTCATTGTGACCCCATCAAACGGTCACAAACATTAACTGTAAATGTATATTGTCATCATCATCATCATATCGTGCTGGCAGCACGGATATCCCTGACCCTCTCTCGCCACTCCTCCCTATCGTTCATCGCCCTAGGTAGGTCTTCAGGACAACAACCTGTATCCTCACATAGCTGCTGAATGTACGTTCGAGCTGGTCGTCCTGCTTTTGCGCGGCCATGTGTGGGGATCCATAAGAGTACATCTCTTATCAGTTCATCTCTGCTTCTCCAGCAGTGTCCTGCATGTCTGGTTCGTCTAACTTGAATAGTTTTCGTGATAGGGAGCAGGTGGCCGTACAGTTGGTGTCTTGTGGGGTGTTGCTGCCAGGACTTGTTCAGGATTGCACGCAGCATTCTTGTGTAATTGCCATCTAGTTTCTTCTCCAGCCGTTTTGTTAGCGTCCTTGTAGTGCATCCATATAGCAGTATCGATGTGACCGCTGCCTGGAAGAAACTGCGTTTCATTTTATCGGTTAGGTCTGATTTCCATATAATCGATAGCCTGTTGATAGCTGTCCATGCTTTCGTTAACCTCGTTTCGATGTCCTTTTCGGTTGATTCGACGCTGCTTCCTAGGTACGTGAATTTGTCTACTAGTTTAAGTGGGGTTCCTTCTAGAGTGGAGATGTCCCCCGTTTGGTTATAGCACATATATTCCGTTTTGTGTGCATTAAGTCAAAACGAAGAAGAAGCATTTGAACATGTATATTGTAAATTCATATAAATATAAGCTCTTGAAGATTTGCCTGTTTCATATATATTTGATTTAACTCAGATTTCAGAGAAAAGTTACGTGCACCATACAAAGTTAATGGGGGATAATTGTAGCTTATTGAACACTTAACTTGGACAGCATTCAAAATCAAAGCTACTTGAAGGTTCTTTTATAATAAGTAACCTACTGCCCGTGGTGTAATGAGGGAGCTATCCCCCTTGTTTGGTACGGACACCTTAGAGTTGGGTACACATTACCATTGTACACTGACCAGTCACACACGTGACACGGTTAGAAGGGTTGACCATTTTATTACCATTTCTCCGAGCAGAACACATGTGTTGCCTGACTGCTGCGATTTTAGACTTTGCGAAGGGAGCATTCTTTGAGGCGAACAGAGGTAAGAATCACACACTGTATCTGTATTTGACTGAATTATTGATCTGTGTGAAAGGTATTACAGAAATTGTTTTCTATTTTATTTTTAGTTTCAAGGTCAAAGAAGGGTCAATGAAGGGTTTAAAGAAGGAACGAAGACCCATTGCGAATAGACAACTTCTTTACCAGTCGAGCCTTTTACCTCATTTTTTGCCTCATGGTGCTACCGTTACATTAATAGTTTAAATTTGTGTTTAGTGAACATTCATAGCAAATTAAAACAGATTAATATAAGATTATAAAACAGAAATAAAAATTCAATATCATTTTACCGCCATGTCACACGCCGTTTCCAAGAGAAGAAGCACAAACTGTAAACACTAACCAGAACGGCACAACACCCTCTGGCGGCAACTCAGATAACTAAGATATTTTATCTGTCGCCACTATTTCCTGATAGCAAACTATATTGTAAATTCAGATAAATATAAGCTCTTGAAGATTTGCCTGTTTCATGTATCATATTTAACTCAGATTTCAGAGAAAAGTTACGTACACCATACAAGGTTAATGAGGGATAATTGTTGTTTATTGAATACATACATGTCAGCAATATAATTGTACTTAACTTGGACAGCATTCGAAATCAAAGCTACTTGAAGGTTCTTTTATAATAAGTAACCTACTGCCCGTGGTGTAATGGTTATCGTCGTTGGAAATGGACATGGCAACATGAGTTCAAATCCAGGACGAGACTGATTGCATTTCACATAGCACTAATACCCTTGGGAAAGGTATGAATCCAATTATTCTCCCTCCAGCTATGGGTAGATAGTAGAGCAGACTGGGTTCTTCAGCCTTGGCGTGGCTACTAGTCTAGGGGAAGGAAAACTTTTTGGAGGTGCCCCTGGTGTAGTCGTTATCACCGTAGGAAATGAACTCGGCGATACGAGTTCAAATCCTGGACGATACTGATTGCATTTCACATAGCACTAATACCCTTGGGAAAGGTATGAATCCAATTATTCTCCCTCCAGCTATGGGTAAATAGTAGGACAGACTAGGTTCTTCAGCCTTGGTTAGGCAACTAGTCTAGGAGAAGGAAAACTCTGAATTCAAACCTGTTAAACTCCGCTTAAAAATTGACCTTGTGTCATATCCTGCCCGAGCGAAGGGGTTGGTAAATAGTATCAAAACTCTGAATTCAAACCTGTTAAACTCCGCTTAAAAAGTGACCTTGTGTCATATCCTGCCCGAGTGGAGTGTTTGGTAAATATGAATAAGTAATCTACTGTATGCTTGGGTCTAACGCAGAAACTCGTGCTACTAATCTTGAGGTCGATTTATATACCAGATCGACGTGTACGCTACAATTTACGGTATATATATATATATATATATATATATATATATATATATATATATAACCAAACACTCCAGTCGAGCAGGATGCGACACAAAGTCAATGTTAAATCGGATTTTAACAGTTTTGAATTAAGAGTTTTTCTTCTCCTAGAGTGGTTCCCATAACAATGTTAAAGAGCCTAGTCTGCTCAACTATTCAGCCATATCTGAAATCATATCTTTCCCGAGGTTGTTAGCGCCATGGGAAAATTCTTACAGTCCCGTCTAGTATTTGAACTCGAGGAACTGTGTCCATTTTTTACGGTAATCAAACCACTGCAGGCTCCCCCATATATAAATATAAATATAAATAAGTGGGTTGATGACCAGCAAATTCCAGTAGGGTTCGAACCTCGGTTCGTGCCCGACCTTCCCCTGGTCTAATCTCCACATTTAGCCGACCTTCGTGTCGTTGTCCTCGTGTCAAGTCTTGTCTGTTGGGAGCCAGAGACAAATATTATATATATATATATATAGAGAGAGAGAGAGACCAGCCGGGTAGAGTGTTCACCAATGGCCCTAGACACCGGTGTTCAATCACAGGTCGAGTCATACCAAAAACTAAAAAAAAATGGTACTTGATACCTCCTTGCTTTACACTCAGCATAGCACAATGAAGTACGTATCAAGGGTAAAAGGGAGCAATCCAGAGAAAGGAGTAGCTCCATTTTCTACTCTTCGGTGTTGTAGCTAATGAAAAAGGAGCCTTCGGTCACCCTCGACTACATTCGCCAACTTTACTTTTATATATATATATATATATATATATATATATATTACTCCCGTCGGTCTGACGAACAAAGTATATTTCCAATATTTTGCCTGAGTTCATTCGCTGTCAGATGTTGTTTCATTGCAGAAAGAATGACATTTGAAATATTGCAGAGAATTAAACTAACACTGATTCGTATACAAACCAATCCGTGGTTACGAAAACCCATGAGCCACGTGATTTCCCTCAGCTGATAAAACCAATAAATGAGAAAAATGTAGTTTCTTGCTTGTCTGGGAGAAGACACAAGTTACAGCCAAAATCTGACATATCAGATTTATGTTTCTGAATATCTGAACATTTCTCTTACAAGTTTTGACTACGGGTTTACGATATGATGCACAAACTTTATATCACGATAACTTCGATTTAATATCCAAGTCATCAAACTCAAAGAATACTGAATATGATGTCACCATACCCATAGGAAAGGCATAGACTACAATTGACAGGTTATCGACCCTATGGAAACCTGATTCATTTAATGAAATAAAACAGGGATTCTTTCAAGCTGTAGCTGTGTCCGTACTAGTGTATAGATGCACCGCTTAGACTACTAACAGAATGCCTGGAGAAAAAGCTAGATGGAAACTAACTCAAGCGACGTTCTCTTGGAGGCTCCAACACATATCCGCACCAGTGGTGGCCGACCAACAAAGACTTACAACAGCTATGAGCGGACACTGGATGCAGTTTAAAAGACCTACAAGGAGTGATTACTCAGGAGAACTCCGTGTTGTCAGTACGAGTTTAAACTATGATGATGAATAATAATCAAGCAAAATTAAAATTTTCAAATTTCTAAACATCAGTGATTATGATCTGTCAAATAATATCAATAATATTGACTAATTCTTTTTTTATACCAATTCTTCCTCCATGATCACAGTGTGACACAAGGTTAATTTTAGAGAGAGTTTTAATGGTTTGGATTCAGATTTTTCCTTCTAGACCAGTTGACATACCAAAGTTAAAGAGCCCGGTCTTCCCTAATATTTACCATATGTACCATATTCACAATTAACGCTATGTGCGAAATGGACATATAATGTTCATTACTATAGAATATATAAAGAACATAGGAATCTCGGAATTCGAAAACACGTAACGACTTCTTGTTTAGGTACGAAACCTTTTTATTAACTTTGAGTTGAAGGTTTCGACGTAAGGAGGAGAGACACAATCTTCTATGCTGTCTTATTCATTTGGCCCCCAACTCGAGCGGCCCCCATAGGGCGCACGTTCGCCTCGCGCCTGCGCGCTCCAAAAGTCGATCCTTCTCGTTTGGCGTCTAGAACCCGACTCTTTCTCTCTTCAAATTCTCACACAAACCTCCGCGCGCTTCCGGTGCGTGACGTCATCCACACCCTGTCACCTCTGTTCGTTTCGGACTATTATGACATCTGAGTGACACCTCCATCCGGCCACGCGCACCTGCGTTAACACCTGCCTCAATATTGCCTCTTACTAACCTATGTTCTGAGCCGAAAGGTTCTCAGCCTTACTAAACTCAAAGGCATGAACCGAAATCCCTCGGCTATTTTATAACACAACGGCTAGAGGGAGAATACTTGTTTTGGTTTGGTTTGGTTTAATGTCACATCAATCAGTGTCGGTTATTTAAAGCCAAATCCTCTTTATGCATATATGTTATTATCATACACATTTTGTTAAGATTTTTAAATGAGCATGGGATCATTTTTACACATAGTTAAGTGGCTTCAAGTATATCTATATAGCAGTAATAATTTAATATTATTTATTTGTTTGTACACATCTAAACTTATATACATGATATGTAAGAGATTAGTTTGCCGGTAATTTCATTTTAAAATGAGTTAGAACTTATTTGTACACTAGTATTGCTATAGTTTCTATAAAGTTAGATGATTTCAAATATTACTATCGAACACTTATAATTCTATGATTTATTAATCATTTGTTTGCAGACAGTGAAGTGGTTGAAAGTATTGTTATTTAATAAAAAATTATTCGATTCAACATTACTCATTCGTTTGCGCAGAGTTAAATGGTTCCAAGTATTGTTATGTATCATAAGGATTCAATTAAAAATCAGTCATTTGATTACACACAGGTAACTCATCAAACAATTCTATTTCTAACAATTCATTTTAGCATAAGTCATTTGTTTTTACTCTGTTTAAAAGTTAGAAAGTTCTATTAGACCTAGAGAGAGTACCCTTTTAGATGCTTCCACGTCCAGACTGAGAGGGCCTGGAAGTGATGGCCCTGAAAGAGTACTCCACATTCCACAAAGTCGAGTATTACTGGAGCCACATGATCAGATTGCTTAAAGTGATATCTAGAACACTATTTGAAGGAATCTTACCTCTCTGCAGAGATACAGTCGGTGTATTCTACAGCCCCAGGTGATTGGACAACTCTTTGGGGAAGTCTTACTCTTCTGCAGAGATGCAGTCGGTGTATTCTACAGCCCCAGGTTACTGGGCAACTCTTTGGGGAAGTCTTATCCCTCAGCAGAGATGCAGTCAGTGTATTCTACAACTCAAGCTGATTGGGCTGACTAAATAATTGTGCGACATGTTCTTTTGATCGAATCCCGGAAGCAGCACCCTACAAAAGATTTTGGTTTGGTTTGTTTTGGTTAGTTTTTTATGGCATATCAACCATTGTAGGTCATTTAATGACCAATTCTTTTTATACATATATATTAAATTTATGATTTTTAAAAATATTTTGTAGATATTACTTTTTAACGAGCCTGACCTCATTTCACGCAGTTAAATGGTTTCACATTTTTTTTAATCTCATACGAACAATTCTATTTTCCATAAATCATTTGTGTGCACATATTTTAATATTTTCAAGTATTACTATGTACAAAAAACAATCTAATTAAACATCAGTCATATGTTTAGACACAGTTAATTGATAAAACAGTTCTATTTCAAACAATTCAATTTAGCATAAGTACAGTTTTTTACTCACTCTTAGATGTAAAACCAGTTCAATTCTAGAAATTCAGTTTAGCATAAGTAAGCATTTATATGTCAATCAGTTCTATTTGCCCCATAGATAAGACCCAATAAGTAGCTTCTACTAGGAGCTTGAGTGGAACTTGGAGTGATGGCAATTAAGGTGTACTCAGCATTCCCCAAAGCTACAGGATTACTGGAACCTCATGATCAGAATAATTAATGTCATATCCAGAACACTCGTTCAGGGTGTCTTACCCATTTGCAATGATGCAGTCGGTGTTTTCTACACCCCCAACCGACTGGGATATTCGTTGGGGTAGTCTTAACCATTTGCATCGATGAAGTCGGTGTATTCTACGGCCCCAGCCGACTGGACCACTCGTTGGGAAAGTCTTATCACTTTGTAGAGATGCAGTCGGTATATTCTACACCCTAGCCACTCGTTGAGAGAGTCTTACCCATTTGCATCGACAAGTCGGTGTATTCTGCAGCCCCAGCCGACTAGGCTACTCGTTGGGGGGGTCTTACCCATTTGCATCGATGAATTCGGTGCATTCTACAGACCTAGCCGATTGGGCCACCTGACTGAGCTGACTAAATAAGGATGTGACGTGTTTTTTGATCAAATCCTGGAAGCAGCACCCTAAATATGTGTTTACTTTGGTTCTTTGTTTAATTGCAGATAAAACCGCGCGGGTTATTTAATGCCAAAGCTACCTTTAATCCAACTAGCTTGAGAAGTAGAATATGCTGAGTGCATATTTGCAGCGGAGTAAGACTCCCCAACCTGTGTCCTGGATATAACAACAAACCATCTAATAGTGAATGTAGAATACATTTCATTGCCATTACTCCCAGGTTGACTCAGACCTGGAGTGTTAGTAATTGTTAGGTTCCTATCTATTGGTCATATAGAATTGTTTAACCATTTAACTGCGTTCAAATGACCGTTAAATTAATTGGTGTTGTATAGCAATACTTGAATGGTTTGGTTTGGTTTGGTTCCTTTGTTTAATGGCATATCAACCTTTATAGGTTATTTAATGCCAAAGCCATTCTCCTAGAAGAACAGTAGTGCTACTATTTAACCCATAGATGGGAGGATAAGGGGGTTCATACGTTTCCTAAGGGTATTTGCCCGAAAGTGAACGTAATAGCGCGACTGAAGTACGAACTCGCTTACTACGATTCTGCAGTCCATCGCTTTAACCATTACACCACGAGGAGGACACCCCCAACAATACTTGAAGCTATTCAAGTTTGTGCTAATATAATTACTCGTGTTTGATAAAAAATATTTGTAACCATTCAACGGTGTGTTAATAAGTGGTTGATACTAAATCAATTTATTCTTTTAAATAGGATTTTTTGAAACCATTTAAGTGAGTAAAAAAAATTAGCTCTGATTTGTTTAAAAATGTTCCCCCCAAAACACGTTTGCCAATCATATATTTGATATCTGTATGCATTAACAGGGTTTGGCATTAAATTATCAAAAAAGCCAACCAAGGCTATCCCTGTAGAAGAACAGTAGTTGTACTATTTAACGTTTAGCTTGGGAAATAAGAGAGTTCATGCCTTTTCGATGGGTATTAGTCCAAAAGTGAATGTAGCAGTGTGAATGGAGTTTGAACTCGTTTACTACGGAGTCGTAATCCATCGCATTGTTCACCTTACCCAGTGGACTCCACCCTAGAAGAGTTTTCTTCGGCCATATTCGTTGCAATTCGTAAACCATCCAAGTAATACATGCTTGGGCCGGTTGGAGAAGTATGGACTAACTCTTACTCGACGTTTTCCAATGGACTCCTACACATTGACACACCAATGTTGGCTTACCAACAAAATATTACATTCATCAGTTTTGTGCGTACTATGGAAGTCATTTAGGGAACCTCTCAAGAACTGTGGCTGGTAGGAACAGATGGCGAAAGAGAAACAAAGGAATCCATGCTGACAATATTCTAGGACGATGATGATGATATTTGTCAATTAATTTCCCCACTTTCTTGCTAATTCAAAAATATGCCAATAACATTATTGTTTTCCAGAAAAAAATTGTATTTGCTCAACATAGTACGACAGAAATAACTCCTACATTTTAAACAGTCGCAAGTGGCGCAAGTATAATCGTAATGGTAGCTCCATCAAGATAATATTTTCTTCAGGTATGATCAGTTATGAATATAGGTTGGACTGGTAGTCACCGTGCTTTTGTTGTAGAAAACTCTTTTAAGACGCATGAGTCTGTAATTCATCATATCGTGTTGGAATGATGTTGTTCTGGATAGAAAATTAATACTGCTATTGGTTGAAAATTTCAGAACCCAAACTTAGTCATTTGAAAGAAAGCTACTTTGAAAACCTTAAACTTCAGAAAATGTCCGGAATATTTTTGATTAAGTTTTAAAAACTTGATCTGTAAGAGAAATGATTGTAACTGTAGTACTGACTTGTCCAGTCGATTGGGACCGTAGAATACACTGACTGAATCTCTTTGGAAGGGTAAGACTCCCCAAACGAGTGTTTTGGCAATGATACTAAACAATCAGATGATGAGGCTTCAGTAATGATGGAGCTTTGGGGAATGCGGAGTATTCCTTTATTTCCATCGCTCCCAGGTCCACTCTGGCCCGAAGTGGTAGAACATGATAGGGTTATATCTATGGGTCCAATAGTGTACTTATGCTAAACTGAATTGTTTGAAATAGACTGTACTTATGTCAAACTTAACTGTTTGAAACTTTTATCAAAATGACTTTGTTCGGCGTTGAATTACACGAATATGGTTGATACGCCGGAAAACAACCAACCAAACAACCAACTAACCAACTGAAGTACAGACGGTCCAGTGTATCTAACACGGATTATCTGACTCGGCATTAATTTTTTTTACTTTGATGACATTTCCGCTGTTTGGTTTTCAGACGTTTTATAAGAAATCGTGCTCAACTAAAAAGCAAACAAACATGCAAGGCTTTATCTCTGCCTAGCCCCAGAAATCTAGCAGTGACTCTTAAGCTAATCGAAGGGATAGAGAAAAATGTAAAAATAAAGTATATAAAAAGGGAGAAAGGGAACCTTACTTTTTCTACCTGAAAGAAAAGTGTGTCTATATTTCTTAAAAACAAAAAACAACCAGTTCCCACAAAGTAATTTATTTCAAGAGAAATAAACTTTATAAAATCCGGCTTTGTATATTTTTTCCTATACTTGTCGAAAACATTAAATTTAAGGTAACAAAAATAACATACATTCAAGTAACGATAATATAACCCAAAAAATAAAAGAAGGGTATAAAGAATTATAAAGACAAACATGCTCTAGTCAATACTGTCAACCATTCGGTTTATCTTTTGTAAATGTTAAAGTACCTTTCTTTAATTTTTAAGGTTTGTTCTTTTTCTCGGCGTCTCCTTCTCGTGTAGATTCAACCTTGACAACCGTGTATTTTAAGTTTCCTGTGTAGACTTATTGAAAACGAAGTTTACTATTTCTTTCAGTGAACATCGAGTAAACCACTGCGTCCTCCTCTTAGAGACGAAATGTTCTGTTTCAACTCGAATTATCTTCTGTTGAGCCTACGGGGGCTTTTACCACATTTTCTGACCCGGCAAAAGTTCAACAGTACCATCTCCAGACCTTAGACTCAGCTTTCTTTGAAAGGGGACAGCATACCAAAACCACACATAGCCTGCAGTAGGCTTATTATTTCAACAAATAACAATAAAACCCGGTAAGGAAAAGAGGTTTAGCCCAAAATTAATAGGCCTTTTACTCAAGCCACTTTGCTCAAGAAAAACTGCCCAAAGTCGGAGGCAAATAAACAAGAACCCTCAAAACAAAAATAGCGTGCCAACCAGACCCTTTTGATCGTGCTAAAAGAAAAAAAGAAGAGAGACGACCCTTGTGGGTCTCAAATAACAGTAGAAGTGGGGGCTAACGGCACTACTTGAAAACAGCCAATCAGATTCGAGCCGGCATTAACTGTGGGATTTGCGAATTTCAACAGTTTCCTTGTTCTTCTGAGGTAATTTTGACTTATTTTTTCTTTAATCCTTATTTGCTTGATGATTACTGCTTCTAATATTCCTAGGTATTTATTATTATTATTATTATTATTACTATTATTATTATCATTATCTAACTCCTTTTGAGTTTTTCACATCTGATGGTTTTTCACTGGAGTTTGAGTGATAGCAAGTCTCCTCAAGTCTCCAGGACTCGTCTCAAGATTCTGACCGTTCTCAGCAATGCTGCCGTTTGGATAGTCTCTACCCGTCCGCCAACTTCCAAGTTCTCCAGACCTTTTAATAATCCTTGAGTTATTGTGCCTAACGCACCAATCACAATTGGCACAATCGTTACTTTCATGTTCCACAGCTTTTTCAATTCTCTAGAAAGGTCGAGGTGCTTATCCTTGTTTTCACATTCTTTCAGATTTATTCTGTGGTCCGCCGGGACAGCAAAGTCTACAATTTTGCATTATTATTATTATTATTATTATTATTATTATTATTATTATTATTATTATTATTCCCTGGAAGTTTTTCACATCAGAACTGGTAGTCATGCTTCAGTAAAAACTGAAGCATGAGTGATAGCCAGTCTACTCGAGTCTTCAATACTTTTCGCAGTATTTTGGTCGATCTCAATATTGCTGTTATTTGGATAGTCTCCACTCGTCCTCTTATTTCCAAGTCCTCCAGTCCTTTTAATAATCCTTTGGTAACTGTACCAAGAACTACAATTACAATTGGTATGAACTTCACTTTCATGTTCCATAGTTTCTTCAATTCCCTAGCAAGGTCCAGGTACTTATCCTTCTTTTCACTTTCTTTGAATTTTACTCTGTGGTCAGCCGAAACAGTAAAGTCCACAATTTTGAATGTTTTCTTTTTTTTTCTTTTCTTTTCTTTTTTTTTTTCTTTTAATTATTATAAGGTCCCGTCGTCTGGCCGAGATTAGGTAGATCACCTAATCTCGGCCAGACGACGAAACGGTAAAATCCTCGAGAAGGTAAATTTCTTTTCCCTGGTTATGTTGTATAGCCATGAACACTATACATACACATATGCATGCATGTAGAATCATAACGACGAGTGGGGTGTCCTCGTGGTGTAATGGTTAAAGTGATGGACTGCGGAATCGTACTACGCGAGTTCGTACTCTAATCGCGCTATTACATTCACTTTCGGGCAAATACCCTTGGGAAAGTTATGAACCCCCTTATCCTCCCAGCTATGAGTTAAATAGTAGCACTACTATTCTTCAAGGAGAATGGCTGTGGCATTAAATAACCCACAGAGGTTGATATGCCATTAAACAAAGAAACCAAACGATAACGACGACACAATAAAGAGGAGCGACACAGTTCTTTTGAAAAATATACCTCTCACTTTATTTGAAAGGGTTTGTATGTCAAAATCCCAGATGAGTTTGAGCAGGTCATTCTCCAGAGCAGATGTTAGGTTGTGCATATACCATTTGTTCGTATAGACATTATTATTATCATTATCATTATTATTCCTATAGAGCTTTTCACATCAGCGATAGCTGATGGTTTTTCACTGGAGTTTGAGGGGCAGCAAGCCTCCACAAGTCTCCAGGATTCGTCTCAGGATTCTGACCGTTTTCAATAATGCTGTCATTTGGAGGGTGTCCACTCGTCCTCCAACTTGCAAGTTCTCCAGGCCCATCAATAATCCTTTAGTTACTGTGCCAAAAGCTCCAATCACAATTGGTACAATCGTCACCCTCATGTTTCACAGCTTTTTCAATTCTCTAGCAAGGTCGAGGTACTTATTCTTCTTTTTACATTCTTTCAGTTTTATTCAGCTGTTAGCCGGGACAGCCAATTCCACAATTTTGCAAATTCTCTTTTTTTTTGTTGATTAATATAAGGTCTGGTCTTCTGGCCGAGATTAGGTGATCAGGTTGTATGTCAAAGTCCCATAGGAGTTTATGTGTGTCATTTTCTAGGACACGTGCAGGTTTGAGCATATACCATTTGTTCGTATAGTCAAATTTAAATTATTATTATTATTTTACTTATTAGAATTCTTCACATCAGCGTTAGCAGATGATTTTCACTGGAGTCTTTGTGACAGCAAGTCTCCTCAAGTCTCCAGGACTCGTCTCAGGATTCTGGCTGTTCTCAGCAATGCTGTCGGTTGGATAGTCTCTACCCGTCCATCAACTTCCAAGTCCTCCAGGCCTTTTAATAATCGCTTAATTATTGTGCCTAAAACACCAATCACAATTGGCACAATCGTTACTTTCATGTTCCACAGCTTTTTCAATTCTCTAGCAAGGTCGAAGTCCTTATCTTTCTTTTCACTTTCATTCAGATTTATTCTGTGCTCAGCCGGGACAGCAAAGTCGACAATTTTGCAAATTCTCTTCTTTTTGTTCATTAATATAAGGTCTGGTCTTCTGGCTGGGATTAGGTGATCCGTTTGTATGTTAAAGTCCCATAGGAGTTTATACGTGTCATTTTCTAGGACAGGTGCCGGGTTTGTTCATATACCATTTGTTAGTATGGTCAAATTTAAATTTCTTGCACATTTCCCAGTGGATCCCCTTGCCAACCCAGTCGTGTCTCGTGTTATACTCCTATTATTATTATTTCGCTCTTCATGAGTTTTTCACACAATCTGAGTGAGAGTAAGTCACCTCAGGTCTCCAGGACTCTTCTCAGTATCATAACCAATCTTAATAATCTAGTACTCAGGATGGTCTCGATTCTCCTCCATATTTCTAATTCCTCCAGTAAATTTAGCAAGCCTTTGGGTATCGTTCCAAACTCACCAACAATATTTTTATCATTACTCCTATGTTTTGCAGCTTTTTTAGTTCTCTGAAAAGGCCCAAGCATTCATCTATCTTTCTGCTTTTTTTACTTTTTGCTCTGTGGTCTGTCGAAACGGTAAAATCCTTGAGAAGGTAAATTTCTTTTCCCTGGTTATGTTGTAAAGAAATGAACACTTACGTACACATATGCATACATGCAGAATCATAACGACGACACAATAAAGACGAGCAACACAGTTCTTTTGAAAAATATACATCTCACTTTATTTGAAAGGATTCGAAAGGGTTATTAAAGGTTTTACTGTGAGAGGGAGTTGGAGACCGAACAGAACTGCAACATATTGACTCCCACTTTTATGGCCATAACAGCGTTTCTTTCCCGTTCTCCTGTGCTGCTCAACCAGGGGCCCAGCCTCTCTGGGACATGTACCTAATTCCAGCTTCTTCTCTCCAACTGATCTGGACTTCAACTGCTCAATCGGGGGTCCTGCGCGCCCCCTCTGCTGGGTGCTGGTTTTCTCTACCGCATCTTATCTCCAACTGATCGAACTTCCTGTGCACCGAGTTATATAATTGTTCGACTTCCACCTTCTTCTTGTGGGCGTCACAAATCGCACTCAATTCAACCCGTCCACGGTCAAGGTTATATCCTGATATTCCTCGACCAGATGCACCTGTTATTTACACATGTGTATTTCCAATTTTGACAGCTTGGCCAGGTCGGAGGTCAATATGCAACAGTTGATTAATACAAGATCTGTCGGGAATTAAGTGATCCGTTTGCATCTCAAAACTCTGACGGATTCTGGTTTGTGCATGTACCATTTGGTTAGGTTCAGATTTTAATCTCTTGCACAATTCTCAGTGGATCACCTTTCCCACCCAGTCGTACTTAGTCTTGCACTTCTTTCGTGCTACTTGATTACATTAGTTTATTATTTAAATGAACGTTTCTTCACTTTTCTCCACATAATTTACACTGGTTACTCGGTTGTGTAGAATCAATTTTTGCTCATGTATAATTGGTCGTTATGACGTTATTTTCTGCTGCTGTTTGAATATCTTCAGTTTCCCTCTTGTGGTTTGCCTTTATTAGCCATATCTAGGTCTTCTTGCGTTCAATCTCACTAGCTTGTCACTTGAAATTTCCGTACAATTATTCATTATTGTTCATTGCGAGTTTTTCACTCTAGCTTTAGTGACACTAAGTCCCATCTGGTCTCCAGAACTCATCTCAGTATCTTGGCCGACCGTAACAATGCTGTTGTTTGATTGTCTCGCCTCGTCCTCCGATTTCCAACTCTTCCGGCCCTCTTTCTAAGCTTTGAGGATTGTTCCAAGCACACCAATACAATTGGTATCTCCTTCACCTTCATGTAATTTTTATGAGTTTTTCACACAAGCATTAACTGATGGTCTTTCTCTGGATTCTGAGTGACAAATCTCCTCAAGTTCCCAGGAATCTTCTTAGTATTCAGGCAGATCTTAACAATGCTGTAATTTGGATGGAATCGCTTCGTCCTCCGATTTTCAACTCTTCCGATCTTCTTTCTAAGCCTTGAGGATTGTTCCAAGTGCACCAAATACAAATGGTATCACCTTCATGTTCCATAACATTTAGTTCTCTAGCAAGTTCTAGGTACGTGTCTCTCTTTTCATTGTGTTTTATTTTCACTCTGTGGTCCTCCAGGATGCCAAAGTCCACTATTCAGCATATTATCATTTTTTAAATTATCACTTGGTCTGGTCTTCTAGCAGGTATTAGGTGATCTATTTGTATCTCGAAATCCCATTATTATTATTGTTATTGTCATTCCTTGCGAGTTTTTTACACCAGGTTTAGCTGATTGTCTCACTGGAGTCTGAGTGACAACATGTCTCTTCAAGTCTCCAGCACTTAGTATTCTAACCGATCTTAGCATTGCTGCGGTTTGGATGGTCTCTGCTCGGCCTCCGATTTTCAACCCTTCCAGGTCCCTTACCAAGCATTTGGGGTCCGTTCCAACTGAGCCAAATATACTTGGCATTATCATTACTCTCTTTTTCCATAGCTTTTTAGAGTTCTCTGATTAGGTCCAAGTACTTGTGTAACATATTGACCCTCGACCGAACTGTCAATTAAGAGATGCACCTGTGTGAATAAGCAGAGGAAAAGCGGAAACAGGCCCATCCGGTCGAAAATATCAGAATATCACCTTGACCTGTGAACGTGGTTGAATTCGGTGCAGATGCGTACGTCCACAGGTAAACAATTATATAACCAGGTGCCACAGACGGCTTGAGTTAGTTGGAGTTCGAGTTGCAGTTCCAGTTGGAGATAAGATGCCGGAGTGAGAACCAGCTCCAAACAGAGAGCTTGGGCCCTCAGGACCCACGGTTGAGCAGCCCAGCAGAATGAAGAAGAAGTGCTGCTATGGTCAGAGGAACTTGGGGTCAATATGTGGCAGTCTCTCTCCGTCTCCAACTCACCTCTCACACATAACCAATTACAACCCTTTCGCAACCCTTTCGAGAATAAAGTGTGAGGGGTATGTTTTTATAAAGAAGTGTGTTCGTTTGTTCATTGAACCTCGTCATTATGTTTCTGCTTACATCTGCATGTATATGAGTATACAACATTTGTCTCTCTTTCCATTTTCCTACATTTTTAATCTGTTGTCACGGGGATATCAAAGTTCCCTTTTCGACAGGTTCTCTTTATTTTTTTTAAATTATCACTTGGTCTGGTCTTCTAGCCGGGAATTACTGATCTGTTTGTACCTCAAAATCCCTGAGAACTTTGTATGTTTCATTCTCCAGGTCAGATTCTTGTTTGTGCAAATGCCATTCGCTAGTTTCATACTGTTGCATACTTCCCAGTGGATCACCTTTCCCACCCAGTCTTGTCTATTCTTATATTCCCTTTGCACTAGTTTGCTGTCTTCGTATTTGTTTTCTTTGTTTAGAGGCATATCAACATTCATGCTTTATTCAATGCCAAATCCATCCTTATGGAAGAACAGTAGTACTACTATTTATCTCATAGCTGGATGATAAATGGTGTTCACACCTTTCACAAAGGTAATCTTCCTAAAGTGAACATAAAACGTAACTTGGGGTCGAACTCGCTTCCGTCTTTATATGAATTATTGACTGATTGAATAATTTTAACGGTGTGTCGACCCGTCTAGGATCATGTGATGCTGAGAGGTAAGATAATCACGTTCTTTGGACATTAATATTTACATTTTTGGTGTAGTTGTTTCAAAAGTGTTTTTCTTCTTTATTTTAGGTGGGGGTGTCAAACGGTCCGATTGAATTTGAATAATTCCTAATCAGATGCCACCGATTTGAGTCAATGAAGAAGTTACAATACTCCCCAGAGCACCAGAACTGCAGCTTCACGACCAGATGCTGTTTATTACCATATTCAGGACATCATGTTTTTGTGGGGGAGGGTTTGTTCTCCGCTGTAAGTTATACAGTCAGCGTATTCTAAGCTTTGCTGACGGCGTTGACGTGAAAGAAGAAAATAAATTAAGAACCCCCACCCTCACCAAAAAAAAATAAATCAATAATCTTTATGTATTGTAAGAAAATTGTTATGCTACATTCTATCCTTTCTAAGGCACCTCTGCCGGTGTAATGGTTAGCGAGCTAGATAAGCAAACCTACACGAGTTAGTTGGAGTCCCACTGGGTGCCCTATCCATATGGCCTTGTGAAGCAAAAAAAGCTGAGTAAATTACTATATTCTATCCTTACTTTCGGCCGATCTATGTTTGTATGGCCCTTGTTCTATGATCGGACGGCGTCCA
Organism: Sepioteuthis lessoniana; assembly: GCA_963585895.1. Classification (NCBI taxonomy): domain Eukaryota; kingdom Metazoa; phylum Mollusca; class Cephalopoda; order Myopsida; family Loliginidae; genus Sepioteuthis; species Sepioteuthis lessoniana. The sequence goes on along the minus strand of OY757921.1, from coordinate 77,164,006 downwards.
TCTCCTCACTTCCCTTAATTCTACTTCTCGGTCGCTTTGTGAGTCTCAATGAAGCTCATACCTTTCTTAAATATATTCGTCTAAATTTGAACGCAAAGAGTAACCTGAATTCGAACTCGAACATTACAACGTTGCAGTCCCGTAACCCAACCACTACGCCACGAGTAAACCCGTTAGCAAAGTCAGTACTACTACTTCTTATTGAATATAAGTATATTTCTGGTGAGGATGAAACTAAAATTAATTTTTAAAAAAGTATATTGAACAGAAAGAATGAAATGAATAAAGGAAAAAAATTAGACTTCTAATTTTTATATATCGTACGAAATAAAAAGGGAATGGAAATATTTGACAAATTATCATTTTCATATTTTCCTTCTGTTTATTATTTTCCTCTCTCTTCGTTTTATTTCAAACTTTTCCTAATGAGTTTTTTTTTATCATAGAAAAAAAAATGCTTAAATGAAAAATAGTCTCTTTTATAAACAGTGAACATGATATACCATTTGGCCTCATTTTGTGTCAATTTTTCTCTGTAACTTCTGAGTAAAAACCTTACCTTTGAGATAAGCATCATTTTTAGGTTATAATTTCGGGTTACATTTGTGAATTACTTTTCATTCAATACTTTGCCCAGTCGGATGGGGCTGTAGAATACACTGACTGCACCTCTGCAGAAGGGTAAGACCCCTCCCCGACGAGTGTCCTGGAATAGATACTAAACAGTCTGATGGCGAGGTCCCAGTAATGCTGGGGCCTTGGGGAATATGGAGTACCCCTTCATTGCCATTGCTCCCGGGTCCACTCTGGCCCGGCGTGGTAGCACCTGATAGGGCCATATCTACGGGTTAAATAGAACTAAACTGCATACTTATGCTGAACTGAATTGTTTGATTAAACAGAATAGCTTGAAATAGAAATGTTTTTGACAATTAAACCGTACTTACATTTAAATTGCGTGTTTAAGCTAAGCTGAATTATTTTAAATAGAACTGTTTTTGACAGTGAAACTGTATTTACACTAAACGGAATTGTTTAACATAGAACTGTTTTGAATATTAAAGAAAATCTGTACTTATACTAAACTGAATTAGCTGCAGTAGAATTGCTTGACTAAACTGAATAGGTAGAAATGTTTTTCACAATTAAAATGTACTTACGTTTAAACTTTGTACTTATGCTAAACTGAATTGTTTGAAATTTAACTGTTTTTCACATTGAAACTGTACTTACACTAAACTGAATTGTTATATATAACTGTTTGAATAGTTTAAAATAGAAATGTTTTTGACAATTAAACTGTATACTTATACTAAACTTGTAATATAATGGCCCAGGGATTTCGTTTTATATATCTTGCCTTTAGGTTTAGTTAGGCTGGGAACCTTTCTCTTATCACATGGGTTAGTTAGGAGCAACATGAGCGCAAGTGTTCACGCGCGCGCGGTTAGGATGTGTCATGCAGATATGTCAAAATAAAAATCCCAGAGAGAAAATTGTGACCGGGGGATGTGAATGACGTCATGCACCGGAAGCGTGCGTGGAGGATTTTGGGAGATTTGAGAAAAGTCAGTTGATTGAGATTGAGACCTGAGTGAGGCGCCGCACGTGATGGGGGTGCAGATGGAAAAGTCAGCATAGAAAGATTGTATCTCCCTTCTTATGTCGAAAAACCTTTTAACTCAAAGGTAATAAAAAAGTTTCGTACCTGAACTAAGAAGTCGTCATGTGTTTTTCGTGTTTCGGGATTTCAATGTTATATATATATGAACATTATATATACTTTTTGCATATCCGTATCATGGGTATGTTACAAACTGAATTGTTTTAAATAGGACTGATTATTTGCATAAAAATGGATTTGGTATTAAAAGGGTTGATATGCCATAAAACCAAATCATTCAATACTGATTTAGGATTTACTTTCTTATGCGAAGTCCCGTCGCGTAATGACGAAAGTGATAACTTGCCGTCTCGAAGTAACCGTGTTCGAACGTCACTCTAACAGTTTTGTTCATTTTTGGGCTAATACATATGGTGAATTTATGGATCGCCTTATAACCCCCGGCTAGGAGTTAAATAGAATTACTGTTCTTCCTCTAGTATGACATAGGCATTAAATTACACATGAAGGTTGATATACCATTAAAGAAACGTAAATAAACTTTTCCTGGTTTTTCTGCCTAACTTTTTTCTCTGTAATGCCCTCTGGAAAAATACCTATGGTTTTGGGGAAAAATTCAAATTGACTCCGAAACAAAACGTTGAGCCGAATTTTTACCTCATCCTGTTTTAGTTATCATCAACGATTCATTATATAAATTTATTTAACGGCATATCAACACATCTTTTGGAGGTGCCCCTGGTGTAATGGTTATCGTCGCAGGATATGGACACGGCGACACGAGTTCAAATCCTGGACGAGACTGATTACATTTCACATAGCACTAATACCCTTGGGAAAGGTATGAATCCAATTATTCTCCCTCCAACTATGGGTAAATAGTAGGACAGACTAGGTTCTTTAGCCTTGGTGATGCAACTAATCTAGGAGAAGGAAAACTCTGAATTCAGACCTGTTAAACTCCGCTTAAAAATTGACCTTGTGTCATATCCTGCCCGAGCGGAGGGGAAAAGGTGAGGTGCCCGTGGTGTAATGGTTATCGTCGCAGGATATGGACACAGCAACTCGAGTTCAAATCCTGGACCTGACTGATTGCATATCCTGCCCGAGCGGAGGGGTTGGTAAATATGAAGAATACATCTTGGGCTACTTAATGCAAAGAAGTCTCGTTTTTATTGTTACAAGAGGTTACTATTGTATAGCCACGACCAACTATACAAACACATATACACATATATCTGCTTGCATGCAGAATCATAACGACGACACAATAAAGACGAGCGACACAGTTCTTAAAAAAATATACGTCCCTCTTTAATTGAAAGGTTTGTGTGTGAGAGGGAGTTGGAGACCGAACAGAACTGCAACATATTGACCCCCACTCTATTGGCCATAACCGTGTTTTTTTCCCGTTCTCCTGGGTTGCTCAACCGGGGGCCTGAGGCCCAGCCTCTCTGGGTGCTGGTTTTCGCTACCGCATCTTATCTCTAACGCGTCTGATCCCCAACTGATTGAATTCACTTCGATGGTTTGTGAGTTATATAATAGTTCAACGGCCACCTTCTCCTTGTGGGCGTCACAATTTCGCACTCATTCAACCTGTCCACGGCAAAGGTTATAATATCCTGATATTCCTCGACGGGATGCACCTGTTATTCATACAGGTGAATTTCCTATTTTTACAGCCCGGCTGGGTCGGAGGTCAGTATGCGACACTTCTTTATTCCAAGAAGTCCCATTTTTATTGTTACAAGAGGATTTTTTTTAAGAATGCAAATTGTGTTCTTTCTCTCTTCGGAATTTTTTTCTTCTGTTTGGTTGATTGATTGACTGATTTTAACGGCATGTCAAACTGCTTGGATTATTTTATGCCTCAAGGTTAGTGTAGTTTTATATTTACATGCTTTCGAGCAGTTTATTTTGTTAAGACCTTTTCTTTTTTAATACGCAAAATATTCAAATAATGCGAATGATTTTCAATAAGATCCTAAAAAGGTACTATCACTCCGACTCAGAGTGAACCTGGGAGTAATGGCAGTAAAGTGGCACTCGACCCTCCCCACATCTCTCGAGCTGGAGCCTCACCATGAAATGTAGTTTTATGTTATACACATATCACTTATCGTTAAATATTTTGGATGATAATTTGCGGTATATAACATTATTTATTTCTAAATGTTGATACGATCTTTTGTCGATAATTATTAAATTAGCGATAAATTCAATATGCCTTAGTGTTAGATATTTCCTATTTGTTTTCTCGATTTTCCGAAGATTAAAATGTACACGAAGACGTACTGAAATTGAACTAGAAACCGTATCTGAATAAAATGATCTAATAACTGAACAATAAGTTACGAGCTACATCTGGTATGACACCAAGGAACACCAATTTAATTTTAATGGTAAATACTAAAGTGTGGTTGTCTATAAGAAAACGTCATATATTAATGTGTCTTACCTTTTACCGCTCTGCGTCTATGTGCGGGAGTCTATAAAAAAACGTTACATATGAATGTGCCTTACCTTTTTCCGCTCTGCGTCTATGAGCGAGAGTCTATAAGAAAACGTTACATATGAATGTGTCTTACCTTTTTCCGCTCTGCGTCTATGTACGGGAGTCTATAAGAAAACGTCACAAATGAATGTGTCTTACCTTTTTCCGCTCTGCGTCTATGTACGGGAGTCTATAAGAAAACGTTACATATGAATGTGTCTTACCTTTTTCCGTTCTGCATCTATGTGAGGGAGTCTATAAGAAAACGTTACATAAGTGTGTCTTAAATTTTTCCGCTCTGTTCAACGGGTCTTGATTATTTTACTTTGATGGTTTGTGAGGTTACAGGTAAGTGGCCATACAACAGCTGTTTTATGGGGGTGCTGCTTCCGGGATTTTGTTCAAAACACCAAGCAGCATTCTTGTTTAGTTCCCGTCTAGCTTTTTCTTCAAGCGTTTCGTTAGAATCCAAGTGGTGCATCCATATAGTAGTAAGGAAGAAGATTCCAGTTCGATTTTATCAGAGACATAACCTGTAAATAGCATTCCACGCTTTTCATATGCGTATATAGACATCACTTTCAGTTGACGAGATATTGCTGCCGAGGTATAAAAACCAGTGTACTTATTGTTTCTAACAATAAGTTCCCCCACTCGCTTCTACCATGAAGAGACGAATCACGAAATTCGTGATGTATTCTCTGGAGTTGACAGAACACTGTACCACTATCATGTTACACTTGGCCACTTAAAGTGGAGATGGCTTCCTCTTATCTTAAACACCTGATTTCTTATAACATAGCCAGATATGAATACGTGGAATAGATATACTCATACCGGTACGCAAAACGTTCATAATGTCCATAACGCACATAGATAACATAGGAATCCCGAAACACGAAAAACACATACAACTTCTTAGTTCAGGTACGAAACTTTTTATTACCTTTGAGTTTAAAGGTTATTCGACATAAGGAGATAGATACCATCTTTGTATACTGACTTTTTCATCTGCCCCAAACCACGTGCGCACCCGCCGTAACGCTCCGGCGAGCTCCGAAAGCCAACCGTCCTCCCCGGACGCCAGAACTCAACTAACTGACTTTTCTCGAATCTCAACCCACGCTTCCGGTGCCTGACATCACTTACATCCCTGGTCATATCCTCTATCTGGGATTTTTATTGTGACATCTCTGAATGACACGTTCGTTCCGCACGTGCGTGTACACCTGCGCTCATGTTTGCACCTAACTAACCCATGCACTGAGCCGAAAGGTTCTCAGCCAAACTAAACCAAAAGGCAAGATATATAAAACGAAATCCGTCGGCCATTATATTATATTCTGTTTTTATTTTGCGTTTACGAAGAGACCAATGCTCTCTGCTGCTTCCTCCAAGTTATTCAGCCGGGATTCCGCTTGTTTGGGAAACTGTTGTATAGCCATGACCAACTATACACATACATATGCAAAAACATATTCAACACAATAAAGACGAGCGGACACAGTTCTTTAGAAAAATATACCTCTCACTTTACTGAAAGGGTTGTGTGTGAGAGGGAGTTGGAGACCAAACAAAGACTGCAACATACTGACCCCCACTCTTCTGGCTATCACAGCCTTTCTTTCCCGTTCTCCTGGTCTGCTCAACCGGGGGCCTGGGGACCCAGCCTCTCTGGGACATGGTTCTCATTCCAGCATCTTTTCTCCAACTAACACGAACTTCCTGTGCACCGAGTTATATTATTATTTCACGCCCACTCAATTCAAACCGTCGACAGTCAAGGTTATCCCCTGACATCCTCGACCGCATGAACCTGTTATTTACACAGGTGCATTTCTTATTTTGACAGCTTGGCCGGGTCGGAGGTCAATATGTAACAAAACTATAAGGTGCAATTTAAGATTCAGTGGCGGACTGCTATGTCAGTGGTGGCTATTCTTCAACTGTGGAGGGAAAAACACGAAAATACAAATCGACATTTTGTGTTTGGACTTTTCCTTGTTTTTTTCACGCTTTCCGTTCAGTCTCTTAAGCTGTTGAAGCACATGGAAATCGATAACGGACATCACGTGACTTTCTTCTTTGTTATTAAAGGAACACAATTCTTCAAATATCTTTGCTTCCATTTTTCGTTTTTCATACACAGCGAATGTTTATCTCTTCGTACCCCCACGACCAAACGACCAAAAGAGAAAAAGGTACCCAATCACAAAAATTGTGATATATCCCTTTGATCTTGTGAATAGAGTGTTTGCCAATGGCCTGGGAGACGGGGTTCAATTCCAGCTCGAGTCATACCAAAGACTCAAAAAATGGTACTTGATGCCTCATTGCTTAACAATCAGCATTATAAGGGATCAAGGGTAAAGTGAAGCAACCCTGGGAAAAGAGTAGCGCCCTCCCCTTAACCTCGGTGTATTAGCTATTGAAAAGTGAGCCCTCGTGTCACCCTTGACTACGGACGCCAATTTTACTTACTTTATACATATTTACTGAGGTTCAGAAAACACCACAGTCTATTTCTGCCTAAGGTCGGTATACTTTAAATGGAGTCCACTGCAAAAAAAAAAAAAAAAGTAGGGTAGATCTAAGTTTTTGTTTAATTTCTTTGTTTAATGGCATGTTAATCTCTCCAGGTTATTTAATACCAAAGCCACCGTTCTAGAAGAACAGCAGTGATACTATTTAACAACTAGCTGTAGGGATAAGAAGGTTCATATTTTTTCTTAAGGGTGTTATTTCGAAATTGAAATTCCCGACAGGAATTAGAACTCGCTTAAAATGAGGCTGCAGCACGTCAAGTCCAGCGTGTTAGCCATTTCACCGCGAAGATTTTCCTCTAAATCAAGCGTATCATGTTTACATCTCAAACCGCGCTTGGATGGCATTTGCTTACAATGATAAAGTCTATTAATAGCCAAGAAGCGATAAACATTTGGTAAAAACTCTTTCGATAAAAACACTAGTAAAACATTACAGGCAGTTTGTCATTAGTCAAATGTTTTAAGTAGTCTATTCGACGAACGCTTTTAAATTGTTTGCTTATTGCTTTGAGTTTGATGGCATATCAACATTTGCAGGTTATTTAATGCCCAATCTATTTCTATACAAATAAACAGTCCTATTACCAACAATTTACTTTAGCGTAATTACAGTTTAATTGTCAATAACATTTCTTTTTCAAGCTATTCAGTTTAATCAAACAGTTTTATTTCAAACTATTCAGTTTAGTATAGTTTTTGTTTACACACAGTCAAATGTCAAAACAGTTCTATTTCAAACTATTCAGTTTAGTATAAGTACAGTTACAATGTGAAAACAGTTCTATTTCAAACAATTCAGTTAAGCGTAAGTACAATTACAATATCAAAACGGTTCTATTTCAAACAATTCAGTTTAGAGTAAGTACAGTTACAATGTCAAAACAGTTCTATTTCAAACAATTCTTTTTAGCATGAGTACGCAGCTTAAATGAAGTACGGCAACGTCTTATTACATAAGTTACCCAGGTGTTATAAGTTTCGTTTCACCACCAACTATCTTAATATAAATTATTGACTGATTGAATGATTTTTGACAGTGTGTCAACCCGTCTAGGATTAGGTGAGGCCTAGAGGTAAGATAATCGCGTTTTTTGTACATTAATATTCACATTTTTTGTGTAGTTTTTCTTGAGAGGGTTTCTTCCTTTGTTTTTTTGGGGGATGTTGTTTGTTTTTTGTAAGTGGGACAAACGGCCCTATCAAATTTGAATAATTCTTAAACAGATCTAACTGATACCACCAGTTCGAGTCAATGAAGTGGTGACTATACTCCCCAGAGCACCAGAACTGGAGTCTCACAATTTGAAACAATTTATTATAATATCCAGAAAAAAATGCTTTTTTTGTCGGGGGAGTTGTCCAACTCTGTAGGAGACACTGTCAACGTATTCTAAGCTTTGCTGACAGCTTGGACGAGAAAGAAGGAAATGAATTAAGAAAAAAAAACAAACAAACAAACAAAAAACTAATAATCTTTATGCATTGTATGAAAATTGTTATGTGGCATACTACCTTTACTCTCGGCTCATCTGTGTCTCATGCTCTATGATCAGACGGCGGCCATCTCCTCACTTTACTTCATTCTACTTTTCGATCTCCTAGAGTGCATGTCTTTGTTCTTGCTTGTTGTCTTTTGTCATCATCTACCGTCGTTTTAAGTTCTTCTCTGCTGGGATGATCCATAACTACGTGACCTCAGTTGAATATGTACATACCAGTTATATTTCTTGATCGTTTTCTCTTCATCCCTTCGACAAACAGATGTGTAGCATAACCCAGGATACGGATATGTGAAACGTACATAGAATGTTCATTATGTCCATAAAGATTACATAGGAATCCCGAAACACAAAAAAACTTTACGACTTCTTAGTTCAGGTACGAAACTTTTTATTATCTTTGAATTAAAAGGTTTTTCGACATAAAAAGAGAGGGGCACAATCTTTCTATGACGACGTTTCTATCTACCCCCACCCCACAACACGCACGGTGCCTGTAGCGCACAAATTCGTCTGGCCTCGCCCAGGTCTCAATCTCAAGTATCTGCTTTTTCTCAAATCTCAGCCCACGCTTCTGGTGCGTGACGTCACTCACATCCCTGGTCACATCCCCTATCTGGGATTTTTATTGTGACATCTCTGAATAACACGTTCGCTCCGCGCGCGTGAACACCTGCACCCATGTTTGCACCTAACTAACCCATGCGCTAAGCGAGAGTTTCTCAGCCTAACTAAACCGAAAGGCAAGATATATAAAACGAAATCCCTCGGCCATTATATTACAGATGGAGCGTTTCGACCGATCGAGTTGAGCATCTCAGACTAACCGATTAAATTTTTTCTAACTTTACGAAAATTTTGGTCACTTGATTGAAATTACCCAATGTGAGCAGTGATCTCTGATTGATCCCAAGTTCAATAACTGTCAATCATAGTTCTGTGTTTTTCCTCACGTTTTCAGCTTAGGTTAGGTTTAGTTTTATTTTATGGCGTATCAACCATTGTATATTATTTAATACAAAATCCTTTTTATACATATTCATTAAGTATATGATTTGATTTAGTTTGGTTTTATGGCATATCAACCATTGTATGTTATTTAATGTCAAATCGTTTTATGTATATATACATTAGATATATGATTTCTAAAATCATTTTGTAGATATAATTTTTAAACGTAATAGAGCTCATTTTTTTAATGAAGTAAAATACTTTTACTTATTTCTATGTGATACGAATAATTCTATTTTACTATTTGTTTTCACAGTTTAATATTTTCAGATATTGCTATGTATCACTAATAAAGTAAAGTAACGTAAGGTTAGCGACCAAAGTCGAGGGTGACTCGAAGTCTCCCCTTTTCGATAGCTACAACACCGAGGTGTAGAGGAGGGCACTACTCCTTTCCCGGGATGTATCACTAATAATTCAATAAGTTATCCGTCATTTTTTTAATTCATAGTTAATTGATCAAACAGTTCTATTTCTAAAAACTCCGTTAAGCATAAGTACAAATTTTAATGACAAACAGTTCTATCTGACCCATTGATAGGATCCTATCAGGTGTTAACAATCAGGGCCAAGGTGAACCTGGAAGTGATGGCAATGAAGGGGTACTCCGTATTCCCCAAAGCTCAGTTATTACTGGAGACTCACCATCAGTTTGTTTCATGTTATATACAGGACACTCATTGGAGGGGCGTGTCTTAACCCTCTGTAGAGATGCAGCAAAATGGGCTCCCCCTATTGTTTTTTTCATCATAAAGTTTGGTTGTTTTTTTTTTTTTTGCATATCAACCTTTATAGGTTATTCAATGCCACACGCGTTTTTATACTTATAAACAGTTCAATTTCAAACAATTCAGTTTAGCATTAGTACAGTTTTTGTTCACCAAATAAATAAATATAAAAACGATTCTATTTCAAACAATTCAGTTTAGCATAAGTACACAGTTTAGTTCTATTTGACCCATAGATAGGACCCAGTCTGGCGCTACCACTCCGGCCTAGAGTTAATCTGGGAGCGATGGCAATGACGGGGTACTCCAAATTCACCAAAGATCCAGAATTACTGGAGCTTCAGCGTCAGATTTGTTTGTGTTATAATCAGGAAATTCGTTGGGGAATTCTTGCCCTTCTGCAGAGATGCAGTCAGTATATTTTGTTATCCCCCTAGCAAACTGGGCTATCCTATCAGGTTCTCCCACTCCAGACCTGAGTGGACCTGGGAGTGATGGCAGTGAAGGGATTCTTTACATTCCCCAAAGCTTTAGCATTACTGGAACCTCACCATCAAATTGCTTAATGTTATATCTAGGACAGTCTTTGGGGAAGTCTTACCCCTCTGCCGAGATGCAGTCGGCATATTCTACTGCCCTAATCGACTGGGACATAACGTCCCCTGACATTCCAATAATAGACCCCAAGAATTTATCATGTAACAGTTATATTTGACTTTATCATATTCCGCTTCCCTCATTTTCTTTAAAATATTCCTCTTTTTTTTCTATAAAAGAAGACAAAGACTAAAGACAAAGATCAACCCCTCCTTTTTGGGTGGAGAGGGTTACCCCTCTTTCCATGGGATACAGTCAGGGTATCCTAAGACCCACTGACAAAGCTGTTTATATATATATATATATATATATATATATATATATTAGATTTTGCCAAAATTTCAAAATATTTCAGACTGCTCACACTTAATGATAGCCATTTATTTTCATCTGTGATTATATTAATCTTTTATAGATTTCCTATTCGTGATTGTTTTGTCTAGATGGCATAAACCTGTTCAGATATCATATTCTATTCTTTTTGCAATGTTTATTTTCTCTACTAAGCTATTCAATATACGCAAAACAAATTTTTTTTCTGATGGCAACTTCAATATTCGTATCTTTACCTTCTAACAACAAATTTTCACGCTGAATGGAAGCCAAAGAAAACTCTTGGGACAATTTGAAGATTCTATCTGAACAAGGAATGCTCAAATAACTTCTGAATCCTGGATGGTCACCGAGCAATTTTTAAGAAAAATATCATGAAGAATATAACGTTAAAAATAATTATTTATAATCTAGAATCTCCTAAAAAAACACAAATTAACTTTTATAAACAGTTATACATAAAAAAGTTACGAAAGGAAACAGCAAAAATTAAGAAAGTATTTTTTTTATGAAACTCTTTAGAAATAAAAATAGTAACAGAGGCAAATCATACCCGATAAATGATCAGATTAAAAAAACAAAAAAAAAAAACAACAAAAAAACAAAAAAAAAAACAGTATTTTCTACGGCATCAATAATTGAGCATGAGAAAAGTATCTATTCAAAAATATAAATTGAAATTTAATACCCTGCCATCTTTTGAGTCACGATTTGCTTTCATTACTTATTTGAGAATAAAATTAGGGGTCCCAATGTCGTATTCGTCGGTGATATGTGAGTCAGCGAGTTCGAGCTCAAGTTGCGTAATTACATTCAGTTTCAGATTAATAACCATAGAACAAGTACAACACCTTCAGAGAGAACGGCTTCGAGCTGACAAAAAAAAAAAAGGTACCCCGCAAAAACAATTACCGACGCCGACTACGCCGATGACATAGCGACACTGGAAAATACACCCAATCAAGCCAAAACACAACAGCATAGTTTGGAACGAGCAGCCGCAGGCATTGGCCTCCATGTCAAGGCACACAAAACGGAATATATGTGCTATAATCAAACAGGCGACATCTCTGAAACTGGTACACAAATTCACCTACCTAGGAAGCAGTGTCTCATCAACCAAAAAAGACATCGACACATGGCTAACGAAGACATGGACAGCTATCGATAGGCTATCGATCATATGGAAATCAGACCTGACCGATAAAATGAAACGCAGTTTCTTCCAGGCAGCGGTCGTATCGATACTCCTATTTGGATGCACTACTTGAACGATAACTAAACGGCTGGAGAAGAAGCTAGACGGCAATTACACAAGAATGTTGCGAGCAATATTGAAAAAGTCCCGGCGGCAACACCCCACAAAGCACCAACTATATGGCCACCTACCTCCCATCACGAAAACTATCCAAGTAAGACGAACCAGACATGCAAGACACTGCCGGAGAAGCAGGAACGAGCTCATTAGTGATGCTCTCCTATGGACCCCCACATATGGCCGGCTCGAACATACATACAGCAGCTATGTGAGGATACGGGATCTAGCCCTGAAGACTTGCCAGAGGCGATGAACGATAGGGAGAAGTGGCGAGAGAAGGTCAGGGATATCCGTGCCTGTGGTACGATATGATGATGATGATGATGATGACTAAAGTTATTCTTTGAGCATGGCTTTGTTATTAAATAACCCACAAAGGTTGATATGCCTTTAAACTTGGAAACCATCACCGATCAACAATTTTCAATATACTTTTTCTCTCTTTAATTGGCAGGGTATTTTCACACACACACACACACACGCACGCACACACGTAAAAACACACCCAGATACATATGCACATACACACAAACACATGTGCATACACACACACATGCACACACGCCTACTCACGAACGCAATATGCGAATACACATACACACGTTCGCACACATACACACATGGGTACACAAACGCACGAACACACACACTCACGCACGTGTGCACACAAACACACACACACACACACACGCACGCACACACGTAAAAACACACCCAGATACATACACACAAACACATGTGCATACACACACACACATGCACACACGCCTACTCACGAACGCAATATGCGAATACACATACACACGTTCGCACACATACGCACATGGGTACACAAACGCACGAACACACACACTCACGCACGTGTGCACACAAACACACACACATACACACACACGCACACGTACACACGCACAGAGAGAGAGAGAGAGAAACATATAGACGCATGAATATGAACGCACGCACGCAAACACATGTAGGCACACACACACACACATTCATACATAAAAGAATTACATTTACAAATTAAGATCCTTGAATTTATCTTCGTCTCCTCATCCTACCCCTCTTTCTCTCTTTCTCTCTTTCTCTCTCTCTCCTTATCCTATTTTCTTTTGCTGTCTCTGTCACCTTGTCTACAAACATAAGTCTTTACACGAAAAAACAAAATTCAACAATTTGTTGTGCGTTGATTCCTTCAAGACCAAGGGTACCTCATATTCTTTGGGGGTGTCCTCGTGGTGTAATGGTTAAAGCGATGAACTGCGGAATCGTAGTACGCGAGTTCGTACTCCAGTCGCGCTATTACGTTCACTTTCGGGCAAATACCCTTGGGAAAGGTATGAACCCCCTTATTCTCCAGCTATGGGTAAATAGTAGGACGGACTAGGTTCTTCAGCCTTGGTGAGGCAACTAGTCTAGGAGAAGGAAAACTCTGAATTCGAAACCTGTTAAACGCCGCTTAAAAATTGACCTTGTGTCATATCCTG